>JACCHX010000001.1:36030000-36424594 GCA_018907135.1 Kradibia gibbosae | reverse complement strand
ACAAAAAAAAACAAATGTAAAAAATTTAAAAAAAGAAAAAAATGTAAAAAAAAAAAAAAATATTAAAAATGAAAAAAATGTAAAAAAAGTAAATATTTGAAAAAAATGTAAAATAAAAAAATGAAAAAAATAAAAAAATGAAAAAAAAGTAAAAAAATGAAAAATATGTATAAAATTGAAAAAAAAATTAAAAATTGAAAAAAAAGTTAAAAATTGAAAATATGAAAGAAAATAAACAATTGAAAAAAATGAAAAAAAGAAAAATATGAAAAAAATTTAAAAAATATGTAAAAAAATGTAAAAAAATGAAAAAAAAGGTAAAAAATGTAAAAAAAATGTTAAAAAAATGAAAAAAAGGTAAAAAATCTAAAAAAATGAAAAAAAAGGTAAAAAATGTTTAAATGTAAAAAAATGAAGAAAAAAAATGAAAAAAAAGTTAAATAATGAATAAAATTTAAAAATATTTTAAAAAATGTAAAAAAAATGTAACAAAATGAATAAGGTAAAACATGTGAAAAAATGAAAAAAAGGTAAAAAATGTAAAAAAATGAAAAAAAAATGTAAAAAATGTAATAAAAGTTAAAAATGTAAAATATGTAAAAATTTGAAAAAAATTTAAAAAAATGAAAAAAAAAAGTAAAAAATGTAAAAATTTAAAAAGAAAAGAAAAAAATGTTAAAAGAAAAATAAAAAAAATGTTAAAAAAGTAATAAAAGTAAATATTTTGAAAAAAATGTAAAAAATTAAAAAAAATAAAAAATGAACAAAAAGTTAAAAATTGAAAATATGAAAAAAAAAATAAACAATTGAAAAAAATGAAAAAAAGAAAAATATGAAAAAAATTTAAAAAAATGAAAAAAAATGAAAAAAAGGTAAAAAATGTAAAAAAATGAAAAAAAAATGTAAAAAATGTAATAAAAGTTAAAATTGAAAAATATGTATAAAATTGAAAAAAAAGTTAAAAATTGAAAAAAATTAAAAAATGAAAAATATGAAAAAAATGTAAAAAAATGTAAAAAATGTAAATAATTGAAAAAAATGTAAATAAATGAAAAAAAGGTAAAAAATGAAAAAAAATGATAAAAAAAATGTAAAAAAAGTTAAATAATGAAAAAATGTAAAAAAAATGTAATAAACGTTAAAAATGTAAAAATGTAAAAAAATGTAGAAAATGTAAAATATGTAAAAATTTGAAAAAAATTTAAAAAAATGAAAAAAAAAAGTAAAAAATGTAAAAATTTAAAAAGAAAAGAAAAAAATGTTAAAAATGAAAAAAATGTTAAAAAAAGTAATAAAAGTAAATATTTGAAAAAAATGTAAAAAAATGAACAAAAAGTTAAAAATTGAAAATATGAAAAAAAAATAAACAATTGAAAAAAATGAAAAAAAGAAAAATATGAAAAAAATTTAAAAAAATGAAATAAAATGTAAAAAATGAAAAAAAAGGTAAAAAACGTAAAAAATGTAAAAAAATGAAGAAAAAAATAATGTAAAAAAAAAAAAAAAAAGTTAATAAATGAAAAATATGAAAAAAATGTAAAAAACATTAAAAATGTAAAAATGTAAAAAAATGTAGAAAATGTAAAAAAAAAAAAAGAAAAAAAAGAAAAAAGTTAAAAATTGAATAAAATTAAAAAAAAGAAAAATATTAAAACAAATATTAATAAAAATGTAAAAAAATGAAAAAAAAGGAAAATATGAAAAAAACAAAAAAATGTAAAAATTTAAAAAAAAAGAAAAAATGTTAAAAAAGAAAAAAATATTAAAAATGAAAAAAATGTAAAAAAAGTAAATATTTGAAAAAAATGTAAAAAATGAAAAAAATAAAAAAATGAAAAAAAAGTAAAAAAATGAAAAATATGTATAAAATTGAAAAAAAAATAAAAAATAAAAAAAAATAAAATAAAAATGATAAAATAAAAAAAAAAATGAAAAAAAAGAAAAAAATATAAAAAAAAAAGTAAAAAATGAAAAAAATAAAAAAAAAAATAAAATGAATAAAAAAATGTAAAAAAAATGAAAAAAGTAAAAAATGTAAAAAAATGTTAAAAATGAAAATTTTTAAAAATGTAAAAAAAGTTAAAAATTTTAAAAAGGTAAAAAATGATAAAATGTATAAAATGAAAAAAATGTAAAAAAAAGTTAAATAATGAATAAAATTTAAAAAATGAAAAAAAAGGTTAAAAATTAAAAATTTAAAAAAATGTAAAAAAATGAAGAAAAAAAAATGTAAAAAAAAACAAAAAAAAGTTAATAAATGAAAATAATGAAAAATGTAAAAAAAGGTAAAAAATGTAAAAAAATGAAAAAAAAATGTAAAAAAAGTTAAATAATGAATAAAATGTAAAAAAAATGAAAAAACGTTAAAAATGTAAAAATGTAAAAAAATGTAGAAAATGTAAAATATGTAAAAATTTAAAAAAATGTAAAAAAATGAAAAAAAAAAAAAAAAAAAAAAAAAAAAAAAAAAAAAAAAAAAAAAAAAAAAAAAAAAAAAAAAAAAAAAAAAAAAAAAAAAAAAAAAAAAAAAAAAAAAAAAAAAAAAAAAAAAAAAAAAAAAAAAAAAAAAAAAAAAAAAAAAAAAAAAAAAAAAAAAAAAAAAAAAAAAAAAATAAAAAAAAAAAAAAATGTAAAAAATGTAAAAAAATGTAAAAAAATGTAAAAAATGTAAAAAAAGTTAAAAAATGAAAAATATGTATAAAATTGAAAAAAAAGTTAAAAATTGAAAAAAATGAAAAAATGAAAAATATGAAAAAAATGTAAAAAAATTGTAAAAATGTAACATATCTGAAAAAAACATGTAATAAATGAAAAAAGGGTAAAAATGAAAAAAAATGATTAAAAAAAAATGTAAAAAAAGCTTAATACCTGAACAAAATGTAAAAAAAACATGTAATAAACGTTAAAAATGTATAAAATGTAAAAAACATGTTAGAAAATTGTTACAATATGTAAAAATTTGAAAAAAATTTTAAAAAATGAAAAAAAAAAAGTAAAAAATGTAAAAATTTAAAAGAAAAGAAAAAAATGTAAATGAAAAAAATGGTAAAAAAAGTAATAAAGTAAATATTTGAAAAAAATGTAAAAAAATGAACAAAAGTTTTAAAAATTGAAAATATAAAAAAAAAATAACAATTGAAAAAATGAAAAAAGAAAAATATGAAAAAATAAAATTAAATAAAATAAATGTAAAAAATGAAAAAAAAGGTAAAAAAACGTAAAAAATGTAAAAAAATGAAGAAAAAAATAATGTAAAAAAAAAAAGTTAATAAATGAACAATATGAAAAAATGTAAAAACATTAAAATGTAAAAATGTAAAAAATATAGAAATGTAAAATATGTAAAAAAAAAGAAAAAAAAAGAAAAAAGTTATAAAAATTGAATAAAATTAAAAAAAGAAAAATATTAAAACAAATATTAATAAAAATGTAAAAAAATGAAAAAAAAGGAAAATATGAAAAAAACAAAAAAATGTAAAAATTTAAAAAAAAAGAAAAAATGTTTAAAAAAGAAAAAAATATCTAAAAATGAAAAAATGTAAAAAAAGTAAATATTTTGAAAAAAATGTAAAAAATGAAAAAAATAAAAATGAAAAAAAAGTAAAAAATAAAAATATGTATAACATTGAACAAAAACTTAAAATTGACAAAAAATGTTAAAAATTGAAAATATGAAGAAAATAAACAATTGAAAAAAATGAAAAAAAGAAATATAAAAAAATTTAAAAAATATGTAAAAAATGTAACAAAATGAAAAAAAAGGTAAAAACTGTAAAAAAAATGTTAAAAAAATGAAAAAAAGGTAAAAAATCTAGGAAAAATGAAAAAAAAAAGGTTAAAAATGTTTAAATGTAAAAAATGAAGAAAAAAAAATTTTAAAAAAAAAAAAAAAAGTTAATAAATGAAAAAAATGAAAAAAAAGAAAAATATGAAAAAAATATAAAATGAAATGTAAAAAAATGTAAAAAAATGAAAAAAATAGTAACAAAATGTAAAAAATGTTTAAAAATGTATAAAATTTTTAAAAATGTAAAAAATGTTTAAATATGTAAAAAATGTTTAAAAATTTAAAAAATGTTTAAATATGTAAAAAATGTTGAAAAATGTAAAAAAACGTAATAAAAGTTAAAAAAATGATAAGAAAATGTAAAAAATGTGAAAAAAAGCTAAAAAATGTAAAAAAAACTGTATAAAAATAAAAAAATTTTTTTAAAAATGTAAAAAAAGTTAAATAATTTTAAAAAGGTAAAAAATGAATAAAATGTATAAAAATGAAAAAAATGTAAAAAAAAGTTAAAAAATGAAAAAAAAAATGTAAAAAAAGTTAAATAATGAATAAAATTTAAATAAATGAAAAAAAAGGTTAAAAATTAAAAATTTTAAAAAAATGTAAAAAAATGAAGAAAAAAAAAATGTAAAAAAAAAACAAAAAAAAGTTAATAAATGAAAATAATGAACAAATGTAAAAAAATGAAAAAAAAGAAAAATATGAAAAAAATATAAAATGAAATGTAAAAAATGTAAAAAAATGAAAAAATAGTAACAAAATGTAAAAAATGTTTAAAAATGTATAAAATTTTTAAAAATGTAAAAAATGTTTAAATATGTAAAAAATGTTTAAAAATTTAAAAAATGTTTAAATATGTAAAAAATGTTGAAAAATGTAAAAAAAGTTAAAAATTGTAAGAAATGTTTAAAAATGTAAAAAACGTAATAAAAGTTAAAAAAATGATAAAAAAATGTAAAAAAGTGAAAAAAGCTAAAAAATGTAAAAAAAACTGTATAAAAATGAAAAAATTTTTTAAAAATGTAAAAAAAGTTAAATAATGAATAAAATTTAAATAAATGAAAAAAAAGGTTAAAAATTAAAAATTTTAAAAAAATGTAAAAAAAAAAAAAAAAAAATGTAAAAAAAAAACAAAAAAAAGTTAATAAATGAAAATAATGAAAAAATGTAAAAAAATGTAAAAAAAGGTAAAAAATGTAAAAAAATGAAAAAAAAATGTAAAAAAAGTTAAATAATGAATAAAATGTTAAAAAAATGAATAAACGTTAAAAATGTAAAAATGTAAAAAATGTAAAAAATGTAAAAAATGTAAAAATATGAAAAAAATGTAAAAAAATGAAAAAAATGAAAAAAAAAAAAAAAAAGAAAAAAAAAAAAAAAAAAAAAAAAAAAAAATGTAAAAAAAAAAAAAAAATGAAAAAAATGTAAAAAAAAAAAAAAAAAAAAATGAAAAAAAAAAAAAAAAAAAAAAAAAATGAAAAAAAAAAAAAAAAAAAAAAATGTAAAAAAAAAAAAAAAAAAAAATGTAAAAATGAAAAAAAAAAAAAAAAAAAAAAAAAAAAAAAAAAAAAATAAAAAAAAAAAAAAAAATAAAAAATGAAAAAAATTAAAAAAAAAAAAAAAAAAATGAAAAAAAATTAAAAAAAAAATGAAAAAAATGTAAAAAAAGTAAAAATGAAAAAATGTAAAAAAATGTAAAAAATGTAAAAAAAGTTAAAAAATGTAAAAATATGAAAAAAATGTAAAAATGAAAAAATGAAAAAAAAAAATGTAAAAAAGTTAAAAATGAAAAAAATGTAAAAAATAAAAAATGTAAAAAATGTAAAAAATGTAAAAAAATGTAAAAAAATGTAAAAAAAGTTAAAAAACAAATAAATATAAAAATTTAAAAAAAAAAAAAATTAAAAAATAAAAATGTAAAAAATGTTAAAAAAAATAAAAAAAAAAAAAAGTAAAAAAAAAAAAAATGTAAAAAAATAAAAAATAAAAAAAAAAAAAAAAAAAAAAAAAAAAAAAAAAAAAAAAAAAAAAAAAAAAAAAAAAAAAAAAAAAAAAAAAAAAAAAAAAAAATGTAAAAAAAAAAAATAAAAAAATGTAAAAATAAGTAAATGTAAAAAAATGAAAAAAATTAAAAAATGAAAAAAATTTTAAAAATGTAAAAAATGTAAAAAAAGTAAAAAAAGTTAAAAATGTAAAAAATGTAAAAAATGTAAAAAAAGTTAAAAAATGTAAAAATAGTTAAAAAATGTAAAAAATGTTTAAAAATGTAAAAAAGTTAAAAAATGTAAAAATGTTTAAAAAATAAAAAATGTAAAAAAGTTAAAAAATGTAAAAAAATGTTAAAAAAAAAATGTAAAAAAAAAAAAATTTTAAAAATGTAAAAAATGTTAAAAAATGTAAAAAATGAAAAAAAAAAAAAATATGAAAAAAATATAAAAAAAAATGTAAAAAAATGAAAAAAATGTTGTAAAAAAATGTTAAAAATTGTAAGAAATGTTTAAAAATGTAAAAAATGTAATAAAAGTTAAAAAATGATAAAAAAATGTTAAAAAATGAAAAAAGAGTAAAAAAAAAGTTAAAAAATGTAAAAAAATGTTAAAAATGTAAAAAAAATGTAAAAATTTTAAAAAATGTAAAAAAAGATATAAAAAAAGTTAAAAAATGCAAAAAAAGTTAATAATGTAAATAAATAAAAATATTTTAATTAGTGATATAAAGAAACAAACTGTATAAAAATAAAAAAAATGTAAAAAAAGTTAAAAAATGAAAAAAATATATAAATGTTTAAAAATAATGATAAAAATATGAAAAAATTTAAAAAATCAACAAAATGTTAAAAAAATAAAAAAGTGTAAAAAAGATAAAAAATTTAAAAAATGTAAAAAAAGTTAAAAAATTAAAAAAATTTATAAAAATGAAAGAAATGTAAAAAATGAAAAAAATGTGAAAAATTTCAAATAAACTAAAAAAACTCAAAAAAACTTTAAAAGCAATAAAAAAACAAAAAAAAATAAAAAAACCTTAAAAAAAACCTAAAAAAAATCTAAAACGTAGCCCATTTACAATGAAGTGGATGTATGAGGCAGTTCTGATACTCACCTACAAAGCTTTGGTCTGGTGAAAAAAAACGGCTCCTGCCGTTTCTACAATCATCCTTGAGAGGCTTTAGAGCCTGATGTTTTGGAGTATCTTCGGCACTATCAGATTAACTCTGACGGTAGCGTTGGAGATGATCCTGGGCATCAAAACTTTGAGGGTGACGCTATACGGTGCGGCGACGCAGTCTCTGTATTAGGTCATTAAGTCCTTGAAGAGGCGGAAGGCGAGTAGCCTCTTAGGCTCTCTATCGAGCTGAATGAAAGAGACGCACTACAGATGCAGTCAAACATCAGTCCCGTGACCTTCCATTTCGACAAAAGCTACCGGGTTAGCATTCTACCTTATATGCCATAAAATTCTGATTTGGGCCAGCGGGCTACTTTAGAACCTGCATGGTTCACAGAAATATTAGGTTATTTTAGTTTTTTTACGTTTTTTTAGGTTTTTTAACGTTTTTTTAAATTTGATAGGTTTTTTGGTTCTTGTGTTTTTTTTAAGTTTTTTGGGTTTATTTTAGGTTTTTTTTACGTTTTTTGTGGTTTTTTTAGATTTGTTCGGGCCAAAAGGCCCGAATGCCATCGGAACGGCGAGCAGCCGCGCATTGAAGGGTCCGAAAGAGGACGCGCGAATGGCGGGGGGAAAGGACGGGGAGGAAAGGCGTCCCAACGAAGATGCGATGCGTGGAAGGAAAAGGAAGAAAGGGAAAGGCTAGAAGGGCTAAAAAGTAGTAAGAACTTAACACGGAAGTGAAGAGCACGGAAGGGAGTGAGCCAGCAGGAGGTGAAGCGAAAGGAGGTGAGAGAACGTGAACGGACGAGATCTGTCAGGACAACTAGAAGCCGTTGATTTCCGCGATCAACGCACCCAGGCACACTTGAGAGAGAGTGTATAAGGCCTGGACATCATCTTGGTGCGTGGAGACCCCCGACGGCTCGCCACGACAAGCGGACCGCTCGGCGTGTGACGATCCGACGCGGTCGGCCATAGCGAGTCGCAGACGAGAAGAAGGCAAGCTCAGGTAGGGTAAGGGCGAAGGGTTAGAGCGCGTGAATGAATGCTGTAATTGCGTGGGTAATGGATGCGAAGTGTGAGCGGCACCGCGGAGCGTAACAGGCTTTTTCGCCCGACCGAGGGGGTTTTTTATGCCGATGTTATAAACCGCGTGGGCGAATAAATAATTATTAACGAGCCTAAAATTATCTTAATAATTCATTTCAAACCCAAATCACGCTCCTTTACCCATTCTCGAACTCGCGGCCTGATGAGGCCAAATCGCGAGAACAAGGTTGTTAAGGTTTTTTTTAGGTTTTTTGGGATTTTTTAGCTTTATAAGTTTATTAAATTTTTATAGGTATTATAGGTTAAATGTATTTTTTTTAGATTTTTTAGGTTTTTTCATGTATTTTGGGATTTTTTAAGTTTTTTAGATTTATTGCGTTTTTTTATTTTTTTGGTTTTTTTTAGGTTTTTTCAGGTTTTTTGAGTTTCTAGATTTTTTTTAGAATTATTGGTTTTTTAAGATTTATTGGGTTTTACGTTTATTGATTTTCTTTAGGTTAATGAGTTTTTTCGGTTTATTGAATTTTCTAAGGTTTATTGGGTTTTTTAGGTTTTTTGTTTTTTTTTTTAGATTTTTTCATGTTTTTTGAGTTTTTAGGTTTTTTTAGAATTATTAGTTTTTTAAGGTTTTTTAGGTTTTTTAGGTTTATTGAGTTTCTTTAGGTTAATGAGTTTTTTCGGTTTATTGAGTTTTCTAAGGTTTATTGGGTTTTTTTAGTTTTTTTTTTTTTTTTTTAAGTTTTTTCAGGTTTTTTGGGTGTTTAGATTATTTTTAGAATTATTTGTTTTTTATGTTTTATTGGGTTTTTTAGGTTTATTGAGTTTCTTTAGGTTAATGAGTTTTTTAGGTTTATTGAGTTTTTTAAGGTTTATCCCAAAACACCTAAAAACGCAATAACTAAAAAAAATCTAAATAAAAATCCAATAAACCTTAGAAAACCCAATAAAGCTAAAAGATCCCAGAAACCTAAAGATAACCAAAAAACCTAAAAAACCCAAAAAAAATAAAAAAACCCAATAAACATACCAAAAAAATTCAACAAACATTAAAAAACCCCAAAAATTAAAAAAATTTAATAAACTAAAAAATACCAATAAATTAAAATAAACTCAATAACCCTAAAAAACCAATTATCCTAGGACATCAGAAAACCAAAAAACCAATAAACTCAGAAAACCCAATAAACCTTAGAAAACTCAATAAACCGAAAAAACTCGTTAACTAATAATTAACGTTAATTAATAATCATTTATTTATTATTTAATGAATTAGTGCATGAAAATGACTAAAATAACATTTATGTACAACCACAACTTTAAAAGACATGCTGCAATTTTTTCTGCAAAAACTAATTTAGTCGTTATTTGCAAAAAAACCTTAGAAAAAACTTCCTTATATTGAAAACTGTGAAGAAAATGTATGTTTTTCATTCTCGACATTAAAATAATCGTTTTCGATATTAAAACACTTGTTGCCGTATTTTCCTAATTTGTCGTCTTGTGCAAAAATTCCTAGAATCAACTTTTCTTGTTAAAAAAATTAAAAACATATATGTACATCGTTTTCAGCATTAAAGCATTTGTTCCACTTCTTTTTTTAATTTTGTTGCGTAGTACAGCAACTCCTCAAAAAAAAGTTTTTTTTGTTAAAAAATATAAAAAAAAGGATGTACATCATTTTCGACATTAAAATACTTGTTGCAATTTTTTTAATTTTGTTGTCTTATTACTCAATTGTAGTTATTAATTGGCTTCTCTTAGTCTGTTCATAAGTACATCAAATTTATACTCGTGTTCTTCTATTGTATCGCTGCAAATTATTAAATCATCTATGTATACGAAGACACCTTTTATTTCCTTTATTCCACGTAGTACGTTGTCCAGTAATTATTAAAAGGTGGCGGTCCAGTAATCATTAAATGGTGGCGGAGCATTTTTAAGACTAAATGGCATTCTTTTAAATTGATAATGACCGCATAGGGTGCTGAATGCAGTTTTGTGTGCATCACGTTCGTCCATTTTAATTTGGTAAAAATCTGATGCAAGGTCTAAAACTGTATATTATTTGCAGCCTCTAACAAAATCAAATATTTCCGTTATATTAGGTATGGGGTAAGCATTGCTGACTATTTTTTCATTTAGTTTTTGAAAGTCTAATACTAGTCTCCATCGTAGTTTACCCAAGGAGTCAGGCTTCTTCTTAACTATTTATAGAGAAGTATTGTAAGGAGAGTTTGATGGCTCAATGATTTCTGCGTCCAATAGTTCTTGAATTTGTTTGTCCACCTCTTCCTTCAAGGTAAGAGGATATCTGTATTGTTTAGAATACACCGGATAATCATCTGTAGTTTGAATACGGTGAGTTATTAAATCTGTATATTCCACCCTTAACGAAAAATCGATCCTTATATCTTTTTATCATTATTCTCATTCATGACTGCTCTATTGGCTGCAGGTGTTCTAGGTCTACTAATTGTTCGAGATCAAGAGTAGGCACAACTCTAATTGGTTCAATCTTGTACACGAAATAATCTGATGTTTTAATTGATATTTCTAAATCCTTTGAGACTTCTTTATTTGATGTTTGATAATAGTATTTGTTTTCGTTGAGATTGTCTTCCTGGCAAAAATCTTCATTGCAAAATAAGATAGGGGTTTTGATGTTATTAGTAGTAAGTAAATCATTGTGAAAGTTTATCAATGCTGCTGCTTTTCTTAGGTAAGAGGACTCTACTATTCCATCAAATTGAATAGGAAAATAGCGGGGCACTACATGAAAAATGTCTTTGGGCCCGTATACTTCTAGTTCTATCTCTTAATTGTCCTTATCGTAGGTTCTCCGATGCCCTTTAACAATACTGTTGCTTGTTTTTTTATCTTAATCTTTGAAGGTAAGATATCTTCCTTGATTATATTGAATTCTGCTCCGGTGTCAATCATAAGTTTCTTGCTCTGCTTGTGAAAAACCTCAACATTAATAATAGGTAATATTGGGAATTCTTTGTCTCTTAGTATGTGTTCGCGCGATTATCGGCCTCATTAGGCCTCGAGTTCGTTTTGGTGAAGGAACGTGGCATCGGGGAAGAAATAATACAAATGCAATGGGCTTTATACAATCAATTTATTAGCCCTCGCGTTTACATGGATGGCGTAAAAAAACCCCCTCGCTGTAGGGGAAAAAAGCCTCGCTTGTTATACATAGTTGTCTCATTCACTCTCACACTCACGCTCGCCATTACTTATCCGCTACCCTACCTTTTATTGGCAAACTTCGCCCCGCTGCGTCGGCCGTTCGCCGTGGGAGATCGCCGGGGATCGCCACCGGCCGAACTTCCTCCGCTGTTGCTCGTTGTGGGCCGATCTCAAGGATCACCACGCACCGAGTTACGTTGCTGGGCCTCTTGGCGGTATCTCACGCACCCAGGGGGTGGTTGGGACCTTCTAGCCCAACCATGTCTCACTTGTGCTCACTTTACAAGAGCTTGCGATATCGCACGCGTTAAGGGGTGGTTAAATCGTCAGACTCCAACCACGGCTCGCTGTCCCTCCCGCTACCTATTCTCGCGGTATCACACGCGTTAGGGGTGCTTGGATCGTCGCGATCCAACCGCGCTTCCACTCTTTCATTCCTTCTCGTGAACGCTCCACCACTGCACTTGCTTACTAGGTCTGTGTCGTCACGAGTTGCTTGTCCTCGAAGCGTCGCGAAGGTCAGGCCCGGCTGTGTCATACTGACCTCCCGCGCATTCTTCCGGGCCCTTCTTCCTTCCTGTTTCTCCCTCTTACTTCCTTTTTCTCAGCGCTTTCTCTTACGCCGCCGCCCGCCGTTCACACGCAGCCCGGGCCATTTTGGCCCGAACAGTATGTTTGAGATCGATTTTGTTTTTTGTGTTGTATCTGTAATCCTAGAAATTTTATAGGGAATATTGTTCACGTTTATTTCATTACGACTAAAATTATTTTCGACATTGCTTTTAGCAAAAAAATCGATTCCTATACTTCCTTCTTAGATTATATCTAATTCCTTAGCGACGACTAGAAAAGGATGAGTTGTACCGAATATTCGCACATCCGTAATACCTAGAGGTGCAATAGAGTGTCTAAATATTCCTGTTATAAATATATTATCTACATTTTTACATTATGATGGATCGCGAAGGACTTTCTTTGTTATAACGCTAAATTCTGATCATGTGTCTACTAGAAAAATATATATATATTTTTACTGCTATGTTTGTAAAATGAAACTGAGAGGTTTCTGTTTCTTTTTGGATCAATTGCGGGGAATTAACTCGGTTTTTAGGCTTTGGTCAGTCTCTATATTGTGCAACGGTCTCGTAGTCTCTCCTGTCGCATCCCTCAGTGGAAGACTGGTGTAGTTTTTTACTACTCATGAACTTTGTAAGTTCTTCCTTTTAAAGCAATCAGCTTCGATGTGGCCGTTATTTTTGCAGAAATTGCAAAATCTTTCCAGTCGTGATTTACAGTCTGCTGTTACGTGTCCGTTTTTATTACAATTTCGACATACTATATGGCTTATTGGTCTGTTTGACTGGGCTTGATTCAGATATTTAAAGCATTTATTTGCTGTGTGGCCTTTCCTGTTGCATAACTGATATTTTTCTTGTTTTTTTCCTTCCACATTGGGGATCAGTGTATCACGATTCGTGACACTGCTGACACTTTATTATTTGTCTGCATTCTTTGGCTTTATAACCTATCCAGTCGCAAATCTGACATGCTTAAAGTTTTTTACCGTGGTGTGTCCATTTATGTTACAATTTCTACAGGTCATCGTGGACTGAATTAATGTGTTCATAAATCTGGGTTTAGTCAACTGTCGTGGGTTTGGTATATCGACCTGTCGTTTTCTTCTTTGTGCCTCTAGCTACTTTTCTAACGATAGTGCCTCACATATGGTGTAGCTCACATTGCTATTTCGGGGATTAACCCACTCTTGAAATTATCTACTAAAGCGTAAAATACTGAATCCTGAAAACTGTCATTAGCCTCTTCATCTTCGTTTATTTTAACTTCTATAGCTCTTCTTCCTAGTTCGCGGATTTTGTTGGTGAACTAAATAACGCTTTCGCATTGTCTTTGATACACCCTCGAAATTTCTCCTAATAAATCCATATGGGACTGCTTTGGAGAATAAATTGCCCTGAGAAAATGTTTCCGTTCTTTAATGGTGTTGATGTTTTCTCCTTTCGCGGCTTGATGGGCTTCTTCTCGTAAATTAGGTAATATAATTTTTTAAAGTCTTACTTCATCTGCAGGATCAATAATGTTTTCTGCATCTTTACAACCTTTTATGAAATCAGCCAAAGTTATATTCTTACAATCGAATACCGGTATGTGCCTTGCGGCATCCCTTATCAAAATTGCTTGATTGCAACTCATAACTGTGTTGATATTGGTTTTACTATCGGTTTTCCGATGCAGATATGTTAATAACTCCAACCTCAAGCGGCGGGTTTTCCTTTTGTTCCTTGTAGGATTCTTCGGCCTGTTCTGTATTATTTTACGGAGATTCTCTTGGCAGCTGTTTCGTTTGAGTGAACGGATTATGAAATGCTCCAATTTCATCCAATGCACTCGAAGTTGATCTTGTAGTTGGTCGTCTCGACACTTAGTAAAGTAATTTTGAAAATGTTTATGCTGTTACAATATATTTCTATCTAATATTATCTTTCATCATAGAAAGGTTCAACTTGTTTGTCCTCTTTAATTAACAACTTGTTTCAATAGACAAGTTTTTCAATATTTTTGCTTATATAATTACTGCTTGCTCCTTTCGGCAAGTCTTATGTTTATTAATGATTTTTTTTCTTTTTTTTTAATGTTTCACGATTCCTGCTTGTTCTTTTCATAAGCCTTACGTTTGTTTATCTTTCCTTCATATATTCACTGCTTGCTCCTATTTTTTTTAATTAATTACTAGTTGTTGCTTTTACAAATCTTATGTTTGAATTATCTTATTTCATTTCTTAGTTTATTCTATGCTTGCTCCTGGACAAGTCTTTTTTATTTTCTTCTATTAATTACTGCTCCTTTTTACAAGTCTTTCGTTTGTATACTTTTTCTTTATTTATTTGCTGCTGCTCCTATTTTTTTAAAATTAATTGCTACTTGTTGCTTTCACAACTTTTATGTTCGTATTATTTTTTCTATGCTGGCTCCTTTTGGTAAGTCTTATTTTATTTTCTTCTTTCCTCAAACAAACTGCAATCCCGGACGATTCCTTAAAAATTTAAAAGTATGTTACGTCCAAGAAGCTGGGTTCTGTAACCTACTGTCGATCTATGCCTGAAAAAAATATAACCTACCTGTTCGGGCCATTTTGGCCCGAATTGCGTCTGAATGGCGGGTGGGTTGTCGGTCCAACAAAGGGCCTGATAAGCGTTTGTACAGCATACGGAGGGGCGCGAAGGAGAGCGCCGTTGTGGACCCGAGAAGAGAGTGGAGGGGAGATGAACAAAGGACAAAGGGTCAGAGAGGGCACGAGAGTAGTAGGAAAAACGGCGTGAAGGAAAAAACACATAAGATTTTCTCGAAGCGCGACGATTATCTCGTACGGAGTGTGAGTATTCGCAGGAGACCAGTGAGTGGGCAAGGAAGCCGAAGAGCCCAACGAGGAAAGAAACATCTGTAGGTCGCCGCGTCAACGCGATTCTATGCAGCTCCAGGGTGTGAGCTTCTGGATAGGGCTTGTGGTGCGTGACGATCCTCAGTGGTCGTGTCACGGCAAGCCAAGAGCTTTGGTGCGTGAGGATCCTCAGCGGTCGGGTCACGATAAGCAACTCTTCTCTTAGGCTCTACACTCACGGGTTGGGCAACCACTAGGTAGGAAGTATAAGGGAATTGGGAGAATATGGGCGCGGGGAGTGAGGGGTATGAATGTGGGCATGGAAATATAAGGGAAAATGGGCGCGGGGCGGCAGGGGTGTGAATGTGTGCATGGAAGTATGAATGAACTCCGAATAGTGAATAGCGAATAGCGAAGGCTTTTTCCCCCTAAACGAGGAGATTTTTATTCCGAATGTGACGCGTAAGGGCAAATAAAAGTTAAGCCCAACATCAATGTGTATTCTTTCATTCCCGAATTTCCGCTCCTTCACCTATCGCGAACTTGCGGTCAGAAGAAGCCGACTAATGCCCAAAAACACTACCTTTTGAATGCTCACCATACTGGTGAACACTCGGTACAATATTCTCCTTTTTTATGCCTACACGATTAAGTATAATAGCATGGGACGGAGCGTTTGTTTAAGGGAAATTTTAATGGTTTAGAATATCAACGGAATTGATGCAACCCGCACGAAATACTCGCCGAGGGCCGAAAATAATTCTCGCGCTATATATTTTTTTTGTACATGGACACATAAATATATACATTTATTTTTTTAAATATAAATAAAAAAAATTACTTTTTTTTTAATAATTAATTAATATTTATTATTAAATTATTCTTTTCATTTAACAAACAGGTTTATACTTATAAATACCTATAAATACCAGCTACATTCTGGTCTTTTACAAAAAATAAAAGTTACTTATTCTAAAGTACAATATGAAAATACAATAAAAAGAGAAAGAGAAATTAAGTCGGCTTCTGCGCGAAATTGATAATAATTTAAAAATAAATACCTTTTTGTGGTGAAACAAACGATTTATTAAATTTGCATATGTTATCCTGAGGTTTACCGTAATCTATATTTCCCTCAGATATTTTTATCTGCTTGGATTATTTCTTGATTTGTACAAATTTCTATTAAAATACTTGGCGAAATATCACAGCTTCTGCACTTCACTTAAAAACTATTCGACACAGAGAGCCGATCTTTGAGGATTTCCGGCCCTTTTATATACAAAATCATCTCGGAAAAATCATCATTACTCAAAGAAAAAACATACTCTTAGTATACGCGTAGTGGGAGAATGTCTGCATGGATTCGCATTTTTATAACCCTGCTTTAAGCTTCGATTTTTTTCCTTGAGTATCGCTTTAATGAGAGAACACGTTTCGCTCGTGGAGAAAAGGCCCTACTTGTACTCGTGATAGATTTTACAAGGGATTTTTGTGCTTGATAACCGGCGAAAATCTGAACGAAAGTAAAGAGAAAAAGGAAAGGAAAAAGACCCTGCATAAATTCGAATTTTTAATTGCCCTGTTTTAAACTTCGATTTTTTTTCTCGAGTAACGCTTAGATGAGGGAGACAAATTTCGTTCGTGACGAAAAGGCTCTGCGCGTACTCGTTATAGTTTTTACAAGAGTTTTAGTGTTTAATATGCATGAGAAAATTCATATTTGTAAGAAAAAGAGGAAAAGAAGTCCTGCATCTATTTATGATAAATTTTTACAAGGAAAGGAAAGGGGGCCGGCAAATCACGTGGTGTCAATCTATTAGGGATCATAAATTGCGGGTCCCTGAAGTGCTGGATTCTGACCCGAAAATTCAGTCGGGCTTGACGTTTGGTCACCCACGTGGGCGCAGTCCCGGACTTTTCTCCTCCATCTCTCCGCGACTATATCTAGCGTCATAAAGCTAATCGTAAGAATCTTTAAGAGAAAAAAAGAGAGCAAGAGAGAGAGAGAGAGAGAGAGAGAAAGAAATAGAAAAAAATTCTAGGCCGTTACTTCGGCCGTAACATTAAAAACTATAAAAAACATGTATGTAGATCATTTTCGACATTAAAACGCTTATTGCACTTTTTTGGTTATTTTGTCGTCTTGTACAAATTTTCATAGAAAAAACTTTTTTTTGTTAAAAAATATAAAAAAACATGTATGTACATCATTCTACACTTTAACACATTTGTTGCACTTTTTTGCTAATTTTGACATCTTGTGCAAAATTTCCTAAAAATAAATTTTTTTTGTTAAAAACTATGAAAAAACATGTATATTATTTTATACATCGAAACACTTGTGCAAAAATCCTTATTAAAAAAAAAAAATTGTGTGTACATTATCCTCGACTTCCCCCCCCCCCCCCATCAATGGGTTGCATGGCCGTGGCGAGGTTGGGGGCTTACGCACAAGTGAGAATGGGCCTTGCGATGAGTGTGCCATCTGTATGGTAAAGAATGAATGGGAGAACCCTATAAATGGGTTCCTCCATTGGGAGGAACATGGGAATGTTGTGATCCTTCTTAAGTCGGGCTCTCACTTGAATGGGTGAACGATTGTGGTGTGAATGAAGGGCTATGGAACGCAGATAATTCAGGTGGGCCGGGACTCCGGCCCATTCATCCGGCTTCCCCGAGTGGCATGTCGGTGGGTGCAGAGGGAGCGGAAGCCCGGAAGATCCAGAACTGCATGAACCGATAGAGGAGGAGAAAGTCCCCGAAGGATGGAAGTAGTGACCCCAGCGTGATCTGACGAGACCACACCGTCCTACGGGGAGTGGAGAGCACAGCGTAAAAGCAGGGCTACCCGGAGAAGTCTGGCTAAAGAGCGTAAAGCTCTGCAAGCCAGCAACTCGAGTACTTCAGCGAAGTCAAGTATGCAGGGTCAGAAGAGGAGGGTTGGAGTGGAGAGGACTCCTCAGGTTGACCTGCGCGAATCGAAAGGGCTGAAAGGCCCAATCGAGGTGAAGGCAGCCCCGAGCAGGCCCATCCCTAACAGGACGGGTCAGGCCAGGAGAGGTACTCTATCGGACACTGACAGGGCGAACCCTTTGACTACGGTTATTACAAGGGAAAATTACCCTGAGAAGTCTGTCACACAGGAAATGTTGAATCATTTCGGAGAACAGCTGACGGAAACAATACTGGCTCTGGACGGCAAGGTGGATCTGCCCCCAAGGTTCGAGACCACTTACAGGAAGGAGGGAGCCATAATAGTGATACCCTTCAACCAAGAAGCTAGGGAATGGCTTTTACAGACCTTTCACAAAATGGACATCCCATGGATCACTGGAGTAAGGATCGGAGGGATAGAACTGCTTTAGGCCAGGGTGAAGTTAATCGCCACGGTTGCCTGCTACAGGTGCATGAAGGGTCGTAGGGGTTCGAGAGGAGGGGGTGGCTAGCAAGGAGGAGAAAGGTGTTTTCGTGCTGACCACCCTGAGTCGCATATCGGGGCCCTAAAAGCTCTCAGGGATAAGCCCTACTTTGGGTACTTGAGGATGCACCTGAAGGTGATCAACAAGGGCCTAAAGGAGGCTGGGAGGCTATGAGCGAGAAAAGGGAGGAGTCAGCGGATGGCTTGTATGGCTCCGTTGCCACTCTCGATTTTTCAATTAAACTTGCATCATAGCAAAGACACCTCTGCAATAATACAGAGGAGCTTGGCTAAGATGCACACAGGGGTGGCGCTTATCCAAGAACCTTGAGTGGTTAAGGGCACTATCTGGGGGCTTGGTGGACTTACTTGTTTTATGGACACCAGGAGTACAAGACCCAGGTCCTGTATAGCGCTCAAGGGAGTCAATGCTCTGCCACTGCTGGATCACTGTTCGGGGAATCTGTTGGCGGTTATGACTGAAGTGGAAGAAATAGGGAGGCTAATTCTACACTGGAAATCCGTAGTCTCGTGGAATCCTGCCAAGGTAGGAACATTTCACTTATACTGGGGTACGACGCTAACTCACACCATACGGTGTGGGGAAGCTCGGACACTAACATGAGGAGAATCCAGTTACTGGAGTACCTCGTTGGCACTGACCTCGATATTATGAACGTGCGAAATACGCCCACGTTCAGAAATGCGATCAGAGAGGAGGTGATAGATTTAACGCTTTTATCTTCAAACATTGCGTGTATGGTCCGGGAAAGGTAAGTCAGTAATGAACCATCGCGGTCTGATCATTCTCTGATAACTTTTTTGGTTGGGACGAAGGGAAGAGATCCACCAAATATGGTGAGAAAACCTCTGCGAATCAACTGGGGAGAGATATGCGCGGGAAGTGGGGAGTTCCTTACAGGACTTCCCAACGAGGATTAGGAACATTTGTTCCCTGGATTTGGCAGCTAGAACGTTCAAGGACTGCATCACCCGAGCTTATGAGGGGAACTGCCGTCCCAAATAAGCTTAAAGAAAGGGTGAGGTATGTTGGTGGACAGAAAGACTGACGGATTGAGACGTGACACTTTGGCCCTGCACAAAAGTGCCAGAAAGCACGATACGGACTCCTAGTGGAACCGCTATAGGACCGCAAGGGACCTGTACCGTAAGAATATCAGGGTTGTTAAGAGCGAGAGTTAGAAAAGGTTCGAGGGCACCCAGAAAGGCAGGGAGGCGGCCAGGATGAACAGGATACAAAGAACCCTGATGCCATCCTTGGCAACCTCAAACTGCCAGAAGGCAGATATGCGAATACGGACGATGAATGTCTGACCCACCTTGTCAGAGTAGGCTGCAAGGTTATATGGTATGCGGATGATATCCTCATACTGGGCAGAGGACCATTTCTTGATCCCCTTATGGGGATAATGCAGAGTTCCCTGAACCTGGTGGACCGATGGTGTAAGGACATGGTACTGTCAGTCAACCCAGCCAAGACCGACGTCCTGGTCTTTACCAGGTGGTACAAATGGAACAAGGGATATAGACTGACCCTTGGGAGGCAAGATTTGCAACTAAGGGATCATTTTAAGTACCTAATGTCATCCTGGATAGCAAGCTAAACTGGAAACGACACCTAGTGTACATTAGCGGGAGGATAACGGCCAACCTATGGCTGCTGAAAAGGGTCATAGGGCGGAACTGGGGTCTTGATACAATGAAATGGATTTTTGAGGCGGTTCTCATACCCAAACTGACCTATGGGTCGATGGTCTGTAGGAAGAGGGCGGCCTATGCCACTTCACTGATAATCTTGGAGAGGCTCAGGAGCTTAATAGTCAGGAGCATCTCTGGCGCCATCAAATCAACCCCAACGATGGCGCTAGGGATAATCCTCGGCATCGACCCTTTCAATATAACGCTGGAGGGCGCGGCAGCTCAGGCCCTGATAAGGGTCACCAGGTCCTTGGAAGAGGGGAAGACTGGGGGGAGCTTTGGGCTTCGCCGAAAACTAGAGAGTAGAGGCGCACTGATGATGCACTCTGACATCGGTGCCAAGGTCTTCCTCTTCAACAAAAAATACCGTGTAAGAATCCCTTCCCGAGAGGCATGGGATCTCGGATCTTCTGGACTGGTCTGGTTCATGTACGGGTTCAGGGGTACGGACGGCGCGTACATTTATTAGACATTTATCTAAAAATAAAGTGTTTTTTTCAAGGAGCTCTTGAACTATGGTTATTCTTGCTTTATTGTATTCTTATTTTCTTTCTTCACACACTTACTGCTTACTCTTATTTGCAAATCTTATCCATTACTGCTTACTGTTTCTTGCATGTCTTTTATTTATTGTATTTTATTCTTCTCTCATTAATGCTTTTTTCTTTAATCACTGCTTGCACTTATTTATCATTTTTATTTATTTTTTTATTATTGCTTTTTTTCTTTAATCACTGCTTATACTTTTTAAGAAGTCATTTTTTATATTATATTTTATTCATATTATTGGTTTATTCTTTCATCAATCAATGCTAGCTCTTATCGTTCATTGTATCATGGCATTATGTGTTTTGTATTGAGAGTAAGAAAAAAAGGAAAGATTTTACGGATAAAGGAAGGTAAGAAATGGTTAATTAAAAAGATAATATTTGCAATAAAAAATTTTATATTACAAATTTTTTTAATTAACAATGGTTTGCAAAATTAATTTAATTATCGGTCACAAAAATTCACAAAATTTATTTATTTGGTGGTTTACAAAATTAATGGTTCACAAAGTTTAGTTAGCTAACGATTTACAAAAATTAGTTAATTAGCGGTTTACAAAATCTGGTTAAATAACGATTTACAAAATCTATTAAATACAACAATATGAATTTCGAAGTAAAAAAAATTTTAATTTAATTCGACACTGCGTAATGGAATCAGATAAAGAGAATAATATAAAGTACTTGCTTATAACGTTGGCTTCTTGGTGAAATTGTCTGGCTAACTTGTTCGATGGCAGGTCGTGACAGTGTGTCTTTACTATTTTCCCGGTACATTTTATATCATGGTAATCTCGGATAATTTTATCCCTACCCATCCTGTTTAGAAGATTATTTTTCATATATATAGCGAAAGAGCTTACTTTTCCGAGAAGGAGTTTGCAAACATCCATCACAACTACCAAAAGTTTTTTTTTTGATAAAGAAAACTTGGTGCATAGGTTGGGTCCATGATTTCTTATATTACTAAGATACATTATGATGGGACGGTGTATAAAAAAATCTCATTATTCTCGAAGAAGTCGTTGCAATCAGTCTCATTAGTTGGGAATCTTAAATGACGATGAATATGATATAGCTTATTTGATTGTTTGGCGGATATTGACTCGATGAATTATCAGCGTCAAGATAAGCGTGCAAAGATGATTCCAACCGGATGGTCGCGTAGTGAAAGAGTCTAGTAGAGCGGGGAGAGATAGATTTAATTCATGCCGTTGCGCGGGTCGTAACACAACGTTTTTAGAAATTTCACACCTGGTACACCATCTTCTGGAGCAACAATTTTTTTTTATAAACATGAAAAAAAACTTGTATTTATACAATATATTACAGTAATAATACAAATTGAAGCTTTTTTGCAAATTTGACACTTGGTGCACCATTTCCTGGCAGCAAAAACTTTTTTTTTAAATATGGAAAAAACTTTTTTGTACATGATTGTTTAAAGTAAATACACATATTACAACGTTTTTAGAAATTTGTCACCTTGTGCACCATTCTTGGAACAACAACTTTTGCTCTTAAATTTGTAAAAACTTGTATTTAAACAATATCCTACAGTAAATACACATATTAAACCGTCTTTTGAAATTTGACACTTAGTGTTCCAACTCCTGGAGCAACAATTTATATTTTAAAATATGGAAAAAAAACTTTTGTACATGATAATCAAAAGTAAATACAAATATTGGAAACTTTTAGGTAAATAAGACACCTGGTTCACCATCTCTTGGATCAACAACTTTTTTTCTTAAATATTGATAAAATTTTGTATGTGTATGATATCTTAAAGTAAATACACATATTATAGCGTTTTTTGAGAAAAACTATTTTTTACATGATAATCTAATATATTGCAATATATTAGATAACACATATTGCAAGGTTTTGGTAAATTTGATACTTGGTGCGCCATCTTCTCGAAAAAAACTTTTTTTGTTAAAAACTGTAATATTATGTATGTACATCTTCCTTGACTTTAAAACACTTATTACACTTTTTTTCTAATTTTGTCGTCTTGTACAAAATCTCCTAAAAAAAACTTTTTTTTGGTAATAACTTATAAAATATGTATGTACATCATCTTCGACTTTAAAACACTTTATGAATTTTTCCTAATTTGGTCGTCTTTTGCAGAAACCCCTTAAAAAACTTGTTTTTGTAATAAATGTTAAAAACGTGTATGTACATCATCCTCGACTTTAAAACACATGATGCGCTTTTTTTTGCTAATTTTTTCGCCTGGCGCATCAACTCCTCGAAAAAACTTTTTTTTGTTAAATACTGTCAAAAACATGTATGTACATCATCTTCGAATTTTGAACCCTAGTTGCACTTTTTTTGCTAATTTTGTCGGCTAGTGTAAATTTAGTCAGCTACTGCAACATCTTCAGAAAAAACAACTATTTTTTAAAAATTTTAAAAAACATGTATATACATCATCCTCAGTTTTAAAACACTTGTTGCACTTTTAATGCTAATTTTGTTGTTTTGTACAACAATATTTGGAGAAATCAAATTTTTTTTTAAATGGCTACAGCAACGGCCTAAACTAAAATTTTTTTTTTATCTTCCCCCACTTGACTAGATTCTATCGTCACGTTTAGACCACCCTCGTGGACACTGATAATTCAGCAACTCAATACGCGGCCCACATTCAACTAAATCACAACACATTTGTCATCATTTGACACTACTAATCCACACCTCTTATTCACCTTTTTTATATACGCGGCACTATCACAATACATTCAGCTTATAATCGAGATATGACCCAGTCAATGCAACAAAACTTATTTTCAATTGACACACTTCTGGCTAAAGCAATGAATTTTTGCAAACTCTTCTCGAAAAACGAATTCTTCTCGTTACACGCACACGAAGCATAATTTAGGAAATCTTTATGCTACGGATGAAATTTTCTGAGGCTATCAATATATAAAAGGGACCTGTAAAACTGTAAAAATCATACTGTGATGACCTGTATATGAGATAACTAAATAATTTCTAAAAGGAGCCGATAATATAAGCAAGTACTTAATTTTATCTCTTATTCTCATATCATCGCGCAGTATCATATTAAATTTAAACTTCATAAATCTCAAAATTTTTCTTATTGTATTTGACCAAATTTTGTAAACCCTTAACTTACTAAATTTTTTCAAACATTAATCTAATAAATTGTATAAAACCTATCAACAAAAATAAATTTTGTAATAAATTTTGTAAATCGATAATTAAATAAATTCTGTAAATTTTTGTCACCAATAATTGTTAATTAAATAAAATTTGTAACCGATAATTAATTGTAAACTTGACATAATTTAATAAATAAAATTAAAAACCAATTTAGGAAAAAGGGTAAACATTGAAAAAAACCAAAACCGAATCTATTATCCCCTTTTTAGCAAACTCTCTAACCCATGCTATTGCACTTCAGTGTGCAGGCATAACCGTAAATGTAAATTGGTATAGACTCGCATTCACTTGGTAAGTTGCATTCAGGAGCTACAAGATCAGATATCTAGATCTCACCTCCTGGACGTAACACACTTTATTTTGCTCATTTTGTCACTAGAGCAACATCTCTTGGAAAAACCATTTTTTTGTTAAATACTAAAAAAATATGTATGTTCATCATTTTCAACTGTAAAACATTGGTTGCAGTTTTTTTCGTAATTTTTTGTCTAGGGTAACATCTCTTAGAAAATCACTTTTTTTTATTTAAAACTAAAAAAATATGTATGTTCATGAATTTCAATTATAAAAACCTTGTTGCACTTTTTTGTTAATTTTGTCGCCTGAAGCAATATCTATTAAAGAAACCAATTTTTTTGTTAAATACTGAAAAAATATGTATATACGTCATCCCCAACCTTAAAACTGCAACAAATCTTAGAAAAACGACTTTTTTGTTAAAAAATAAAAAAATATCTATTTACTTCACCCTGAACTATAAAACACTTTTCAGCCTTTTTTGCTGATTTGCTTAGAGAAACATCTCTTGAAAAAACGACTTTCTTGGTTAAATACTAAAAAATATGTATGTACATCATTCTCATTTATATAGATAGAATAGCAGATCATCTCTTGAAAAAAACCACTGTTTTTTTGGTAAATACTGAAAAAATATTTGTGTCCGCATTCTCGTCTCTAAAATACTTGTACTTATTTTACTAATTTTCTCAGCTACTGCAACATTTTCGAGAAAAAATCTTTTTTTATTAAAAACTAAAAAATATGTATGTACATGTGTTGCTAATTCTATTAGTTGCTGCTACATCTCCTTTAAAAACAATTTTTTTAAATACTAAAAAAACATGTATGTTCATCATTCTTTAACTATAAAACACTAGTTGCTCTTTTTGCTAATTTTTCTGCCTAGAACAACATCTTCTGAAAAAACAATTATTTTTTATTTAATATTTAAAAAAAAATTTTATGTACATCATCCTCAAATTTAAAACAGATGTACTTATTTTGCTTATTTTGTCGCCTAGAACAACATCTCTTGGAAAAACTTCTTTTTTTTGTTAAATACTGAAAAAATATGTTTGTTTATTATATACAACTATAAAACACTTGTTGCATTTTTTACTAGTTATGACGCCTAGAACAACATCTCCGTGAAAAAAAAATTTTTTTTTGGTTTAAACTTTGAAAATATGTATGTACATCAACCACAAAGTTAAAACACTAAATACACTTTTTTGATAATTTTGTCGTCTAGAGCAAAATCTCTTGGAAAACCAAATTATTTTTGTTAAATACTGTAAAAATATGTATGTTCATTATACACAACTATAAAACAATTGTTGCACTTATTCTGCTAACTTTATCATCTACTGCAACATTGCCTTTATGTCCTTTAATGATATATTTATTGGAAAAGGCTAGCAAAATCAATACGTATGTATTTGGAAATACATAGCACATAATCGTAACGTAATTAAACATATTTTTCAACAACACATATGAAGTTGAAAACCGAACGATTTAAGAGGCCCCTTGAGACCTCTTAGAGAAACAAACGCAGCCCCTTGATTCAGCAATCAAGAAGCAACCACCATTGCATTTGGAAGAAGGCGCACTGGTTGGTACATCTAACCTCTAAGCCCAAGGTATGCGTAACAATGCCCTAGGGAACTGGTTGGTTAAAATGTATCAGTGGTTACAAAAGGTGCCTCGGATGAACTAAACGAAACCTTCCAAGTATTTAGTTTTTCAACCAGATGCAGAGCTCTGTGATGGTGAAATTAACTATTTCCCTAGCTACTTGTGGGATCACAAATAAACTTATCTTTGAATAATAAAAATGACGAAGAAGAATATTATGGGCCAAGTGGCGCACAGGGTGCAGAGGGAGTGGAAGCCTCGAAGTCTCAAGGCTCTAAGGGCTCTTTTTATAAAAGATAGGCCGCCCATGAGGCGATGGAAGTCGTAACCCCAAGCGTCAGCTAACGGGACGAGGACCATGCCGACCGAAGGGAAGTGGCGTGAACAATGCAGGGTTAGGTATAAGGCGGTTCGGAGGCCTAAAGCACTTGAGGCTGGCCACTCAGTTGCTCGCACAGTCCCTAAAAGAAAGGAGAGGAAAAAAGCCTTTTCACTGACCCGCGGAAGCTTAAGAGGCTAAAAGGCTCTATGGCATAAGTCTTCTGACTAAGTTTATGACTAAGACTCTCTGATATGAGGGTAACCCCGAGAAGGCCCGACTTCAATAGGAACAGGCTTGGAGCGACACCGTGATGGATGCGGACAGGGTAAATCGCTTGACAACGCACATCGTAAGGGAGGAATATCCTTATGGCGCCATCAATCCGACAATGCTACACTAGTTGCAGAACGTGCTGACGGCAACAATACTGGCCCTGGATTAGATAAGACAGTCGCCTCACTTCGAAAAGATGGAGGGGATTAAACTGCTACTGGCTAGGCTTAAGGTGATCTCTAGGATGGCTTATTTTGAGGGCTGATACTAGTGTGCGATGCTAACTTACACCATAAGTTGTAGGGCAGCACCAACACCAATGCAAGAGCCGTCTAATTAATGAAGAACTGGCACTGAGCTCGACTATAAGAATGTGGGGATATGCCCACATTCAAAAATATGATCAGAAAAGAGGTGATAGACTAAGGTCAGGGACTGGCGATTTAGCGATGAATCGTTGCTGTCAGACTATAGCTTGACAACCTTATCAATTGAGGTACCGAGGAAGGACTCACAAATATTGGTGAGGAACCCTCGGCACACAGACTGGGAAGGGTATGCGCGTGAGGTGGGAAGTTCCTTGAGGGGCTTCCTGAAGAAAATTAGAGACATTTGGTCCCTAGAGAAAGCAGCTAAAGAGTTTAAATACTGCATCGTCAGAGCCTGTGAAAGAAAATGCCAATCTAAACGGGCTAAGAAAAAGGGTAAGGTATGTTAGTGGACTGAAAAACTGGACGGTTTGAGGCTGGACGGTATGTTCTTATTCAAGGGTACCAAGATATATGGTACAAAGGCTCTAAGGAACCGTTTTAGGACCACAAGGGACCTGTATTGGAAGAATATTAATGTGACCAAGAGAGATAGTTCTGTGAGGGCACCCAGAAAGGTAGGGAGGTCCCTAACTTCGAGGGAGAAGAGGACGCATCTGGTGGGAGAGGAGGGATCAGCGAGGACTGGAGACGGTCTTTAACCGAGTTTGTTTTCATACAGCGAGCTGGCCAATAAAATTGTCATGTCAGAAAGCGTTAAATAGGCGGTTGCTTCCTTTGAACGGTTCAAATCACCGGGAACGGATGGCATTCTTCTGTCCCTATTACAGAGAACAAAAGGCTATCCTGGGCCTACGAGAATAGCTCGGTCCAGCATCATATTCAGATATATTCCCAAGGCATAGCAGGTCACTAGAGTAGTATTTATCCCTAAACCAGGAAAGTCTGGATATACATCCCCGAGCGACTTCCGTCCAATTAGTCTGACTTCGCTTATTCTTAAAACGTTGGAAAGGCTGATTGACAATTATAGTATCAGTTTGCCACTTTCAAAGTAATTCTAGAACGTCTTAGAAGCCTTGTGTTTAGAGGCATCTCTGACGCCATTAGATAAACCCTGACTGTGGCGCTGGGGATGATTATTGGTGTTGAAAGGTGATACTAGAGGCCGCAGTAATGCGGGCCTCAGTCAGAGTTATGTGGCCTTTATCAAGAAAGAGGTCAGAGGGGTCTCTTAGGTTCCCCAAAGGGTTGGAGAGAATAGGCTCTCTGATGTTGCACTCGGACATCAGTCCCACGACTATCCTTTTTGACAGAAATACCGGTTAGTATTCCGCCTCGCGAGATGTGGGATGCTAAGACAGGACGCTTGAATACCGATAGGGCGTTTAGTTTACAAGGTTCTTGGTTTTTGGTTTAGCGCGGGGGCGGAAGTAAACTGCAAGCAGAGTGGGATAAATTTAGTGATAACGCATGGTGCATGCACCACCGTAAATCAGGCCAAGCTGATGACTATACGTTGGATGGTGGACGCTGCTTTTGAGCACCCATACTGCCCGCGTGTGCTTATCTACTCGAACAGCAAGAGGTCCTTGATGGCGCTGGATAACTTTAAAACAAGGTCAAGACTGGTCTGGGACTGCTATGATGCCTTAAACAGGCTTATGACTAGATCTAGGGTTAAGTTGACGCCCCCCCGTAGTGACGTAAAGGGGAAAATCTTGGCAGGGACCCTAGCAAAGCAGACTGCTAACAGCAGCATTATGGGACCAAAGCCAACAATCTGTCTGTTCCAGAGCAGGATTAAAAAGGTGGTACAGTAATGGACAACCGACGAGGCTGGCCGAACCTATAATAAGGTTGCCTCATGAGAACAAAGCAAGGTTTTTGTGACTGCACAGAATGCATCTAGCTAGGCCAAGGTTTTCCTGGAGCTCAGCAGAAGCAGGGCTAAGAGGATGGTGGATATCCTTTGCAATCTCAGAGTACATAAATACAGAATAAGGCTGGTGCAGAATCGTTTTCTAGATATGGCTACGGGGTGGAAGAGACTCTTAAACACCTCTTATGCAGCAGTCCAGCACTGTTCAATAGAAGGAGGTGCCTCTACCGAATTCCATAAACTTTGAAAGACGCAACATGCGAAGCATAGCAGCAACATTACAGACATGGGATACTCACGCTAAAGGTAAACGCATTGACTTGGAAATACATTGCACTATGGCATCACATTCCATATGGCAACAGAATTAAATAAAAAAAACATATACAGTAATAATATAATAATTAAAAATAAACATAATAATTTTAATAGTAATATTAAATAAATGGATAAAACTTTAAACGATTTTGCCTTAATGATAATATCATTAACATCACCATACTGTTTTAGCTGAACACTTTCTATTATTTTTTTCCTCAACCTAGTTTGGTGACGATGCACCAGCATCTGTTACTTCAGAAGTTGGTGCAGTAGGAACAAAATCAACAGGAAATGGTGCAACATTTTTTTAGCAGAAATTAATGTTCTTACATGTTTTTTAACGTATTATACAAAACAAATGTTGTTCCAGAATATGATGCATCAAGTGTTGTTTTTTTGTACTTGAAAATTTATTCTACTAAAAAAGTGTTGTTATAGCAACTGAAACACCGCTCTCCAGCAACTGCTCTCTTTCAAGCGTACCTAAGGTACGTTGGGTCGCTTGGACTCAGCGACCTACAGATGCTGGTTACCCTCGTTGATTCGCTTCGACCTTTCGTCCACTCATTCCTCACTCACTTGCACTTGCTCGTCGGTGGTTGCAACGTCAGAATCCTGCCTTCGTCGTGGAATCGGATCGCGCGGAAAACTCGACGAAGTCTCGTCTTTAACTAGTTTTCTATAACTGCCCTCTGCTTGACCTCTCGGGTCTTTTCGTCTTCCGCATTCTTCCTTCCCACTTTCTCATGGCCCGCGATTACGCCCTTCCCCGCCGTCGCTCGCTATTAGGGCGCTTATTGGTTTCTTGGTCGGACTGACATGCCGCTCACCGCTCAGGCATACTTCAGGCCGTTTTGGCTCGAACACATATTTTTTAACGTATTTTACAACATCAATTTTTCAGGAGATGATGCTCTATGTGCTAGTGTTACTGAAAATGGTGCAATAGGTGTTTTTTAAGTATAATATAATGTTCCATGATGTTTTAAACTACTTTTACAAAAAAAATTGTCGTTGCAATATATGATGTATAAGGTTATTCTGTTCTTGGAGATGGTACACAAGGTATTGAATGTAATGAAAATTGGATTAATGTTGTGTTTATAGCAGAAGTTAATGAGCGTACAAATTTTTTACCAATTTTACACAAAAAAGTTGTTATTCCAGGTGATAGTGCACCTGTACTTTGATACTTATTTTGTACTTTTTTTTAACGTATTTTACAAAAAAATATTGCTGATCGTGTTGCTTAGTCGTGCATTGCTACTTTCTTACTAAGTCTGTTGGTATTAATAGCGTGCATCGCATGTTAGGTCTTTCAATGTCTGTAGTTATTAATTTTGCGTGTGTTTGCAACCAATTTGCAAATATGCGACGCACGCCTAAGCAAAACATACGGAGTTGGAACGATAAAGATTGCGTAGCACGCTTAGTTTCGATATATCAAAGATCCAGCCGATACGAAAATATTTCAGACATTCACAAGAACTCTTTTTTAGAAAAGTGAGATATTTTATTAAACGCTGCACTCATCTGATATTGTTAAAAACTTCGTCCCAGCAAAAGTGCATTTAGCAAGAATAAAGCTCTAAATTTTTATCGCAAATAAGTAGCAGAGTAAGGATGAGATTTTCCGAGGCTACCATTCTAAAAACGGACCAGAAAAATATTTGAAAAAACTCTGTGATGAATAGTTCTACATGAGGTTCAAAAAGAATAAAAATACAATTTTGTATAGTTTCAGTTATTCAGAGAATTAAATTTATAGATTTACTCAAACTAAATAATAATTCACAAAGGATTTTCAAAACAACTATAACGATTATAATCAGAATATAATTTACATATAATTATATCAAAGAAAAAATTGTTAAGTAATAAGTAAAAAAAGTAATAATCAGTATAATAATTGTAACAATGTTTAAAGCCCAAATTTGAATAAATATTTAGAGAAGCTTATTCTTTATTTCCTTGGAACTCAACATCACAATGCAAGAATTTTTATTATTATACATCGTAGAATTCGTGCAAGATCACCCTTTCTTATATTTTTAATTTTGTTCGTTAGTTCTCTCTTTAAGCATGAACCAAAAATTATACCTTCAAAATTATTTAGTTAATCTTAGTGATATTTTAAGAGTTTGTCAAAAAATCAGTTTAATTAAAGTTAAAAAACATTTGTATTTTACCTATATAAATAAAAGTGTCTTTTTCCCGATCTAATCCTTGCTACTCCAAAATTTTCTCTAATAATATTGAAAAAATTGAAAAATTTTTGAAATCCATATAATTTTAGCTGGTTCTAAAACTTTCTCTCTTTCTCTCTCTTCTCTCAATTTTAAAAAGTTGAAATTAAATTTGAGAAAAAAAACAATAAGTTTTTCCAATTTTTTTTTGTTAACAAAAATTTATAAACCATAAAAAAATATTTTTTTTATTTATTTAAATATTTATGCAACAGGCCTACATTTTAATCAATCGACTTATTTATTTTTTTTAGCAAGCTTTCTGTTCTTTGCTAATACACTTGTTCGCGTGATTTTTGGCCTCGTCAGGTCGCGAGTTCGCGAATGGGTGAAGGAACGGGGATTTGGGTTTGAAATGAATGACTCAGATATTTGGGCTCGTTAACAATGATTTATTCGCCCACGCGATTACAGAGGCATAAAAAACTCCCCCGGTGAGGGGGAAAGCCGGATGTTTCGCCACTCGCTACAATCATACGCGTACACATTCATACATCCCACCCCGCCCCCCGTACCGCAGTATCCCCTACCTGTTGGTGGTTATACAACCCACTAGTTAGTGGAGGGTGCTCGCCTTGATCCGACCTCTTGGATCGTGACGCACCGAGACTTCTGGCTATGACCCGATCTCTGAGATTATCACCACCAGTCCGTTGCCCAGGCTATGACCCGATCTCTGAGATCGTTACCACCAGTCCGTTGCCCAAGGTCCGCTCTCTTTCAAACGGCCTGTTCGATGGGTCGAACACGTGAAAACCCGTCAAAGTACTCACTTCCACTCGGTTTTTCATACTACCCTTCGATTGACCTCTGGGCCTCTTCCGACTCCCCCATTCTCTCTTCCCACTTCCTTGCGGCCCGCTATTATGCCCCTTCCTGCGCCGCCGTCGTCCACTTTTCAGGCGCTTATCGGTTCCTTTGTTGGACCGACAAGCCGCCCGCCGTTCATATATATTTCGGGCCATTTGGGCCCGCACAGTACTTAAGGTGTAGGGAACGAGAAAATTTCGATTCGACAAAATCGATCTCGAACATACTAAAAAATGAAGAATTTACGATATTACCTTTTATTAATGTTGAGTTTTTTAAGAACTGAACAATAAACTTATGATTGACACTAGGTCAGAGATCAATGTTATCAAGGAGGATATTTTCTCCCAATGGTTCAAAGTAATAAGGAGGCAACAGTATTATTAAAAGGTATCGGAAAACCGACTGTTCAGAAAAAATTACTGTTTTAAAAGAAAAAATCGTTTCTAATTTATTGCCCGCATTTATCAGCTGTTGAATCTAATCATAGCTAATCTGATTACAGCTATAAAACCAACCTTTAATGCAGCAGCAAGTGTGGGGCGGCTCAGAGGAGGCTGGTTAAAGAGCGAAAAACACTGGATTCCGGACACTCGGGTATCCCTGCGGTCTCTGCAGGGATAGCTTGCAGAGACAGGCTATCTTATATTATATATATATAAGCCCGATATACAGGCTATCTTACTATCTCTCTCTACACTCTCTCCCTACTCCCAGGAACGGGAGTTTTCACCCCAATACTGGGTTAGAAAAGTAAATCCGGGGAGGAAAAAACTTCCCCGTTGACCCACGGATGCGGAAACTATCGAAAGGCCTTGCCAACGTGAAGGTAGCCCTTAGCAAACCCACCACTAATAGGGCGGCACAGGCTCGGAGCGATACCGTTTCGGACGCAGAAAAGATAAAACCCCCTTGATCACGATCATCAGAAGGGAGGACTATCCTAATGGCGACATCAGCACGGAAATGGTACACCAATTCCAAAAGATGCTGATGATGGCTATGCCAGCTCTGGATGAGGTGGCGTAGCCACCACGATTCGAGTCAACATATGGGAAGTAGGGAGCTATAGTATTGGTGCCCACAAACCTAGAAACGAGGGAATGGCTAATTAAGGCTATGCCCACGGTGGACATCTCATGGATTAGTAGGGTAAGAGTATCAGGATGGACCTACTTCAGGTCAGAATAAAGATGATGTTCAGGGTGCCCGACTTTGAAGGCTGCTGAAGTTCTAAAGCTCTACTTTTAAGGCCAAGACTGGTTTATAAAGGGTAGTTAGAGACCGAGTGTGTGAGGAGGGAGAGGATGGTGCGGGACACAAAGGTTTCTTTGTGCTGACTATCCCTGAGTCATACGTCGAGGCTCTGACGGCCTTCAGGGATAGGCCCTACTTTTGGTGCATGAAGATGCACCTGAAGGTGATCCCCAGAGGCTCGAGGGAGGCTGGGTGGCTGTAAGCGAGAAGAAGATGTAGCAAATGCAGATAAAATGGCTTCGTCATCCCTCGCTTTTTCACAGATTAACTTGCATCATAATAAATACGCCACTGCAGTTTTACAGAGGGGCTTGGCTATGATGCACACAGGGATGACGCTTATCCAAGAACTTTGGGTGGTCAAAGGCGCTATACAGGTGTTTGGTGGACTTATATGTCTTAGGGAAACCAGGAATACTAGACCAAGGGCTTGCGTAGTACTCAAAGGGGTCAATACTTAACCACTGCTAGACTACTGTTCCGGTTATCTGGTGGTGGTGATGACCAAGGTGGAAAGAATTGGAATAGCCTCAACCTACCTTCTCTTTGACAGTACGGACAACTCCATACCAGAGGTCCCAAAACTTTGAAATCTTGTCAAGGTATACAATAACATTCTACTTATATTTGGGTGCGATGCTACCTTAAGAGGTGGGGTAGCACTGATACTAATACGAGAGGTGTCCAACTGCTGCAATACTTCGTCGGTACGAAACTCGACATTATGAACTTGGGAAACACGATCACGTTCAGAAATGTGATCAGGAAGGAGGCGATAGACTTGATGCTACCATCCTCTAACATTGCGTGTGTTGTCCGGGAGTAGCAAGTCAGTGATGATGAGGAAGGACCCACCAAATATGGTGAGAAACCCTTGGCGAACGGACTAGAAGAGATGTGCGCGGGACGTTGTGAGTTCCCTACAGGGCTACCTAAAAGAAATTAGGGACATCTAATTCCTAGACAAGACCGCTGAAAAGTTCACCGACTCTATTATCTAAGCCTATGAAAGGTTGCCTACCCAGATCAGCACAAAGAAAGGGCAAGATATATTGGTGGATGAAAAGAATGGATGGCTTGAAGCGGGACACTTTGTTCTTTCTCAAGAGAGTCAGGAAGTATGGTACGGAGATCCTATGGAGCTGCTTTAAAGACACTAGGGACCTGTACTAGACGAATATCAGGGTAGCCAAGAGAAAGACCTGGAAAAGATTCGGTGAGGGCACCCAGAAAGGTAAGCAGGCGGCTAGTATGAATAGAATTTTTGCAAAGAATCGTGATGCCATCCTGAGCAATCTCAAACTATCAGACGGCCGGTATGCATAGCTTTGAGAGACGAGTGGGCACGTCCGTTAGGGAAGCAAGGGTCAGTATGGGGCAGAGAAGTTTTTGCAGCCAGTTAGGCTTAAACCGCATTCTGGCTGATAAAATTGTTACGCTAGAAAGGATTAAATAGGCGGTTGGATCTTTTAAGCTATTCAAGTCACCGGAAACGAATAGCATTCATCCGGATCTCTTACAGTAGGCGGTGGGGGCTATCCTAGGGCCACTTATTAGGATGGCTCGGTCTAGCATTTAGCTCGGATACACCCTCAAGGCGTGGTAAGGTACCAGGGTAGTATTTATCCCTAAACCGAGGAAGTGTAGTCACACATCCCCGATGTAATTCCTGTTTCAGGATTGTTTTATAATTTCTCACCTGTTGCGCCATCTAAAACAAAAGCATCTGGTCGGTTATCTTCTGGAAAAACATCTTTTATTTTAAAATTATTTAAAAAACATGTACGATTAAAATTTTATTGCACCATTTCTGAAAATTTAGAACCTAAAGCACCATCTACTAGTACAACAACTTTTTTTTAGTAAAATAAAACATGCTATTTCTTTCCAGGTTCATATGTATTTTTTTTTTTGCAACCATTCAACCATTGTAGTGCTTCGCATGCTACAATGTTATAAGTTGGTGCGTGTAGGTGGCGTGCATTTTACAAGTCTGTACTTGTTAACTATGTGTGCGTCGCATGCATCGTCATTTCATGGTGATACATCTAGTTTTCCGTGTGTTTTTCAACTCGGTTCATGTTCTTTAGGCATACATAGGCTTCCTTAGTCGCATGCTACAACTTATCCAGTACATATTCGTTACTTAGGCGTGCGTCTTCCAAATCTGTACGTGTTCCTTAGACTTGCGTTGCAGTCTGCCATTTTCCAAGTGCGTATATATTATTCAGACGTACTATTTGATGCACGTCTAAGCAATATATAAGTGTTGTTGGAATACGCTCTCAAAGCGATGTAAACCTAGGGAACACGAGCAACATATGTAAAAACATGTCAGTGCAACGTATACTACTAAAAAATACCTGTTGAATTATTTTCTGTAAATATTACACCTTGTGCACCTATGCCTGAATCAACAGCTCCTGATGCTACTGAAACATCTTTTTTTAGTAAAATTCCTTATAAAACATGTTAATACATCGTCTTCTGCTATAAACCACTTTTTGCACTATTTACTTTAAATTTGACAGATGGAACAACATATCCTGGAACAACTGCAATCGATGCATAATTTTTTAGAACAAGAACTTTTTTTAGTAAAATACGTTGAAAATCAATTTAATACATCATATCACTACAGAAACACCTATTACACTAATTCTTAAAATTTAGCACCTAGTGTACCGTTTTCTTTACTAAAGCACCTGGTACATTATCTCCTATTAATAAAAATGCAGCATCATAATTGCGAAGATTAATTGACAATTTACGAGCTCAGGGGCATTCAAAATGTTAGATGAAAATGTCGAATTTTGAGACACACCTTTAATACAGATAATGATAACAAAACTAAATTAAGTAACTTTGATTGAATAAAAAATATATATATAAACAGAAGTCCCGAAGATCAATGAATTTTTAGTTAAGTTAACCATTAAATTCTTGGAATCATAGTTTCAAATATTACAAGCATTAAACTAAAATCAGGTCACAATTTAGTGAAACAGCTATAAAATCAAATATGGATTTAAAAAAAAATAAAAAATTTTTAGCAGCAACTACAGGTAGTGCCGTGTGTGAAATTTATAATGGTTTGCACAATATATATATTTTTGCAAAAAATTTTTGAAAATGACAGCAGTAGAGAGATTTGGACATCTTACTAATAAATGTAAGGGACAAAATTGCAAAAAATTAAAAAAAAAATATTTTATTGCATCATAATAAATTATAAAGTAATAAAGTCATCACTGAAAACATCTTTAAAGGCTACTTTAAACACTGGAGTCTTATTGTGTACAACCTTAGTTAAATTTGAAAAAATGACGTGGGAGAATTAATAATGGCCCGGGTGATTTTAGATTGTGGATCACAATCAAATTTAATTACGACAAGATTTGCAGGAGCCCTTAATCTCCCTATAAAAGCCAGAGACCTTCCCAAAGAGAGTTTAAATTTCATACAATTGAAGATAACAAGTCTTGTAAATACAAAATTTAAATCCATATATTCTAAATTTGAAGCTGATTTGAATTTTTTAGTGATACCACGTATATGTGGTTAACTACCAAGCTAATGTATTCAAAAAGAAAATATGATTATTACAAAAAATATAAATCTTTCTGAACCAAGTTTTTACAAACCATCAAAATCGATGCACTATTAGGTATCGAAATCTTTTACGACTTAATGTTTATAGGTCAAATTGATATAAATTAATGAGGAACGAATCTTAATAAAATAAAATTAGGATAGATCGTTGCAGGTAAAGTTGATAATTTAAGTAAAAAATATAAAAATAATTTTTTATCTACGGATGCCATAAGAAAAAAGTTTTCCGTTGTTGGGAATTGGAAGAAATTATTGAAGAACGATTTCTATCCGAAGAAAAATGACACGTGGAAAACTATTTTAATGAAATAACAAGCCGAGAAGAAGTATCAAACAAATATGTGGTTAAATTACTATATAATGAAAAAATCACTCATTTTGGTGACTCATATGAAATGGCACATCGGAAATTTTTGTTAATTGAAAGAATATGGAGGAAAAATAATGGCTTGAAGATCAAGACGTTGCCTCATTTATTAAACACGTTTATTTCTAATCGTAGACCGAAAATCCAAAATAATACAGATATTGAATTATGGCGATATGTAATGTAATTAAGGTGTCATGGTCACAGTAAATAAATAATAAATTTTGGTAACTTAGAGCTCCATGGTTAATATTAAAGGAAGCAAAATGGTCTAAATCAACGATTAATAACGTTCCATTACGCTAATTATAGAAAAAATTTATATTTCATGCAATCATAAAAAAATCTATAAATTTATGTTCTGACAATAGTATTAATTTTGTAAGAACAAATAGAAAATTAAAATATTATTCGACTTCTTAGAAAGCGATAAAAAATGAATTGTTGAAGCCCTTGTCTAAGAGCAAATTTCATGGCATTTTTCACCATCGATTCGAACATCATTTTTACAGAAAAATAAGCAATCTCTTATTTACATTTTAAGAATTAAAACTAATCTCCATGTCAATTGCAACGAGATCAATACGTAGCACATGTACAGCATCTGTATATTTATTTCGTATTACATATACAAAATTATTAATAATTTTCTACAGTGCATTCACTGTAGCTTCGCAACGAAACAATTCTTTTAAATCATGTAAGTACATCATCTGCTATAAAAATACCTGTTGCAATATTTTTTGTTAACTTGACACATCGTGCACCATTCCTTAGTACAACAGCGCCAAGTACATATCTCCTGAAAAAACCACTTTTTTGTAAATTACATTAAAAAACATGTAAGTAAATCATATACTACTATAAAAACACCTGCTACAGCTATATTGTAAATTTTATATCATATTATATGGTGCATGATCTCCTAGAATAATATTTTTTATAGTAAAATACATTTAAAAAACCTGTAATTACATGTTGCATCATTTCCTGTAGACATGATACCTGCATCATCTCGTGTAAAAGCAATTTTTTAGTAAAATACCTTAAAAGACATATTCGTACATCATCAAACTTTGGAGGTGAGGAATAAAAACTTCAAAAGTTATCACTGTGGCGATTTGATTGATTACAGAGTTATAATATTCGCCGGTATAATTCAATTTAGTATCCAAAATTTAATCTTAACACGTCTTTTAAATTATTTAAATAAAAAAAAATTATAAATTTGGAAAAAATAAAAAAAAAAAGTGTGAATGGAGAATAGGGAAGCGTGAAAAGGCCCGAGAAGTCAAGCAGAGAGCTGTTATAGAAAACTAGTTGAAGACGAGACTTCGACGAGTTTTCCGCGCAATCCGATAACACGACGAAGGCAGGATTCCGACGTTGCAATCACCGACGAGCAAGTACAAGTGAGTAAGAAGTGGATAACCAGTATCTGTAGGTCGAGAGTCCAAATGACCCAACGTACCTCAGGCACGCTTGAAAGAGAGCAGACCCTGGGCAACGGACTGGTGTGTGACGATCCTAGCGATCGGGTCACGGCCAGAAGTCTCGGTGCGTGACGATTCCAGTGGTTGGGTCACGGCGGCTAATGTAGTGTTATAAAAAAGCGAGCATAAAAGTTCTGAAAAAATCTAACTGTGCTTTTTTAGAATCTGAGGTTATATAGCGAACTCTCGGATCTATAACACACTATTTTGAAACCATAGCAAGGTGGGTCTAAACCTTGAATTTCTGGATGAACCGAAGCCAGAAGAGTATAAATGGAGAGAATGTAGAAAAAGGGTAATTTGTCGTTTCTTGTCAACACTGGCTGGAAAAAAAGGATTGCTTTTCAATCAGCTTTCATTCATGTTTTTTTACGTGTTGTATCGGCTCTAGAAATAGTTCTTAAATGAGTGGACGTCATCGACAATAGCTCTCACACGAGCATAGTGTGCAGGAGTTTGTACCATTTTTGTATTTTGTACGTGCCTCTCTCTTATTCCCGACTTACCACCGGGACCATTCGCATTATATTCCTTATTACATGCAAATTCTTGTATTCTTAGCGTATCTAATTTATGTTAACATAAACATTTTGTAAATTTAAATATTGCTTAAATCAACTCCGAACAAATTATAAAAACTATAAACTATTTTTTTTATTTTATAGAAATCCAATCCTGAAAAAAAAAACAATTTTTTATTTTTAGAACGAATAAAAGTATTTTTTTTATATAATAAACATGAAACCGAAAAGACTTAACCTGAGAAATGGCGAATTTATACCGGAGTAAGTAAAACAAACTTTTTTCTCTCTTTTCCTAATCAATTTATTTATTTCAATTTCTTGGCTGTGGATGCTGCGATTAAACAGCTTCACTGTCCGCTTCAATGTGCCTTATTTGTGCTTGATGCTCATAAAACGAGGTCGAAGCTGGTCTGGGACTTTTATCAGTCCCTGAACAAGCTTGCGATCAGATCTAAAGTGGAACTGTAATAAGTTGCCCCTCCATAGTGGCTTCAAGGGAAACATTATGGCGGACACCGTGGCAAAGCAGGCTACTAATAGTACGTTTATGGGACCGAATTCACCACTCATTATTGTGCCGGAGCCACATTAAAAAGGTGGTCCGCATCTCTTTATTGTTTTATTTATTGTGCGTTTGCACAAAATGCATCGAGCTGGGACAAGATTATCCTAGAACTCGGCTAAGAGGCTAGTGGAGAACCCGTTCTGTAGATATGGTTGCACGGAGAAGGAGACTCCTAAACACCTCCTGTGCAGCTGGCTGGAGTGATGGAGGGAATGCGAAAAAACGCTTATGAACCCGGGAGTGTGTATTTACGCGAAAGACGTGAAATGACTTTTTGGTAGATCACTACTTTACGAGGAAGGAAGAATTTGTACGTTAGGATGCACAGTATGAGTTTCTAAAAAACTTTATAGAAACACAACAGCGAAAAGCATGACATTTTTGCAACAATGGGGAGGGTTTGTGCGCTAAAAAGTGAGTCGTGGTGAGGATCGGAGATTACACACATAGAGCAGCGGAGAAAAAGCACATACCGGGTTCGCTGACGCATTGCGATGAGGTGGAGAGTGTACGCCAGTTCGTTGGTGCAGCCTGATGAGGCGTAGTATGGGAAACACGCCAGATTGTCGGTGCGACGCAATGGAAAGGAGATAGCGCATGGACTTGTTGGCTAGGCACGGCAGCAGAAGGAGGTTCCCATATGCTTAAGCATATGAAACCTTTATGCGCAAAATTGGCTCGCCGTCGATTTTTATGGTCCCGCCGCGAGTTGCACAGCAGTAATTTTCTTATTTCCTTGCGGATGAATTATGCCTCTCCTTCGCAAATCTAACGGCGAATATTAGATGGCGTTTTCTGATATAAAACCCAACAGCTCACTCGAGGCTATTTGCCAAGTCTTTCCAATCGTGCCTCACTGAAACTGAACCGTAGTCTGATAAGCCTTATTTTTAGTGGAGAGTCTGCTGTGTTACCTCCTTTCCTTCGTGAAGTCATTCGGCTAGCTAAGGCTACATCTAATTTTGGAGGAAAAATCGTTCTATTAACTTTCCTTGCCTCGATGAAGTCGTTCGGCTAGTCTAAGTGCTATCCCAATATTTTTCCATGGCCTTGTATTTTGACAAAGCCTCCCTCCACGGGAAAATCCAGGTTTAAATCTATCTTTTCCGAGGCGAAGTCATCCTAACCGATCTATCTCTTTTTCCGTGACCGAGTAATTCGACAGGTCTCCCTCCATCTTAGTGAAGTTTTTCTTTCTTTCTGAGATGAAGTCCTTCTGGTAGCCAAAGATCATGACTCTTTCAATTCTATTTCACTTTGTGTAAGACCACAATGGACTTTAGCAACCTTTACTGTTTAACCAGTAGAAATCGCGTCGTAATTACGGTTAAAAGGATGGAAATATGTAAGCTCTCTTTTTTCGTAGAATTAAGTAAACTTACAATCCGCAATTCAGAGGGTGTAAATCCGTGAAACCACGAGAAATAGAATCCGCGAGACCGCGAAAGGTAGATTCCATGAGGCGCGTAAGACAAAGACCCCGAGCTGATAAGGTTTAAATTCCGCGTCTAGAAATAGATATCGATTGCTGCAAAATACTATTTTTCAGGTCCGTTAACTAAAAAAAGAAATAAGCAAAACTTCAAGCGAAGGCAAGTGTAAAATGTGACTTGACAAAAATTCGTGCTTGTAGAACAGCGAGCGAGAATCACCGTATATAATATGAAGGTAAGCCAAAAAAACAAACCTTTTCTTATCAAACATACTGTATTCATTTCACAAAACCGCTTTAGAGCTACACGGAATAGTCAGACTTCGCGAATTACACTCAATAGATTATTAATAAGATCATGAAATAAAATAACTAGAATTTTGTATAAACTAACTTTCATAAGATAGAAGAGCGAGAGTAACGCAGAGGCTCAACTTCATAGAATCTTCAGATCGTTCAGAAACCTTAATTTGAGCCTAGCGTTGACGAGTATAGGGTTAGGCCGGGCCTTGGGACAAGGCAACCTGTCGACAAGTTACTATAGTTGAAAATGACCGTTACAACCAAATAGCAGGTATCAGATCATTATCACTTTTCACAGTCCTGTGAGGACACCTTTTCCCTTTTCTTTTATCTCCTTGAAACGATATCTTAATTTCTCCCCTTTTTCTGGTTTTCTTCCAGCATTATTCATGCACGCTCACGCTGCGCTACGCATTTTCTCGGGTTCGGACTTATTTGCCCGAACACTAAATTTGAAAATCTTTAATAATCACAAATTTACAATAAACACAATTTCATTAAATATTATTAAATTTTATTTAAGTTTTATTAAATTTTAATTAAGTATTATTAAATTTTTTTACAAATGATTAATGTTCACAGATTTTAGAACTTAGTCCAGTACTTGTGTAATGCCAATTAAAAATTAATTTAATATTCCAATATTTTTAAAATTAATATCGTATTATAAATTAAATATAAATCATAAATTCGATTTATAATATATTTCATTTCTTCACCAGCATAAATAATTTGTTATTACAATATTTCAGAAAAAAAAATTCAAATGAAAATAATATTTTGTTAAGAACATATATCCATTACTTTCGTTTAAAAAATTATACGGACGAATTTCTTAGTACAATTTTCATTTATATTTTACATTTCATACAACATAGTACATCATGATTCGTCATTTTTTTTAAATTATTGAAAATTATGATACAAATATCAAGATAATTTAAAGGAATGAATAAAAACGAAACCCTTGCAAATTGTATAAAAGTTCGCAGATATTAGTCTGGTATGATAAAATTATGTAATAGTTCAATGAATAAATAAGATAATAAGACTAAAATAGTATAAAATAAAAAAATAAATTAAATATCTTTTGATCAAGTATTTATCGACAGACAAATACTTAAACATTTAATTGGAAATAACATTACTTTCATGTATTTAAAAAAATATATATATTATCGGTTTTCATTTTACAAATTACTAATAATATTCATAAAAATTGTAATAGTAATTGGTACATTATTCAATAATACAGAAAATTCAATAATAGAATAAATTGTATTATCAACAAGAAGAGTAATAATATTTATTAATTGTTTGATAAGAAAAATTTGTAATACATTTTTATTGCATTAATTTAAATTTTCTAATGTATTGTAGTTTTATTAATTATTTTGCTTTCTTAAAACTGATATATTAGTTTAAATTTCCACTGATTTTTATTGTGAAAAAAGTTTCATTATATAAAAAAAAGCAATAAAGTTGTATTTGAAGCATTTTATGTATACTTCAAATACTAATTTAAATGAATGAGTAAAATAAAGGAATGAAATAAAAGAAATTCAATATTAATGTTTTCAAAGGTTATAAGTTTTTTTGACAGATCTAAAAGGAGTAAGAGGTTTGAATTTTTTACTAAAAATAAAAATTATGAGAAAAAATCGATGGAGTGGCAAGACAATGATGATGATCGTAAAAATGATTTATATTTATAGAAAAAATTCTGAAATAAAATATATAATTACTAGCTAATAAAATGTAATCTAGTTGACAGTTTTTCTTGGAATAAAAGGAATGTTTTTCGTAAATCAAAAAGTAATTTAAGCATTATTGCTATTAGAGACTGCAATTATCAAATTCAAGGCAATCAGATTTCTACAGAAAATTGTAATATGCCAAGAAAGCTCATATCGACGTTTGAAAATTTAGCTTTAAATGATGACAATGATAAGCTAGATGAAAAAAATCCAAGCTTTGTGCCTAATGTATTGAAAGATTATGAAATCTATAGTCAATATGATCACAACATACTCAGTTATGGACTAAAAACACAAGATATTACTACCAAGCAACTAGTCATTCAAGGATTAGAAGTACTAAATTTTCAGGTTTTTATTTATTTAAAATGTATACTTTTAGTCATAAAAATATTATTTACAATAATATTAATAGTTAAAAATATCTTAGGGTAATAAACATTCTCCTGAAGAAATTGCCTGTTACTGGAAAAAAGATTGTAGAAAATGGCTTTGGAAGGCTGTTAGACACTCTATACGACAAAATGAAATCAATGCAGCTTTGTTTTTTGATGAAAACAATTAAAAATTATAAATCAATGCCTTTTTAAACTTTGTATTCAATTTCATGAATTATATTAAATTTTTAAGGTATTTTATAAATAAAATGATGTTTATTTAATGTTTTATACACATAATAATAATATTTTCAACAAACAATTAATTCATTTATTCTAATTAAAAATCAATAATAGTTTTATCATTAAAATATTGCATATATATAAACACTCTAGTTAAAATTTAAAACAATTACTTTTCTTGTTAACTTAACCTCCAGTTTCTACTGCATCTAAACTCTGTTGTCCCTCGGTTATTTCTCCTATTTCAAATCTTGTAAAATCTAAAATTTGTGTTTCCGATTCTTGTAAGTATTCTTTTATAGTTAATGAACGATCAAGAAGATATTCTTGATGAATAAGAGTAGTTTCGTTTTCTGCATTTGAACTAGGCTGATCAATTTCTGGATCACCAATTTTAGTAGGATTCATACCTATAAATAATATCAATTACAGAAATTAAATAAGTACATCAAAATAAAATATTAAAAAAATATTTAAAGAAAAAAAAAACAAATTACCAATTATATGCTGGCAGAGATTTTGTCCTATTTCCTGTAGTTTTACTGAAGTTGTACTTTTAAAAGCTAACAGTACACCATATTTACCATGTAAAATATGATTAGTTAATCTAAATGGATGAGTAGTTCCAACTAATATAACATCAGATGGTACACTTATACATAAGGCACGTTTAACAATTATATTTTCTCTAATTTTGCCAATTATTAATGCCATATGGTCTGCTATAGATCTTCCATCAAAACTTGATAATGATTTTAAGGCATCAGAGTCCAAAATTGATTTATTGAATGATGCTTCAATTGCTTTACATTTAGTATGCTCTAATACTGCAATTGCTACTGTATGATTTAACTCTTGAAATTGCTTATTACGAGATATAAAATCTGTTTCGCAATTAATCTCTATAATTGCACCATAACATTTATCAACAATTACTGATATAAGACCTTGACTTGTAACTCTATTTTGTAATTGTTCAGCTTTTGACCATCCTAAGGCTTGTGCTTGTTCTTTTAACCAAATTTCAGCCTAAAAAATTTAATAAATCTATTTAAAAACTTGTTTAGAAACAAAAACATGTAAAAAAAACATTATTAAAAACCTTTTCTAAATTATTTTCATGTAACTCTAATGCTTTTTTGCAGTTTGCAAATGTGTAACCAGTCTTCTTTCGTAAATTTGCTAAAAGAGACTTGTTAGTCGATTGTTGAATATTATTTGTACTTAGATAACGAATCAGACGTTTGAAAAACATCTGTAATTTTTAAAACATAAGTAACATATTTAAAATAATATAAAATAAATATTTTTTAATGAAAATTATAGACATACTTAAGAAACCTAACCTAAAAATCAAGATTTTCAATGTAGGAAAAACTTCTTGTATTAGCATAATGTCATTAAAAATTTTGCATGCAATCGAGTTAACTAATGTAATATCAAATCGAGAAATATCTTAAAATCGATTATTTAGGTTGCTTAGAAACAACGATCAAATGTAACTCTGTTCAGTACTTACATTTGCACTGTTCTTTCGACGCCAAGTTGCCTAAAAACTTTAATAAAATAATTATTAGCAACTTTTATTAAATAATTAATAATAATAATATACATAATATCAAAGATATTTACGAAAGTCCGTTATAAAATTATTTAAAATGATCTGTAGTTTAAAAGATTTTGTTTGCGGTTACACCCAGTAACTAGAAATACAAACGCGCTATGTTTTTAAAGCGGTATATACCGCACACATAAGAGTAACAACGAATGCACGAAGTACAAAATTAAAAATAGTTATTAATTTTAACATTAAAGAAAGTATTTAATGTAAGCAAAAAAGTTTTATTCTAATAGTATAAATGTTTTGTTTAAATAAATTATATTTAATTAATTATTTATTTACCCTTTTATATTTATTAACTTTATTTAGAAAATTATATTTTTTTACAATTATTAATTATACATTTATTATTATTACAAATCTTTATTAATTATAAAGCTTAGAAAATCAGAATATACTATTCCAAACATAGTATACTATTTAACGTTATAATATTTACAATTTTGAATTTGCTCATCAAAATTTGATTGTTTTAATAATATTTATAGCTCGTATAATGTAAATTTAAGTAGGTATTTATAAAATTGATCAATATTTAACATTAAAGAATAAATATCCACTGAATAATACAAATTTATAATTATATAAAAAAAAATGCTTTTAAATAGATTAGAATATGACTCAAAAATAACATTGAATGGATCACTCAAAACCTCGGAGTTGTTGACTTTTTCAAAAAAAATGAATGAAATTAATTTTTCTTCGGATGGCTTCGATACATCCATTCATAAAAGGAATAAGAAAAGTGGTGCATTCGTGACAAGTGAACGCACTGAAGAAGAGTCTCCAGATTCGGAGTACAAGTTTACATCAATACGTATAAAAAAAGAAGAATTTAGAAGACATATTGTTGATTTAATATTAACACAAGAATTATCTACAAAAAAAAAATTAAATATTGATAAAGATGTGTCTCGATTTTATTATTACATTCAAAGTGGCTCAAACACGATAAACATAACTCCAATAAGTTCGATTTTAATTCAAAATATTTTGTCGTTAATTCCGAATACGTACAAAAGTTCATTTCAACAATTACTGAAACAACTAATAAAAGAAATTAAGCATGAGTATATGTTCACAATGAAAAAATTAACTGTTGATTTAGCTTTACAAGAGATTTCTTCGACGCGGGGACCAATGGTTAGCTATATTATAATATAAAAATATTCATGTCCATATGTTAAATTCAGTATTATTTTTTTATAAACAGCGAACGTTAAGACTCAAGCAACAATTTCTATCTGATTTTTTCACAACTTTTGTACTTCATAAACAAAAAATTAAGGAAAATTTAAATTTAATTAATCCTTGTATGAAGTATTCTTGGAGTTTCTGGAATAAAGATTTTAGGTGAAAATTTTTTTTTTAAAGTTAATTTGGTGTTATTTATAGAAACTTTAATTATATTTCAATAGAGGTTTTCGATTGATTGATTTACATGAAATAAAAAATCATTGTGAACCGTGGAATTTAATAGATTTTCAAAATACTATTGATAAACAAGTACAGAGAGCTATATCATATCTAAAAACGCATTGGTTTGGAGGTATACAAGAAATATTTCTTATAGTACGTATGCCTAATGTAATCAATTTTCTTTATAAAAGTTATAATTTATTACTATATTAATTTGCATAAAAATCATTAAATCATTAAAAAATTATCATTTTATCATGTTATATAAGTCACTTAATATTTTTATAGAATAGTAGGAAAAATCTCGTACCTAGTCCACTTAATAAAAGACAATTTACCTGTTTTTTCAATTGTATTGCGAAGTTAATGGAATCACAGCTTTTGTCACTGTTCAATTGCAGCTTCCAGGATTTTATAAAATATATTTTTGATATAAAGGTGAGCTACATGTAGTTATTATGAAATCTACTTATTATTAATATATATAGTTTCTAATAGCAATCTAGTAACACGTACAAGATTAATGTTATCGTTAAATCGAAAGAAATCAATTTTGAACCACCTATCCCATATTATAAAGACATCATCGGTAATGTAATCGATGTAATGTGCCATGCAGTGATGGGGTTTGAAAGGCTCGAAACTCAATTATTCCTTGATTGGTCTAGGCCTCAAACATTTCTCAAAGTACAATTAAATGCTATATAACAATAAAATGAATGTAATAAGTAAATTATGTAATAATATTATATTAAGTGCGTTTCAAATTTGTATTAAAATTTGTTTTTGTAAGAACAGTATATGTAATCGATTATATAGTGATAGGTTTGAAAAATTATTTTATTATATATTCATTTTTTAGCCAAACATTTCTATCAAGATTATTGATGAACATAAACAACAAATTGCTGATTTAATTCAAGAATACACAACTGTACCGATATCTACTATTGCTCAACTACAAAAGTATACTTTTTTTTTTAAAGTTAGAACGTATTAATATGCTGTATTCATGAAATAAAATTAAATCATAATTAGTATCGAGTATCAATAATAACTTATAATTAACATTGATTAATCAAATTTTATAATTAACGATGGTGTGTGTGTCACCCGTGTTTTTTTGTGTAGAATAGTATGTATCTCAATATAAGCAAATGCATGCGCACCACCCAACCACTAAATATACATATATATTGATTTTTTATTAATAAATAAATTTATCAGGTACAAGGAATTTTTTAATGGAAATGAATTAGAAAAAGTGTCAGCCTTCATAGAAAATAAACTCAGTACTTTTTCAGAGTTCGAAAAATTAATTTTTTATTACCATGACCTTGAAAATAGAATTATTATGGAAAATGATTTATCTACTCTTACAACACTATTTGAAGTTACTCAAAAAGATTTTTTACGTACTATAATTAGTAACATAGTGTTTTTAAAAGATATGTTGCTTAACGAGTTAGTTTCTCGATATCAAGCAAAAGTAAAAAAGTAAATTATTAAATATTTAATGTTTAGGAGTAATATTTTAATTATTAAAAAAGTTACTTTTGTGTCTAGCATTATCGAAGAGTATATAGCGATTTCAGACTATGCTGAAAGTTTTCCACAAAATACTTGTGCTTTAATGGATATGATTAGTTATATGAAAAACATTGGAAGTTACACACTTAAAGATATCGAAGAAGAACTTCGGGAAATTTTGGAAAGTATAATATTTTTATCAGATTATTGGCTTCTAACCAATGATGAAATCATCTATAATAATGCAGCATTTCAATGGTATCACAAAATGCCAGAAATTTTATTAAAAAATAGCGTAACTATTGAAAATAAAACTCAAGAATTTCAAAATTCATTAAAAGGTAAATAAATCATTAGTAAAAAGAGCTTCTTCAGCATTTTCATAATTGATCAATGATTTTAAATGCTCTAGCGAAATATCAAAAGTTTAATGATGAGCTAGAAGCTCAAGCAAATCAAGTTGAAGAATATCAACATTTCGGAGAAATTGAAGACATATTTCGATATCAAAAAAGAGCACAAAATTTAGACAATAAATTAACTCATGCTGTAGAAAAAATTTATAAGTTTAATGAAGAAGAAGCTGTTTTTCACTGGGAAATCACACAATATCCTCTAAGAAAAATGATTGCTGACCGATTATCACCATATAAAAAACTTTATGATGTAGCCTGTGATTTTTTGACAAATTATGAAAAGTGGACAACATCCACAATCGGTGTTTTTGATACAGAAGAAATTGAAAACGATGTTTCTTCATCTTACAGGTCCTTTGTTATTATTTTCATAATAATTTTATTTGAATATAATTGTAAATTAAAAACATTTCTTATAAATTATTTGTAAATATTATTAAATATTCTCTAAAAATTAGAAATTCATAAACCATTTAAAATTAATTTATACGATAAAAAAATTTTCATGTTTATAGTCCCGTTTTTTAAATTTTAATCGAAATTAATATGCATTTCAGACTAATATACAAGCTCGAAAAAAGCTTTCATGAACCTATGCCAAGAAAACTTGCAGAAATTGTTTGTGAAAAAATTAAACAGTTTAAGCAATGCATACCTATAGTAAAGACTCTAGGGAACCCTGGATTGAAGGAACGGCATTGGATAGAGATATCCCAGATTGTAGGATTTTCAATTAAAGTTGACGAAAATTTGACCCTTAAAAGAATTTTAGATATGAATTTAGATAATTACCTTCCAAATTTTGAAAGTATTTCTGAAGCTGCCACGAAAGAAAGTATATTAGAAAAAATTATGATTAAAATGGAGAAAGAATGGATAGACATGACATTCACTTTAATTCCCTACAAAAACAGTGGAACCTTTGTTGTTTCAGAAGTGGATGATATTCAATTAACCCTAGATGATCATATAATGAAATCAATGACAATGAAAAATTCTCCCTACATAAAGCCGTATGAAAAACAAATCTTGTAATTTTCACAGTTATACTTGATATATTCATTGAGGAATATTCTAGTCAGTTATTATTAAAAAAATGACTTACACTTGATTACATATAATTACATACAATTTATATAAGATAATAAATTTTTTTTTAAATATTTATAATATATTAATTAAAAATTTACTTGAATTTTTTTAAATAAATAACAAGTATTTTTTTTGTACTCAGACTGTGGGAGAGGAAACTTCATCTTTTGCAAAATATTCTTGATCAATGGTTATCCGTTCAAGGAACATGGATGTATCTTGAACCAATTTTTTCTTCGCCAGATATACAGCAGCAAATGCCAGAAGAAGGAAAACGATTTTCTGTTGTTGACAAGACATGGAGAGATATTATGAAAACTATTCAACATGATCCTCACGTATTGTCGATCATTGAAATCGATAAACTGTTAGATAGATTAAAGAAGAATTTCAGTTTACTAGAATTAATTCAAAAGGGTCTAAATGAGTATTTGGAAAACAAACGTCTTTTTTTCCCAAGATTTTTCTTCTTATCCAATGACGAATTATTAGAAATCTTATCGGAAACAAGAGATCCAACACGGTATAGCTTTTAAAATTATTTATAATATTTCAATTGAAATATTAAAAATTGTTGTAGGTATGCTATTTAAATAGTAAGTACGACTACACATAAGTTATGTTACAAACGAATTATTTGTTGCATGATTCCTTTACAAAGTTAGCTTATTGTATCTGATATTAGTTGCTTTAAAATGGTTCGATTGCTGAATTACGTAATACATTATAAAGTACGCAAACTATTAAAAGCTAAATAGACATAATCATTATTCATCATTTATCATTATATTTTTCTGATTAATTTACATTCATTGAGAAAACTTTTAATAAAATTTTTGGTTAAAAAATTTACATGAAAACTTTAATTAATTAACAGAAAAACTACTAATAATTTGTTTTATAAATTTACTTAAAAACAAATCTTAAAAAATGAATTATTAGTATAAATTAAAAAAAAAAGAGTACATCAGGAATAAAAAGAGAGATTTGTAAAATCTATCACTATACAATTGCAAATACTACTGGAGTATTAACAAATCACAATTTTACGTTAAACATAATAAACAGTAGTTTTTTTGTTTTATTACGATATAAACATGGGCATTAAACATTGATCTCACTAGATTATTAGTACTTATACATCTTTCGCAATGTACTTTTTTTGACGCGTTGGTGTCATGGTAGTGTTACGTCCGCAACATATAGGTTTAAAGATTTGCTCTATTTTATTTTATTCCTACGAATTCAATCACAATAGCATGGGATAGAGCAGCTTACCTTTAGAGTTTCTATTCTCTTTTATTTAATGTATATTAAGATTTTATTATTAATAGGTCGTTACAAATTTTAATATTAGGTTTAGTATTGTTAAATCTGCCTAGAACTGTGTATAAACGTTTGTACGAAAGCAATTTTAATTATATAAATATTTAATTTATTTATATTAATGTAATATATTTTTTATTCTTTTATTATTTTTTTTATTATATCAGTAGAAAACTTTACATTATTTAATTAGCTTTTATTATTTAAAAATTTTAATCAATCATTATTTAATTCATAGTTAATACAGGTTTAAAAGTGAAAGGAAAAAAATAATCTAGTTAAAAAAATTTTTTATATATAATTTTAAAAATAATTTATTAACTTACGTTATTTGAAGTATTATAACAATTTCCTTTTTCTTTTGACCCACCATACCAATATTCTAAATTGGATGGCTGGTCAGTGGTCCTTGCAGTGTTTGATGATTTCATGATTTTTCTTCTTCTTCACTTTGTTTACATTTAATATTTAAATGAAATCGCGCACTTGTAAAAGAAAATATTTTTTTCAACTTAAAATTTAAAATCTTTTTTTAATCTTGACAACAAGAGTTAGGTCAAAAATTTTGCCTCTGTGTGTGTATTCTTCAGAAACTTGTCAGTTTATTTATATCTGAATTTTCTGAAGATAAGTTTTCTTATTCAAGGGTTTTCTTTCAGCAATTTCTTTAGTTGTTTCGTCGTTTCAATCTGTAATTGATGATATTTTTCTTATAATTTAATCAGTGTGGTGGTTCGTCGGAGTTAGATTCTCTTTACTGTTGTTATTGATAATTTTAAATCTATTGTACATTAAATATTATGAGTAAATAAAATGGATAGTTTCGTTACATTCTTTTAGTGAATTGATTTTACAAGTTTTGTGTCTCATTAGTTTACTTATAGATAAATGGCCAAAACTTAAAATATATTTTTCTTCTAATCTAAAACGAGATCGGAAAAATTTTTAAAGAAACATTTTAGTTTGCTAAGTTTTTGATAACGAGGACTCGCAATGAAAATGGTTCGAGCCTTTATCTACCTCGCCATATTTTTCTCTAATTTCATGTGTAATATAGTGTGTTGTGCTTAATACCTATTTCGCTCAACTAAATACATCAAATTTGTAATTCTGTACAATTTTTTAATAAAAGAAGAATTCCGAGGCGGATTTCATTTGTTTGTCCTGGTCTATCTCGTTATCGTTTTATTTAATTATGTGCATAGTTTGACATATTTGTATTTAATATCTAATTGCGCAAAATTTTTTAATTCTCAACAGAATGAAAGAAAAAATTCAAAAAAATTCAAAGAATTTTTAAATTTGTAAGTCCTATTCAACAAACATTTCTATGGATAACAGAGATTCACAGAAAAAATGCATCGAGTTGAATCAGTCTCTTATCAATTTCATTATTTAATTTTTTAAGGAAAAAATTTATATTTTGAATCTTATTTTAGTTACCAGTCCTAACAATAGTATGATTCGTAATATTAACAATTTTTTTCATAATGGTGGTGCCTTCCATAAGTCAATAGATCCAATCATGCAACATTGTTTATTCTCTAAGGCAGAGTATTTCTGCTTTACCTTTTTTTATGAGTACCTAGTAGTCCAGATCCACTAATGATCGTAGAATCTATAGAAGCTAAGTCATTGATCGTATAAGGCACAGTTACATTAGTTTCCAGTAGATTACCATATAAACTTTAAACGATTAAACTAAATTTTCAATGCCATTAACATTATATGAAAAAAGTTAATGGGAAGATAAGGCACTGAGTACACTAGCCTCTTTTTTTATTAAATTTTTTTGCCTTTTTCAGGGTACAACCACACTTAAAAAAATGCTTTGAGGGCATCGCCTGGTTAACATTCGACGATGATCTGAACGTTCAAGAAATGGGTTCGTCGGAGGGCGAGTCGGTAGCTCTCTGCGACGTAATATCAACGATGGCGACACGCGGACAGGTGGAGAAATGGCTTGTTGAGCTTGAAATTGGTATGCAGAAGAGTGTGAAAGACAAAGTGTGTAAAGCTATGAACGCCTATCCGATAAAACTGCGGACAATTTGGGTACTCGAGTGGCCCGGACAGACGATACTATGCATCGACCAGCTGTATTGGACCATGCAAATCGAGCGCGCAATTAAAGAAGAAGGAGTTGTCGGACTTAAAAGATACTACAAGCAAACTCAGCAGGAGCTACAAGACATCATATTAATTATAAGAGGCAAACTATCCAAACAGAATCGAGTTACTTTAGGTTGGTGTCGGCTGCTTCGCTGAATATCATTATATTAAATCGGTACTCCAACATAAAAACATTTATAGAGCTTCAACCTATTATATCTAATCGTTATCTAATAAAGGAGCTAATGTCTATTAATGTACTAAAGGAATTCAGTTATGTTCTTGATTCAACATATTGTTTTTGCTTTAAAAAATAAAATATATGAAATTGAAGTTAATTAAGTAGTTAAGGAATGATATGTTAAAAACAAATTTGTATTGATCATAACGCAAAAGCCGATTTTGATAAATGTACAATTTGTTTTTAATATAAAAATAGTATAATACACATTTAGACTGATTATCTTTATAAATAAAAACTTTTATATTTTTTTATTGGTATTCTCATGCTAAAATCCTAAAACTTAAGTAAAGTAAATTGTATAGATTCACTAACTTATGATTAGTTTAAATAATTAATACATAAATATTAATAAAAATATAAATAAATAAATTAATAAAAAAATGTATAAATTCGTATGCTAGAAAATTTTAATTCCTTATTGCTATAGAAAAATTATTGTATCGATAATATCAAGAATAAATATTAATAACCATTGTATTATTCCTAAAATGTTTTACATATTTACTTTAATATAATTCATTTCGATTACAGATTTCATGATTTTGCTAAAAAACTGTAAAATAGAAAAAAAGAAATAAATAAAAAAACTGACTTTAAAATTGACTACTAATACTAATCATATAAATTTATATATTTAGAAGCTCTAGTAACCTTGGATGTTCATGGTAAAGATGTTCTTCTGAGTTTATACAAGGACTGCGTTTCAGATAATAATGATTTTAAATGGCTCTCGCAACTTAGATATTATTGGCAGGTAAAATTAACCTTAATTTTAATCTTGAAGAGATTAAAATAACGATTCACTATGATTCCCTTCCACAGTAACATTTAGTCTATCTTTATATTCCAATAAAAATTTCCAATAAAATTAAAAGGTAATGCTAAATGAAAATGATTTCAAAATAAATACGAAATAATTATTAAATTATTATTCTATAATATTTTAAATGCAATAATGCAATTATTTTATCCTGTACGATGTTTACCATTTAATACACGATAAATCAAAAATATAATAGTATTTATTTTTTACTTCATTGGCTGATACTTTATTCGTGCAATTATTATTTTTAAGTTTACTTATATCATTAATATTATAAAAATACAATTTTGGTTTCACACTTTTTAAAAAATATCATTCTCTAGACTGATATAAACACTAATTTCATCCTTTTTTAATTTTTTTTACGCTTTACTTTTATTTGAAAAAAAATATAAAAAAAGTTATTGTTGTTTTCATATTCATCCATATAAATCCATTATCCTACTATAATAATTAAAATTTATATTTTTAAATACAGATTTATATATACTTCCAAACTATATTCGTTATATCAATAAAATATTTTAATTGACAAGCTCATTCACTATAATATACAAGATTTTAAATAATGTTTAAATCAAATTATTGTTTAAACTATTATGCATTAAATTTTATATCTTATTACATTCAGTAATTTATGCTTCAATTTTACAAAGATATACACTATAAAAATTTATTACTTTTATTAATATTAATTTTTTTTTAATATTTAATAGTCTCAATTTATTTTATAAATCGTTATGAAATTTTTTAAGCTTTTTTATATCTTCAAAAACCATCTTAAATAACTATAACATAATAATTCTTCAATAATTGTTTATAATAAACTTTATATAATAAATTATAATAAAAATTTGTTAATAATAATATTATTATGCGTGTTGATTCTAGGACGAAAATATGGTAACATATATGATAAATTCAAATCTTTGGTATGGTTATGAATATTTGGGCAATACTGGACGTCTTGTTGTAACTCCTTTAACCGATCGATGCTATCGTACTTTATTTGGTGCCTTAAATTTGAACTTAGGAGGTGCACCTGAAGGTCCAGCTGGTACAGGTAAAACGGAAACTACCAAAGACTTAGCCAAGGCCGTCGCAAAACAATGCGTTGTGTTCAACTGTTCAGATGGTCTTGACTATATCGCTTTGGGAAAGTTTTTTAAAGGATTAGCATCTTGCGGAGCTTGGTCTTGCTTTGATGAATTCAATCGCATTGATCTTGAGGTACTTTCTGTTGTTGCCCAACAAATTTTAACAATTCAAAGAGGGATAAACTCTGGAAAAGATACCTTATTTTTTGAGGGTACTGAAATTTCATTGAATCCGTCTTGTGCTGTATTTATCACAATGAATCCAGGATACGCAGGTAGATCTGAGCTGCCAGATAATTTGAAAGCCTTATTTAGATCCGTAGCTATGATGGTACCAGATTATGCTCTTATTTCTGAAAATACTCTCTACTCGTATGGTTTTTATAATGGTAGGCCACTTGCGATTAAAATTGTAACGGCCTATAAACTCTGCTCAGAACAACTGAGTAGTCAATGTCATTATGATTATGGTATGAGAGCAGTCAAATCCGTACTAGTAGCAGCCGGAAATTTGAAATTAAGGTATCCAGATGAATCTGAAGATATAATTTTATTACGAAGTATTAATGACGTTAATTTACCAAAATTTCTCAGTCAAGATTTACCATTATTTCGAGGTATTTATATAAAAAAGATAAAAAAGATTACATTTTTATAAATTTATATATGGCTGCTATTTAAAATGTTTCTTATAGTTTTAAAATATAAGTAAACAGGTTAATATTTTTATCTCATTCGATTAAATTTACAGGTATTACTTCCGATTTGTTTCCAAATGTCACGCTGCCTGATCCAGAATACACACATTTGAATACTTGCATAAAAGACGCTTGTATTGCAGCTAACTTTCAGTGTACAGACTTTTTTTTAAAGAAAATACAACAAGTATATGAAATGATGATTGTTAGGCATGGTTTTATGCTTGTTGGTTTGCCTTTTGGTGGAAAAACGACGTCCTACCGGATACTCGCAGAAGCCCTGCGTACAATTGAAGAAAGAGGTTTAATGGATGAGCATCATGTTGAAATAACTGTTATCAATCCAAAGTCCATTACTATGGGGCAACTGTACGGTCAGTTTGATCCCGCTTCGCATGAATGGAGAGATGGCATTTTAGCTGTCAGTTACCGTGCATTTGCTCTTTCTACAAATACAAATAGAAAATGGCTTGTATTTGATGGTCCGGTAGATGCCATTTGGATTGAAAACATGAATACAGTTCTAGACGATAACAAAAAATTATGTCTTATGTCTGGGGAAATTATTCAATTAGCGCCAACAACAAATTTAGTATTTGAACCAATGGATCTTGAAGTTAGTCAATTTTATAAGACATAATACTAATAAAATTATTAATGACTCAATATTTAAATTTACTTAATTTCGTCTTAATTAAATAATTTGAATTAAAATAATAGAGAAAACATAAAACGTTAAGATAAATGAATTACGATAGCCACTTTTTTATTTGATAAGATTTTTTAGTGCGAAAACTTAAATTTTTTTTAATATAATCTCTATAAGTTTATGCGAAGATTTTTTGGAACAAAAACTGTTTTCAAATAAAAAAAATCATTTTTTTTAAATTTCAAACTATATTAATTGAAAATTGAAATTTTAATACTATTTACTATAAAACGAACGTTACGCATCGTGCGGTGCCTCCATTCCCCTTACAACTCATAAGCGGATTTCTCCCAGAGGATTTTTTAAATGGCTTGTGGCATGCGAGGCAGCTTGATTACCTCATATGCCGAAATAATGGCTTAAGTCATATATTACTAATTTGTGGAGTAGGACGGGATTCGAGGGGGCGAGTCTCGCTTACCAAGGCGCGCGAAAACGTTATCCCGCGAAATAGATTCGACGCTAATGGGATTTTTCCTTGGCGCACCGGGCGAATTTTTGAAATTTGCCAACCAGGCCAGAGCATTGTTCGATAACGACTCCCTGATAGGAGAGCCCTCAATAACTTTAATGAGAATTTAATGACTCAATAAGAAAAGGAGGATGTCCAAGAGGGATAGGAAAAGATTTGGTTTCGCGAGGGAAAATTCGGGAGGACCGGGACACGAGTCGTAATAAGCGAACGGGTAGGCTTAACAGAAAGATCTAACATCAGCGACCTATCCCGTCTACTCAGCATGTACAGGACCCGAGAAAATCATAAGTGATAATGGGATCCACAATATCCCGAGCGAGCCGAAATCCCGTAATACAAGCGCCCCGCGAATAAATACCTCACTTTGCTGCCGATGCCCATCGAAGGCCAAAGGTGTACAAAGCGGATGCTGGCACGATTATTATAATTTTTTTATTTTTCTTCTCTCTACTCTTCTACCATTACTTTTGTTCGACTGGTATCGATGCGCATTTGGGCGACACGATGTACACGCGTCTTAGCTTAATCCAGAGTCATTAGGCTTGACGTATAGCTGACAGCGAACTCACCTGACGCCAAAGCCTAACGCAGAGCCATGCTCTCTGCCTCGCGGTACGCTCTCAAGAAGCAAGTGGGAGACATAAGAAAGCGCGAACACTCCCAAATGGCCGTATAATCAATCTTTTCCTTTTTTTAGTATCGTAATTTTCGATTGAAATGGAATCTTTTTTTTAATAATATTGTATTAGTTATTGTATTTTTTACACACAGGACCAATAAAAGGGTCGGCTTTGATGGACCGGCAAATAAATTGAATTATTATCTTTTTTTTTATTTTTATCTGTTTGTGTCGTTTACGCTTTCCCTCCTTCCTCTCTTCATCCCGTTATTCCTCATCCCACCGAACCCTGGACCCGGCGAGCTCTATTTCGAGAGTAGTCTCAGTGTTTAATTTGTTATTTCTTTTGTCTTATTTTATGAACCAGAGCTTTTAAAAAAAGAGACTTCATTACGTTGTTAGAATATTTTTGACACTAAGCTGTTAGTGAATTTTTTTTAATGCCCAATATGATCTGAATTTACTTAATATATATATTTTAGTTATTTGCCTTCATACAGAATTAAAATTTTATAAATTAAATTGACTAAAAGTATTAGTACTAAAAGTATGGTAATAAGTTCCAGTAGTACTTCATAAGCGAAGATATTTGTAAGACTTTATTTACCATGATAAAATTTTACGTATTAATTAAAAATATCTTAAGTTATACATATATACATATTTATATAAAATTGAATAATTTGCTAATAATGATATTGATAAAAATTAGTTTTTAGTGATGTAATAGTAAATATCTTACTTAAAATTCAATCAAATGACATTTTCAGGTTGCCTCACCTGCAACCGTATCAAGATGTGGTATGATTTATATGGAACCTATTTCATTAGGCTGGGAGCCTATTTTACAATCTTGGTTAAACACTCTACCTAAAACATTGAGCGGTCACATAAAGAACTACTTGAAAGATATGTTTTTACGATTTTGTCCAGCTTTATTACATTATATCCATCGTTGCGGAGTTAAAGTAATATATATGTTACTAAAGCATTTTTATTAAAACTACTGATAAAAAAATAGTTTTGACTACATAATATAAAATTGCAAAAAACAGTTTTAATGTATTATAGAATATTTTTATTTATTTTTATATAAACCAATATAACATAAAAAAATGTTATGATAAAAAAAGAATTTTAATTTTAACTTTAATTTTTTTTTAAATTATGTTAGACGAATATTAAATTTTTTAACAATAAGTATTTTGTAAATAATATATATATATATATATATATATATATATATATTTACAGCAAAAAATATTTTTTAGAATAAAATAATTATTATTGGCAGAATTATCTAAAAAATGATTTTATGCTTAAATTCTAAGATAATGTTTTCTTTCAGAAAATTATAAGTACACAAGATATAAATTTAGTGCGCTCTACAATATATCTGTTTGATTGCTTCACTGACGATTTTCAGAAATTATCATACATAGATAGTATTTCAGATTTAGAAATTCGAGCGCAAATCGAAGTATATAAAAATTCTACAGAACTAAAATTTTTAAACATTTTTCTAACTCTAAGTATCGATTTTAGGGTTGTTTTTTCTTTTCTTGCATTTGGGCAATGAGTAGCACGATTGTTGTATCATATCGATCAAGTTTCGATATGTTATTTCGTGCTTTAATGGAACACGAATTACCATTAGATATAAAACAATTATTCTCATTACCTGAGTCAATAACGAATCCAGCAAAGCCATACGTAACACCAATACCTACTGGTGGACTTGTGCATGATTACAAATTTATAAAAGAAGGAAAGGGAAAATGGATATTATGGACAAATGATCTTCTTAATGATCCACCAATACCTCACGATATTCCTGTCAATCAAATAATTGTGTCAACCATTGAAACAGTTCGTTATTTCTATTTGTTTGGAATGTTGGTTTGCCATCAAAAACCTGTACTTTTAGTGGGTCCAACTGGAACTGGAAAAACAGCTTATATAAAGGAATTTTTACTAAAAAAAATAGATCCAGATATTTATAAAACACTTTTTATAACATTTTCTGCACAAACGTCGGCCAATCAAACACAAGATATAATAATGAGCAAAATTGATAAAATACGAAAGGGAGTTTATGGGGCACCTCCAGGTAGGAATCATTAAAAATTATTTTAATGTAAATAATAATGATTCAATATATTGTAATTGTTTCTTTTCCCTTTCTACCTCAAATTCTTATAATAATCAATGTTTCATTGTTTTTTTTCACGATTTTAAAATTATTTCTTTCATTTTCTCATAGTTCCTTATACGATTAGAATGAAAATACGATGATTATATAGCGAGGTATAATATTAATTTATATTTCATAGGTAAATTTTGGATAATTTTTGTCGACGATCTTTCTATTCCACAAAAAGAGGAATACGGAGCACAGCCACCAATTGAATTGCTCAGACAGTGGTTGGATCATTTTAACTGGTACGATCGTAAAGATCTAGTACCGATTCGTCTTATAGATATGCAGCCAATATGTTCAATGCTTCCGCCTGTTAGTGGAAACGATGTGACCCCAAGATTTAAAAGACATTTTTTTACATTGTGCATTTCAGAATTTGAAGACAATGTTATGAATACAATATTCAGTAAAATTCTTACATGGCATTTCCAAATCCGAGATTTTCCAGAATCTTTTAAAAATTATATTGACTGTATTGTAAAGGGAACATTGGCTTTATATAAAGATATATTGAAATTTCTTTTACCAACTCCGGCGAAATCTCATTATTTATTTAATCTTCGTGACTGCTCAAGAGTTTTTCAAGGGATATTGTTATCACGATCGGAAGCAATAGATAGTTTGGTACATTTATCTTAATTTTTATACTTTTATAAATTATCTTTTATCATTGAACGTAGAAGAAGTGAATGCTTAATAATTTTAAAAGGATATGATTTAAAATATCCAATTACATCGATTACTTGATGTTCTTATGTTGAAAACTTGAAAAATAATTGTCTATCTTCTTCATTTTTAAGCTATTTATTTATTGTGTAGGAAAAATTAAAAAGACTATGGGTACATGAGATACTCCGAGTATATGGTGATCGTTTAGTTGACGACACAGATATTACTTGGCTAGTTCAAAATATACGTAAAGTATTATTAAATATAATGGAACAAGATTTAAATAGTCTATTTATTGATTTTCAGACTGGACCAGATTTATTGGTATTTATAAAATTATTACATTAAATACATAAGAAATAAATATTAATTTTAACGATTCAAGTACACTACCGATGTTTTAGATTACCGAAGTGGAGCTAAGAAATTTGATATATTGTAATTTCCAAAATCCAACCACTGGTACAAGAATGTATATGGAAGTGATAAACATAGATTCATTGTCATTAGTTGTAGAACAATTTCTAGAAGAATATAATGCTATTTCTAAAAAACCTATGAATCTAGTACTTTTCAGGTACTTTTTATTACTTACATATTTATTTACTATAATAGCATACAATTTGTAAACAATGAATTTAATTATAACGTATCATTAACTTATAGTTACTAATTTAATACGTGTACTTAATTTTTTATCTTATATTCCAATAAAGTTCTATATACATTAGGGAATTTTTTGAATTTGCTTAAATTTTTGTCATAAATTAATTTATATTATTAATAATCTTTACAGATTTGCAATTGAACACCTATCAAAAATCTGCCGAATAATGATGCAACCATCAGGTCATGCTCTTCTTGTTGGAGTAGGTGGGTCTGGACGCCAATCTATTACACGTTTAGCAGCTCATATTTCCGATTACGATATATTTCAAGTTGAGATTTCGAAAACATATGGGTTAATCGAGTGGAATGACGATTTAAAGGATATTTTACGAAAAACAGCATCATCTGAAATGCATACCGTCTTCTTGTTTACTGATAACCAAATAAAAGAAGAATTGTTTCTTGAAGACATTAGCAATTTATTAAATTCAGGGGAAGTACCTAATTTGTTTTCCACTGAAGAAAGAGCTGATATTTGCGATAAGATGCGTCAGATTGATAGACAACGTGAGAAATCTCAGCAAACTGATGGGACTCCTAATATTCTTTTTAAAATGTTTCTTCAAATTCTTAAAGAAAAATTGCACGTTATTATAGCTATGTCGCCAATCGGTGATAATTTTCGTATTCGAATTCGTAAATTTCCAGCATTAATTAATTGTTGTACAATAGACTGGCTGCAACCATGGCCTGAAGATGCACTGATTGCTGTAGCTACCAAATTTTTAGGTAATATCGTGCTTTCTCCAATAGAAAGATCAGCTTGCATTCAAATGTGTAAAATTTTTCATACTTCGACTCAAGATTTATCTAAGGATTTTTTCATAAGAACTAATAGACGAAGCTATGTAACACCGACATCTTACTTAGAATTAATTAATACATTTCAAAAAATATTAGAACAAAAAAGAAAAGAAGTCCTGGGAGGAAAAAATAAATATCTAGCTGGCTTAGAGTCACTGAACAATGCTCATATACAAGTTGAAAATATGAAAAAAAATCTTATTGCATTACAGCCAAAATTAATTGAAGCTACTAAAGACGTTGAGAAAGTATTACAAATTATACAAACAGAAACTGCAGAAGCTGCTGAAATTGAGAAAATCGTAAAAAGTGATGAAGAAATAGCAATGGTAAGAAGTGATTTAATGAAAATTTTTAAGACAATATAACTTGACAAAAATTAAATTAAAGTCAATTGATTATTTTCATATATTAAATTTAAAAATGATAGACTGTAGCAGATGCCGCAGAAGCTATCAAAGCCGAATGTAATGCAGCTCTAAAAGAGGTTTTACCAATTCTAAATGCAGCTAATCAAGCACTTAATACTTTAACTCCACAAGATATTCAAATTGTGAAAACGATGAAAAATCCTCCTACTGGTGTAAAACTTGTTATGGAAGCTATTTGCATTTTGAAAGTAATTATTATTGTTGTTTTAATTGTTTTTGTTATTATTTATTACTTTTATTAGTATTATGTTAACAGAATTCATTAATTAGAATTAATGCGTCAATTACTAAATTTTTTTAAAAATATACTAGGATATCAAACCGTCCCGAGTGAAAGGGGAAGGAGGAAGAATGATAGACGACTATTGGAAAGCATCTTTACGGGTTTTGGGCGACATAAGATTTCTTGATGGACTTCTATCTTTTAATAAAGATAATATTCCTGACCGAATAATTACAAAAATTCAAGCAACCATATTAACAAATCCAAATTTTGATCCCGATAAAATTCGTAATGCTTCAACAGCGTGCGAAGGTCTTTGTAAGTGGGTTATAGCTATAACGGAGTATGACAAGGTAGCCAAAGTTGTAGCTCCAAAGAAAATCGCCTTAACAAAAGCTAAGGCGAGTTATGCTTATGCGATTGCTGGAGTAGAAATGAAAAGGGTAAAACTTCGTGAAGTTCAAGAAAAAGTTGAAAAACTAGAAAATCAACTGCAGAACCGTAAGTATGATTATCAACAAATGACCGATGAAGTGGTGCTTTGCCAAGAAAAACTTCAGCGAGCTGAAAATTTAATTCGTATGTATCAATTAAAATTTTTGTTTTTACTTTATCTAGTTGCATCTTAGATAGATCTTTTTTCATTATTTATATATTCGAAAATGTATATATGAATCATTATTATTAATTATGCTAATTATTGTTACGTATTACGTTTACCGTAGAAAAATTGATCTGATTACAAATTTTAAAATTCTTGATGAAAATAAAACATAATTTAGGATATATGTCAATACCGCAAAAATTTATGATATTTAAGTAATGTTGTCTTTATTTAGAAAATAAATATGATTTATAAACTAATTACATTAACCGTAGGCTGTTTGGGAGGTGAATATACCCGTTGGTCCTATATTGCCGAAAATCTCGGAGCTCAATATTACAATTTGACTGGTGACATTTTAATCAGCGCAGGCTTCATCGCATATCTTGGCGTCTTCACTGCCTCGTACAGGCAAAAACAAATAGAAAAATGGACAAAAATTTGCATGAGTTTGAGCGTTGTGTGCACTAGAGACTTTCAACTGTCATCGATTCTTGGCGAGCCTGTAGTAATACGCGCATGGAATATTTTCGGGCTACCCACCGATTTGTTCTCCATTGATAATGCAATTATTGTGAAATATTCGAGACGTTGGCCTCTAATGATTGATCCACAGGATCAAGCAAATAAGTGGATCAAGAATCTTGAAAAAACTGCGAATTTACATGTGATTAGGATGTCTCAGCCTGATTATATGAGAGTATTAGAAAGTGCCATTCAATTCGGACAACCAGTGCTTCTTGAGAATATTGGCGAGGAGCTAGAGGCTGCACTTGAACCATTGCTTTTGAAGCAAATTTTCAAATTAGGTGGATCACTTTGCATTAAATTGGGAGATTCCACAGTTGAATATAATGAGAAGTTTAGGTGAGAAGATAAAGAAAATAAGTTTAAGCTAAGAACTTTATATGAAACATTTTTTATCATAGTAATAATTATAAAAAATTTGTGACCTTTAAAAATACATTTTTTCAAATTTAATATTTAAGTTTCATAAAAAAAAATTTCTATTTGTGAAAATAGTAATAAAATAAAAAAGTATACACAATTTTTCTTACAATGTAAACTTTTTAATACTTCTTGAAATTTATGTATAATTAAACAAAAAAATTTATTTTTATTGTGTGAAATTTTTTCAGTAAAAATTAAATTTTTTTTTCAAAAATATAATAAAACAGTTAGTAAATTTTTTTTAAAAACATATTTGTATAAAAGTTGATAAGCATAAGTAAGAGTCATTATTATTATAACATTTTTTAATTAATCTCATTGACAGATTCTATATAACTACAAAATTAAAAAACCCACATTATTTACCAGAAGTAGCTGTGAAAGTGACTTTACTAAATTTTATGATCACATCATCTGGTTTAGAAGATCAACTGTTAGGCATAGTTGTTGCTAAAGAAAGGCCTGATTTGGAATATGAAAAAAATCAGTTGATTATCCAAAAAGCACAAAATGAAAAGTAAACATTAAAAAATCAATAATGAAGAATAAATAATTATAATAAATTTTAGTTTTTAATAATCTAATAGTGTCATAATATAATATGTTGTTAATGTGGACTTTATTTTTACTTTCGAATTTGTTATTATATCTACTTCAGTATTTTTTTAAAAAATTAATCTCAATATTAAAACGAAATTTTAATTAATAAAGCCAAAACTAAAAGAAAACTTATAACAATTTTTGTTAATTACATAAGCATAAATTTCAATAGAACTTTGAGTGACATAGAAAATAAAATATTGGAGGTTCTTTCCCGGTCTGATGAAAATATTCTAGAAGATCAAACTGCAATCAATGTCTTAAGTTCTTCAAAGATGTTATCTAATGAAATTCAAATCAAGCAAGCTGCAGCCGAAATAACAGAAAAGTCGATTGATGAAACAAGATTGCAATATACACCGATTGCTGCTTATAGTACAATTTTTTTTTTTACAATAGGTATTTTAAAACACATTCATTCAATAATTTCATATTATTATTTATATAAACTTCTTTCTGAATAAATGTAGAAAAATATAGAACAAAATTTAATTTAAAATGAAAAATATTGTAAAATGCACATTTTTATTAGGATGATATTCTATTATGTAGTTTCAAAAGTTATATGAAAAATGTAGAAAATGTATATATGTATAAATACATACTTAAAGAATACCTTTAAGAGTCCATGAATTATTTACAAATATAAAATATATTTTTTTAATAATTTTTTTATAAATAAATAGCAATGTTTTTTTCTTTTTTTAATTTTCTCTGTTTTTAATATTCTCAATAAATATTTATATCTTACTACTAAAATCTTTGTCAAATTACTAATAATTTTTTAATAAAATGTTAAATTTAGACTACTATGTATTCTATATATAGTTACTATATATTATTTTAAAAAGTATATGTATTTTTTAATTTTTTTCTAATTCAAACTTCGTTTCAATAATTTGTAATCACTTGCTATTAATATTTTGAAAAATATAGTTCTACAGCGATGTTAATAATCTTTTATAAAAAACATTTTCAATGATATACTTTAATATTTATTAAACATAAATAGGATATTTCAAATTATTTAAGAAGAGATTATTTTAATAATTTTTTAAATATTTTCATAAACTAGAAATTAAACAAATACGTACGTAAAACATAAAAACGTCTAAAACTTATATATAATATTAGGAACATTTAATAGATTTAATAATATTACGCGAGTTTTTAGAAACAAATATGTGTTAAAATTTAATTATTGTTTAATTGTTAAAGAATTAGATGATAATATTTTTATTTATAAATTGAAAAAGTATAAAAAATTTCAAAATAATATTAAATACAAAAAATACTTGGAATATGCATAGTTTGTAAATCAGATTTACGATATAAATTAATTTTTCCATTTATTTTCCATTTAAGTCTTTCCATTTATATAACAATCAAAAATTTCTTTAAAGCAATTATTTTATTTTTAAAATAAATTAAGAGTAATATTTAAATATTAAAAAAACAAATTAATTAGGCTCATTAAAAATTAATGCATGAACCATTCAGAACAATTATTGTGCAGTGACTTTTATTGCAATAAACAAATGAATTATGATCATATCATACTAAATAGAAAAAAATTATATACATATGTAGATAATTTTTATAGATTTTTAATACTGTAATAAATAAACATTGTGAAAAATATCGCATCTACATTCATCTAATTTTAATCGATATGAATATATTAAAATTTTGTATAACATATTTGAAAAGTTGTATAAATAGTTTTCTGTTATCTTATGTTAATTATATTTTTTTACTAGTTTATTTTGTGTCTTTAAGGTACATTATCAAACATTGATCCAATGTACCAATATTCACTAGTTTGGTTTGTGAATCTTTTCAAAAGTACAATTGATAATACTTCACCTGTTGAAGATATAGAGCAACGCCTTGAGGATTTAAAAAAGTCTTTTATGTATTTTTTATACGTAAACATCTGTCGTTCACTCTTTGAAAAGGACAAACTACTTTTTTCTCTTATTCTTCTTGTAAATTTGCTTAAAAAGAAAGGAAAAATGTCGAATGCGCAATGGATGTTTTTCCTTACTGGCGGAGTCGGTCTCGAAAATCCCTATCTAAATCCCGCAAAATGGCTTCCTGTCAAGTCTTGGGATGAAATCTGCCGTTTAAAAGAAATTCCTGATTTTGAGGTATGTACTAATTATTTCTGTGGAGCTTAATTTATCTATTTACAATAATATTTTATTAATATGTTCTATTTTTGTTGTAGATTTAAATTTTTAATGTATTTCATTAACATTCAAAATATTTTTTTTGCAGGAAATACAATTATCATTTGAAAAAAATACAGAAAGTTGGAAAAAAATATTTGATCACAAAGAACCCCACACTTTAAACTTTCCAGTTCCATTTAATCATCTTTCTCGATTCCAAAAATTACTTATTGTACGATGCCTTCGATTCGATAAAGTCATTCCCGCTGTTCAAATCTTAATTGAAGGTTTGTTTAGTAATAATTATTTTTTAATAAAAATTAGAAATTTTTTTACGTATAAAAATATGTAAATATTCTACAAAAAAAAGTTTTTTAGTAGACAATTTAAATATATTATTAACATGTTTTGTTTTATACGTAACGAAATTTTTATTTAGAATTTTGGGATATTTTTCGAACAGTATTATAATATTCAGTTTTCAATTTTTTCATAAAAAATGTTGTAACCTGCAAACTGACTAATATAATATCATATATTATAGTATAGATAAGATATACAGAATGTATAATAATACTATACATGATTAGCGTGAATTCCTTCTGCCTGCAAAATCTGTATGTGACTACAAATATTCTTCCGGAAGTATAATCCACTTGATTGAAAATAAATGTATGCATTTTAGAAAACCTAGACACTATAAAAGTAAATCAATACTGATTAAACACTTCTTGTGTTCACTCATTATAAAAAAAAAGGATTTTGTCATTAGAGCTGAAAATTGAAGTCCATTTCATTTATTTAATTAAAAATAATTCCTTTGCAATAACGAGATAACAAATTTTTCTACAAATACTAAATTAAAGGCAGCTAATAAAATTTCGCTTCTGCATTCACTCTCATTATTTTATGAGTTTACAAGAATTTTTTTGCTGACACCACAACGTTTTGTGAGAAAAAAAATTGCGGCTGTAGTATCTCCGACCCAAACCCATTTATTATTTACTGTTTTTTTTGAATTTGTAGTCAGAGCCGCATCACTTGTAATAAACCAAACTCCATCTATAGCCACTATTTGCGAATATATCACATTTAAGTAAACAATATACGTTTCTTAAGCAAGGAATTACTGGCCCAATTTGATATTGTATGTGAAGGCAGTTAGTGTTAAGTTAACCAGTTACAATGATAAACACATCGAACGATGCTAAAAAGCATGCACTGCAATCAAAGTTGCAGAGTAGAGATTATCTTATAAAATAAGGTCTGAATACTAATTATATATTCTTACATAACGATAGTTCAATAACACATATATCAAGACTGACATTTTCTTAAAATTATAATATAAATCAATGTATTCTAATAGACTTACTTTTTAAATATTCGCAAATTCTGTGTATGTTAAATATGAAAATTATTATGTAATATTATTTGAATTAAAAAGCCTTTCAACTAAAAAACATACTTATACATAATTCAAAAGCAAAAATAAATATTATATAGAGTAATAAAATATGTAGTTATTAGAAAAATACTGGTATAAATCGCTTGATTTAATAAAATAAAATTTCATGATTAAGTATCTTAAGCTAATTAAAATTAATTACAGTATGTTTTTTTTTTAAATTATGAGTTACATAATAATAATATTTTTTTTAATTAAAATGACTGTAGTCGTCGGCAAATTATTTTATTACTGTACTCAAAAGAAATTTTTTCTTAAATGACTGCCATTTAACTAAATTTTAAAATAATATGAATTTTTGCATATTTTTAAATGATTATATATCGTTAATTACTATGTTTTTTTCAAATCTTGAATCATAATAGGAATTATGTCTCCGATTATTTTTTTATACATGTTATGTAAAAATATTGTTTAGATAAAATTACTATTTTTAGAAATAAAATTCTTTCTAATTTAATTTTCGCTTTTTGTCGGCTGTTTGACCGTATTATATGTCGCAACGTATGTATGTTAATCAAAAACAAAACTTATATTTGAAAGAAGACTTCCAAATATATGTTATAAACTGCAAAATAGTTTAATATTACTTTTTCTATCGGCACTCGCACAAATCGGCAAGCGCACAAATGTAATTCAAACTATATTATTGATGTTTGCTGCCTAGATATTTAAGGTATTGTTGTTTTGTTTTCGCTGCCTGACTAGACTCCGCTTATGCATCATATTTGGACGCCTTATTAATAATAATTAGAACAATTTAATCTAGATTATTATAAATATGAGTAAATGTACCCGAGGCACTTCGTTAAAATAAGTTTGCAAATCCATTTATTGCTGTACCCTTCAAACGGATGTCCTTGTCAATTAGAACGAGTTCAATACGTAACAAATATACAGCATCTGTATATTTGCTTCGTATCTTATGCGAAATTATAAATAATTATCTACAATACATTCACTGTAACTTCGCGAGGAAATAAAAAGAATACTTGCAATTCGACAATTTTCAAAATCTCTTCAAAATAATCTTGAACTATTAATTTAATTTATTTACTTTTTCTTAAAGTCAGTAATAACAAATTATATTTTTTTTAAATAAAAATTTTTAATTGCAATTTCGAAAATTAAATATAATTAAAATTAAACAGATAATCTAAAATTAAGTACAGTTCATTTATATATAAATATGCAATTTATTTTAAATTAATGTAACATACGTGTACTTAATGATAATACATATTTTTAGTATTTATAAGAATGATTATAATATTAATAAATCAAATATTAGCTAAATTATAATTTTAAAAGTTCCTAGCAATATTTAATTACTTATAGTATGCGAAGTGCAAAATCAATTGCCTATTCTGAAAATCATTAAAATCAGAATTCGAAACAAAGCTCCGTAAAATTGGCAAGGTGTCCGTCGAGAATGAAATTTTTCGATAAATTCTCAGGCTTGTATTAGTATTTTAATAATTTATTCCAGTATCCTAAATGAATAAATATAGTCACTCCTGAAGTCTCGCAATAATAAATTATTGAACTTTTCACAGTTGAATTAGGCAAAGAGTACGTGGAACCTCCTCCTTTCGACTTGATCTCCTCTTACGCAGATTCGTTTAGCTACGTACCCTTGATATTCATGTTAACGCCAGGCGCCGACCCCACTGCCATTCTTCTAAAGTTTGCTGATGACCAGGGTTTCGGAGGCAATCGCCTAAATTCCCTGTCTCTCGGACAAGGCCAGGGTCCGATAGCTGTCAGGCTCATCGAAGAAGGTGCGAAGAATGGTACCTGGGTTGTACTGCAGAACTGCCATTTAGCCAAGAGCTGGATGAGTACTTTAGAGAAGGTCCGTAAGAGCAAAACAGCTTTGATTATTAATTTTCTTAACACATATTTTCTATATTTCAATACACCATGTATTATTAATTGATTTTTTAGTAGCTTACTAATTTTTTTTACAATCGAGTATTATACTTAATTGAAAAAAAATTTAATTTTTTCATTCTATAATAGCTATTCATTAACGGCTTATAATAAAATTTCAGTATTATTTTTTTTAATCGTTAAAACTACAACTAAAGTATTTAATGTAGGTTTTTCACCTTTTTAGATTTGTGAATCTTTTACACCCGAAACAGTGCATCCTGATTTTCGACTGTGGTTAACGAGTTATCCTTCTGAATATTTTCCTGTTAGCGTTTTACAAAATGGAGTAAAAATGACAAACGAACCACCAACTGGCTTAAAATCTAATATAATAAGATCATATTTGCAGGTATGGAATCAAGCAAATGATAGATTAATTAAATATATTCATACTTTAAATATTGCATATTATGTAACTATACAAATGGTAAATAGCATCATATTCTTCAAGTATTATTTATTCGTGAAAATAAGTCAGGTAGTTGTTAATAGGTTTTTGTGATATTACAGTTTTTTTTTTTAAATATTTAATTGTAGACTCATGTAAAAACTATTTGAAAATAGATACTTTTAAAAAAATTTATATTCGACAAATAATTAGAAAATATTTTTCATTACCCAATAATTCATATAACATATAGATTATAATATGTTTAAAAACAACAAACTAGTTACTCTTATATATGTATTATAGAGTAGAAAATAAAATATTGGTGGTTTTTATTTACTAAAAAATTTTTATTAAAATAAAATATTGCCTGGAAAATTAACAATTGTTTTTTAAATATAATAATTTATATTTTAATAAACAACAAATATATAAATATTGTAATTATATACGTGTATTTTTGAGTAAAAAAATGCAATTTACTATTATAATTGTAGTTGATTAACATTTTTCTTAACCATAGGATCCAATCGTTGATCCAGAATTCTTTGAAACACCAAAACAGAATGCCAACTTTAAAAAGCTTCTGTTCGCGCTTTGCTTTTTTCATGCGATTGTTCAAGAACGTAGAAAATTTGGACCCATTGGTTGGAATAACCGATATGAATTCAATGAAACTGACCTTCGCATTAGCGCACTACAACTACGAATGTTCTTAGGCCAATACGAAGATGTTCAATTTGCAGCTCTAAAATACCTAACAGGTAGATATTTAGAGTTTTAAAATTAAAATTTATAAGACAACACAAATATGAGATTAATTTGGACTTTCCAAAAATTCATATAATTGTTAAGAAAGTTCATAATGTAACATCATCAAATGTACACGGTCGCATGTAAATACCGACTTCAATATTCGTACTAGAATATATGGTAAATTAATTGAATATATGATGAAAAAATCATATTGGTGCTTAGCTTTATAATGTGAAAACATATATGGTTATAAATAGAGAGAGAGAGAGAGAGAGAGAGAGAGAGAGAGAAAGAGAGAGAACTTCTTCCCATTTAAATTTTCAACTTCCAAAGGCGAATGCAATTACGGCGGACGTGTGACCGACGAATGGGACCGACGCACTTTGACTACTATCCTTGCTGGATATTACCGCGAGGAAGTAATTGCCAGCGGAATTAGCGAGGAAGACAAAAAACCAAAATGCTTTTTCGATTCAAGCGGCGATTACTACGTACCGCAGGTAAACGACCACGCCCAGTTTTTGGCTTATGTGAGGTCGTTGCCAATGACAGCCACCCCCATTGTTTTCGGTATGTCCGACAACGCTGAAATCGTCAAAGATCAACAGGAGACTGATATGATGTTGACATCCATACTTCTTACGCAGGTGCATGCAAGTCTTTCAAATTTCTAGTCGTAATAAACGCGCTCATCATCCGTATTATCGCAAGCGCCGCTCCTATTGTATGTAGTCGTATTTTACACGAGTCAAAAGCTTTAATAAGTTTTTTTAGTATGAAATTGACCCAATTGATAGATTACTTAATAAGATTAACATTTCAAACCCAGAATACCATTAATTTATATAGTTGTCTAAATCTAAAATGAACGATAAAAAGTAATTTTAACCTGTCCATTCAATCACGCAGAGATAATCTCATCGTATTGTGTTGCTGATTTTAATGTGAAGAAACAAATGAAAAACTTTTTCACCTTAACAGTAAATTGAAGAAATAAATATTTATTGCGAAATATCCTGTGTCTCATAATAATATTTTAACAAGAAAATGGTAATGCAAAGATTAGAAGAGATTATTTACATAGAATTTTAAATGTCGTATTAAAAAAAATTAAATACTTAAAAGGTTATTAATACATTCGATTAAATCTTGAGATGTGAATTTAAAATTAAATATTTTAATTATAATATATATTAATCAGTATACAAAAAAAGAGCATGATAACTATGTATATGTATGCAATCATACCTTGTCTACTAAATTGAATACATCAACTAATCATATTTTAATACAATGGAAAACTTAATAACATAAGTAATGTTTATTTCTTTAATAAAATAATTTAAAAAATAATATAATGTAGATTTATTGCTTCCAGTTGCACTTTTCATGAAATATTTCAAATGATTAAAAAAGTTTTAATTTATAATATTTGTTATTTAGGATAGCGAAGTATCACAATCCGGAGACAGAAAATCAGCGGATAATGTTGTTTATTCAATATCTGCTGATATTTTATCAAAGTTACCCGAGGACTTTAATTTAGTTCTGGTTCTTGAGAAATATCCTACTTCTTACACTCAGAGTATGAATACCGTTCTTGTACAAGAAATGGGAAGATTTAACAAGCTCTTACAAACAATTAGGGATAGCATGGTGAACATACAAAAAGCTATTAAAGGTTTATATCAGATTCAACTACATTATGAAGAGCTTAAATTAAGCTTCGATTCATGATTACATTTCTTATATTAGTATTCTTAAAAATGTCGCCTATAGTATTATTTATTTGAATTAAAATTATTTAATATTTAACAAGTATTTTAATATTTTTACAACAAGCTTATATTACAAGCACTAACTTTTGAAATGATAGTAAATTTTGACGTAAAAAATTTATTTTAAACATTAGGTGTTATTGTTATGGATACTACGCTGGAAGAGGTGTTCACATCAATAATAACGGGTAAGGTACCGCAATTATGGCACAAAGTCTCATATCCGTCGCTCAAGCCCCTCGGAAGCTATGTTCATGATTTTTTGCGCCGACTGAACTTTCTCCAGGTTTTTAATTCATTTTAATTAAGAATACTTATTTTAGATTATTTATAAACAAACTCAAATATTTTTTATATTCACAAAGACTTGGTTCGAAGCCGGGCCTCCTACAACCTTCTGGATATCCGGATTTTACTTTACCCAAGCGTTTTTAACCGGGGCGAAACAGAATTACGCTCGCAAACACAGTATCGCTATTGATTTGTTGATCTATGACTTTATGCCACTCAAGAATCCGGACTTGTCAAGACCGCCGGAGGATGGAGTTTATATTCACGGTCTTTTTCTTGATGGAGCTCGTTTTAATATGGACACTATGATGCTCGATGAGTCTCTACCCAAAGTACTTTACGAAGACATGCCTCATGTAAAACGTATTTCCAATTCATTTATAATGTTACAGAAGTAATATATTGAGATACTTAGTCGTCAAATAGTTTCTTCTAAAGTCTTTTTTTTATACAATAATAATTTATAATAATAATTATTATGAACTGGTAATTATTAATAGTTTTCAATTACATAAATATAAAACAAAGACAAGCTTTATTTGAACATTTATTAAAATTATAATAAACAAAGAATAGTAATTATTTCTAACACTTCGTAAACTTTCGAATTTTAAAGTGTTTTCAAGAACTATTTTGAAAAAATTTTGTAATTTTTAATTTCTTTATATTTTTCATAAGTAGTATAATTTTAATCAAATGAAACGTTATTTAAAAGTTGTTTACTATCCAATTACATTTTATAATATTTATAATATTTATAATTAGCCACAAGAACATAAATTTTCTTCGAATTTAAGAAGTTTAAAACAATTGTTAGGTATTGTAACACATTAAAGTATAAAATAATGTAAAAGTACATATAAAACATACTTGAAGTAAATGAAATAATAGGTGAAAAAATTTGCAGTCGATAGATTAAATAATAAAATATGAACATACTGTTATTGTATAAATATAAACAAACTAAAAATACTTTAATATAAAATTTAATTGCAAACGCACACTTAATCGGGGCGTTTTGAAAGAACAATATGTTGGTACGTTGAAAAATAAGAGTAGAATGTCGGAATAGAATTTGAGAAAAAAGATATAAATAAAAAAAAACTTTCCCTTATTCTCCAGAAAACGAACGTCATTAATTCTTCGTCCATTATTCAATAGATGTGGCTGGTACCGTTGACGAAAGAAGAGCTTGTCGATCGTCCTTCCTACATCTGCCCGGTCTACAAGACAAGTGAGAGACGCGGTGTACTCTCGACGACGGGTCACTCAACAAACTTTGTCATCGCCATGCTATTACCATCAGATAAACCTGCCGAATACTGGATTCACCGCGGCGTTGCTATGCTCTGTCAATTATCGCAATAATCATCTTTGCCTAAATTATTGATTCACTCGAGGGTGTAAAATTCGGGTTTTTTCCATACGGTGTAATACCGTCGATGGCAAATCAAAGTACTTGCACTAGTACCCTTGGCAATTTTTTTATTGAGATTGGTACATACCTACCAAATCAACGGTATCCTCATTACCTGATTTATTATTTTTACCGACATTGAGACTTTTGCATTACTAATTAAATGGCATTTAATTCAGAGCGTGTTACAGTTGAAGCAAGAGGCTCATCACATCCAACTCCACGTTTAATTATAAGTACCCAACATCTTGTGTATCTCATGCTTTTAAGGAATGAGCATGCTCTTTTTTAATGTAACCTTATTAATATATGTTTATTCGATTTTACTTTATTAGCCACAAGCAACCATCTGGTGAAATGTATTTTGTTGAAAAAACTTAAATATTAAAGCAGAATGATCGTACGATATATATTGCATCAATATTATTTATTACAAAATTTTACAATGTCTCTTTATATTTTATTTAGAATTTTATGATAATGATGCATACTAACTAGAAAATTTAGCGACTGTAGAAAAACTCTATTAAGATAATAATGATAATTAAGACATCATATTTTTCTTTATATATATTAAACTTATAGCAAATAAAGTAATAAATGGATTGTTTTTAATTTTTATCTTGTACAAAGATGATTCTGATCCTACATCTGACTCTAAAAAGTAATGGAAGATATTAATTTTCAATGACCGCGAAAAGCTCAGGCGGATTTTTTATCCGTTGCGACAGCATTTGTACTACACAGTTGGTCATCAAGCTGCATCTCGATTTTTCATTACGACATTTCGAGTTTGCATAAAGATGGGATTACATGATTATATGAGGTCTATTTCAAATGACTCGTCACCCTTTTTAGATAAAAAAAGTTCTCACTTTAAATATCAAATGCAGCGCTAGTATCGAACGAAAAGAAAGTTACATAAATAGAAAGAATTATAGAGGTTACTTAGAAGAAAAATATTCGTTCAGTAGGCAATGCGAGCTCGCGTTCATTTTCTTATGAACAAGAATAAATGATAGATATATAAACATAATACGATAGAAATCTCATCTAATCCAGTAACGGAATTCCAAGTATCTGAAAGATCCAAGTTTCAGAAAGAAAGGGAGGGAACTCTAACGATAAAGGAGGACCGTGAGTACTGTCATTGGAATTGAATAGAAAGATACAGAGAATGACATAAGAGACAGCAAGATTCATCTACAAGGGTGAACATGGACAAGAAAAACTTACATCGATACGCACTGACACATATATGTGCATGCATAATGATCATAAGCGATTTGTGTGGAGGAAGAGCAAAAAACATGCATAGGCATAGGGCTAGAAAAGGAAAGAGAGGGAGAGAGTGGGTGGCGGCTTTCGGAGCTGGGTCGCTATGGCGGCACCCTGTCTACCCGGACCAATTTCGCCGGAGGCTCGTTGCCTAGCGACCTGGTATTGATCTCAGTTTTTCCCTTTTCCCACGTGACTTGGTTTAAACACACGTACCCCCCCCCCCCACCCCACCCCCATCACGAGTCCATACACCCACAGTCTACTTACTATCAAGCTGCTTCTATCCGGCTCATCTTACACGTACTCTGTTGTTCGCAGCATCTATGCTTTTTATCTTTTTTTGCTTTGTTTCTATACTAGTTCGACACTTTGGTCTACATTTTTCTTTTAATTTTTTTCCCCTTATCTTTTGTTTTATTATTTTTTTAATTTTTTATTTCATGCCTCTTTCCCTTCCATATTTGCCTGTAGTATGTTATTTTATTGAGTTTTAAATCACTTCCTTGCGAACCAAAATATATTATAACATTTATTGCAATATTAATATTTAAAATCGCCTCTTTACGAAACTTTAAACAAGAAATATTAATTTGCAAAAAATTAATAAAAGAAAAATATTCACTTGAATAATTCACATACAAAAATATTTTAATACAGACAATACAAATAAAATTATAAGAAATTGATCAAAATATGTTAACTACTTACCTGTAGAAGCATAAGTTTTATTTATCTGTAGTAATTCATTTACTTTTACATAAAGTATCTGTAAAATAATTTCATTGACTTGATTATTCTAAATACTGTATTAATATCCATTCTTCTACAATATATATATATTAAAATATTAATTTTACGGCTTGTAATAAAAAATATTTGAGAAAAATAGAAAAAATAGAAATTTGAAAAAAAAGAAAAATAGATAACTAGAGGGATAAGGAAACAGAATCATGGCGACGCATTTCCTGTATTAATTTCCTTTTTAAATAATAAACTGCATTGTAAAAGATAATAGAGAATACAATAATTTCTTTAAACTTTCTTCTTATCTGATAAATCTGATAAAAATTAGGAATATTATGTATTTATGTAAAAATCTTCTTTATATGTTTACGCCTATATTTACGAAAAATTTCTATTAAAAACAAGTGTTAACGCGTCTTATTATGCATAAAATATCCTTCTAAAAATGAATACCTAATCTAATTCTAAACTTAATAATAATATTATACTCTGACAAAAAAGAATACACAAACAATATACATAATCAAAAGAAACGAAAAGAAATAAAAATCACTAAACAATACATTTGTCTACTATCTTTATTGAACATAATTTTTTATCTATATATAAAAAAAATTTTATAAAAAAGAAATATACATGAATCAAAACAATTTTCTAAAAAATTTCACTATATCCTAATCCATAGAGAAAAAAATAATATTAAAAATCTTGTTATTAAACAGTCGACACAACATAATGTTTATAAAATAATTCTTAATGCAATATAAATGGACATATTTTATTTCATTAATCTTATAAATATAAAAACGTACTATATCAATAAAAAATTAAAACCAAAATGAGAAATTATTGAAAAATTTCTTTAAAAAAACTTACTATAACATAATCAATACGAAAACAAACTAATTTCGAATTTTCTAACCTTTATAAAATTAATTCATATAACGTAACAATATTCGTACATTAATACTTAATGCACAACAAAATATATATTTTTAAATAAACTAAAAAAAAAGTAAAAAAACATTGTAAAAATCCACATACTGATAAATTTTCATGAAGAAATATTCATCGTTAATGCACCAGGAAAACCTGGTGAATGAAAAAATTTGACTAACAAAATGACTACAGAAAACCTTTGAAAAGAGGAACCTACTTTTCAGAGGATTTAAATATATTATGACCAATATTTTTCAAAAAAGTGCAGAGTTTTTATGAAAAATGCAGACTTTCTGTCAAAGTAAAGTAAAATTAACAAACAGACTTTTACTTTCAAATTTTTATTTTTTAGTTTTACATTACTTTTGTTATGCGTAATTATTCAAAAAGTGAAAGTTATAAATCTTTAAAAGAATTTTGAATAATTACAAGAACAACCAGCAACAACAATAACATTTTCTAGTGAAGGAATCGTAACTACATCCGATGAATCATTAAAAAACCAGGTCTCAATTAATAGTGTGATAGCTCATTTTTATTTATAAAATTTATTATTTTAAAATTTATGAAATTTATAATATACTTACATTAAAAGTAAGAAAATTAATTGTTTCAAAATATAATTTTTCTATTAATTTTAAGTATTTAGAAATACCCACTTTAATTTAATCATATTAACAAATTTAAAAAATCAAACTAATCAACAATAATAAAATTTAATAATTTTTGTAAAATTGAAAAATTGTAAATTTTTTTGCAAGAATTACAGAAAAAAATATAATTTCCATTATAATCAATATGTTTCCGCTTTATTTACTTTGCATAAAAGATTTATTAACTTAGTTAAAAACGAAAAAATAAAATTTATACTATAAAAAAGCCGCTTTACGTTTTTATTTAGTTTTTTATCTTATTTTTAAGTATACTTTATATCTTTGATATGTTTCTTTCTTTTAAAATTTAAAATTTCCCATCAATGTTCTGTTTTGTAGCAATTAGATCAGCAAATTCATCATTTATTTGAGATTTTTAATTCCAAAGCTTATTTATTATTTTTTTATGAACTCTGTTTATACATTTCTTTTTTACCGAGTTCTCCAATTTTTTATTTTTTTCCGGAATTTGAAGAAAAATATTAACTTTACACACATACTTCTATGAATACGCATAGAACTGCCAAAATGAAAAACTGATTTTCCGATATATGAATTCGAGCCTATCATACTTTTAACGATCATTTTCCTTTAAGGTGTCAAAAAAGTATCAATTTACCAAACAATACGTATACGTACAAATAATAAGTATATTGCACTTTAAATAGTATTTAATTTCTTTAGTCAATTCATAAATGTATTGGTTTGTATAACAAAATAGATATTTTGTAAAATTTCATAACGTATATTTCAATTTTTTAAACAACTCACAGTTTTTCTATATTTCCTTTTAACCGTTATAATTTTACTTATTTTCTATAAAAAATTCTTTTTAATTTCAAAACACAATATTCACTATTATAATAAAAATCCCTTATATTGAATTCTTCTTACATTCTCTTATCATTATAATTAAAAATTCTCTTATATTGAACAGATTAACGAATATTATTTAGCTGCTAAAATTAGTCAATAAAAGTTGGCTAAAACTGAAAAATCGATAATTTCTAGTGAAGCACTCAAAAATTACAGTTAATTATTATACTACCTTCATTAGACATTTTTTTTATTTTTGAATATTTTTATCCAAACGTAAATCTTTTTGAAAATTTTCATGACACATTAATGCTTTCTATAATATAATGAGATTTTTTAAAGCTAATTTTATATTATAAACATTAAAAGTTTATTGCCATTGTGTCTACAATTCACACAATAAAGTTAGGATTAATTATTAATTGTATTATTTTAGTGTAATCCAGTATATTTTGAATAAAATTAATTCATTCAAAATAAATATTTATAAAGCTATGATATATTTATAACAGAAAACTAAAAATTGTATAATTAGTTTATATAAATGTATCAATTTATAAAATTATAAGACTTGTAAAAGACGTATATCATAGTTAGGCAAAATGATATTGTAAATTTGCGAGGTTATTATCCGCTCAGCCATGGAAAATGGAAGTTAAAATCGGGCATCCTTACTCTCGCTGTATGATAAGCTATTAAGACAGTTAGATATCGCTAATTTTCCGTTAGCACCTCCGTAGATGATTTACGCAGTAACTAATTATTCACGTACCAGAGAAATAATGAATGCCAATTTCGACTAAACGATATCTATTACTCTCGCGAACTTCGAACTTGAGGGTATATAATGGATGCAAATTTGATTTTTAGCAGATTACATAAAAAAGGCTCATTATCCTTCTAGTTTCAGGCTATTTTTTATGACAAATAATTTTTTTGGATATAATTTATTTTATCTATTGTTAGAAAAGTAAAAAACTAGTGAGAGCTACATGATGCTATAATCTTCACTTTCATAAAGCTTATAATTTTTTAAGATTTTCTCTATCAGACAATAATAATCTCTGTATGTATATATATATATAATGTACAAAATATTTTTAGTTCAATGATGAATATGTGCATAAATAATGCTACATTGATAAATTTGTTTTTTTTTTAATTTTTATTATAAGAAATTCAATTCAATAACTTAATAAAATAAAAATAGAGTAATTGTAAACAGTAATTGTTTAATTCTAAATAATTTATTTTATATTTAAAAAACGGATTTTACAAAAATTACGTGAAATCAATAGTAACCATGTTTTTATAGTTTTTTTTATCATGAAGGATATTCCTACACAAAACATTATTTAACAAAAATTATGTGTCTTAATTTATTTTAATATTCAATTAGAATTTGGCTTATATAATTTAATATTAAAATTAAAAATAATTAAAAGATAATATGAATGTATTAGAATTATTGTTTTTTATTGATATTTTTAGTGATACTGTATTGAATTCGTCGAATGATGGTATTAATAATCAGACTTCAAGAATGGACCTATTAAAAAAAACACATGTACTAAAACAAATGTGTTTTTTTGAGACTGCATAAATCGATCAAAATCGTAATAATATAAAGCGGTGGTGAAAGAGATACTACTATTTTGTTTTACACGAGTACTAATAGCTTTTGATATTAAACAAGAATGGGTCATCTGTACATGGGTGTCAACGTCAAGTACAAGGATCTGTGAACGAGGGCTACGATGAGTACGTGTTGTCGAGTTTAAAGTCCTTGGCATTGCTTATCCAAATAGCTCGAAATGACCTTCATCTAAATTTTTTTATCAGATAGGAGCTATCGAGCTTTAAGCAGATCGTCCCTCTGACGATTTCCTTGTATGTTACGAGTTTAGTCATTGACAATGATGCGACATGGATCCGAACTCTAAATAGCTGCTTGCATATTTAGGTTATAGAACTTTGTTGGCTTATTTTAACTTGCGCATAATCGAAGTATGCTATTTTTTGACCAACGTTTATTAAAAGTAAGTCCGTGAACTTTCATCCTTCAAATTTTTTTAAAAAAACTTGTATTTTAAATGGTCACATCTGTAAGATTGCTGTGGTGCTAAGAATGAGGATGCGATTTCCACTATTCTTTTCGTACTGATCCCTTACTTATTTTTTAATTTATTTTTATTAAAATAATATTTTTATATTAGCATAATAAAGAGAAATCTTAAATTTTACTTTAAAACCGTTATAAATTTCTAAAATTAAGACACCATATTCTGAATAAATACAATTTCAAAAAAAAAGTATAATAAATTTAGTGTTATTACGTCTTTGGATGTTTAAATCAAATTTTATTATAAATAAAAGATTAAAAATATATGAGCAGTAAATACATGTTAATAAAAACCATCTAAAATATGCTATAAATCAATATTACATATAATAATCAATACCACTGTTAAGCACTGTCCAATGGTAAAGTGAAACATTACAGAATTATAGACACATTAAATTTTTCAAATATTTGTTGCACTTATTAAAATTTTTTTTCTGTTGGCATATGTTTCGAGGTGAATATTTATTATTTTCAGAAGCATTTCAAGTGGACGAAGAATCACCACGTGATTTATTTGCTCTGTAGACTTTGTCAAATATTAACTTGATGGAATTAATATCTCGCAATTGGTCTAAAACACAATTAAGGCATTTTGGATTCACAAGATAAATTCCTAATATCATGCACTCGTGTAACTAAAATAGACTTATTAGAAAGCGCGTTTACTCATTATAAAAAACAAAAATAAATATTTTATTTTATTTAAATTATTAAACTATCTTATTTTTCTTTCACATCCGAATAATTTTGGCTTAAATTAAGATACTTCCATGTTTTTGGCATTATATGTTTGTTTTGTGATATTAATGTACAATAGAACAATAGTTAATCTGAAACTTATTAGTGGAAAATACAGTTGTATCAACTTAAATAAAAAAAATTTTCGAAATGCACAACAATCGACAACTCAAAAAATCTAATATGTCTGAATATACAATTTTTCGCGTAACCTACTTTCAAACGACATATGTTGATTTGGTCTGGAAAAGTTTCTGCTCGAGTTTTTTTACATAGTGGTTCAAAATCAAACTTCATAACTTTGGCAAACATTTTGAATTGAAAATTAAATCAAATAATTATAGACCATATAATTCTCTAGACGGATTTAATAAAATGTACCATACATTCATAAAAAAATATTATTAGATAAAATAATAAATACTGCATTTAAGCACTATAATACAGTATTGAAGGAATAATAAAATACATACAATTGCTCGATACTGTTATTAAATAACTTACAAAATTATAACTGCGAAGAAAAATCAGCATACAAAATTTTGTATATACTTCAAATCATTATATTTAAATTTATAATAAATGGCATTTTTTTAAATTCATATCTTTATGGCATTTGTAAATCTAAAAATTTACGGAAAATAATTTATCATTTTTTATTAAACAATAGTATATTCAAAAAAATTTGTTCTAAAAAAATTACAGAATAATAAAAATTATTAATTTATGTAAAAAATGCTCAAATTTTGCACTATATAATCTAAGGCAAAATACATTTAACTGTTCCAATGCATCTTAAATTGTTTAAGAAGTTTAGCAAAAATACGAAATCAAATAAATAAGCTGACAGATTAAACCAAATGTAGATGCAGAATTTCGTTAAATGTTAAATGTTTCACAATGTGACAACATGTACTTTATGATCGATTACTCTTCTATTATCGAGAATAGCTTACTCTTATAAACAGAATAAATGTTTGGAGCGAGTTGTGTTATAATTGACAACTAAAGGATTCAAAACCACTTTATCTGAGCTCAAATGAACTCGCAGTATCAAAAAAAGGGTTTTAAAAGCAAGCACTTGTTCTAAATGAAGAATAAAGGCACGTGGGAAGAGTAACTGTAACTATAAAGATTGATCCAGTCACTTCGCATACTTGATTTTCGTTGCTCTATGTATCAATCTAAAATAATTAATTTTACCGAAACTGTTAATTAATACTAGGGTTATGAACCATGTTTTAGGTAAAGTCATCGTACTTTATATACTGATTTGACAAATTTAATTTTAAAAAAGTTTCATATAAATACGTGAAAACTTTGCTAAAGAATTTCAATTAACTGTTTGATCTTCTTGCTTATAATTTCAATTCTTTATATTTTATTGCATCACTACTCTATATATGTCAATGAACTTACACCTTCAAAGTAGACTTTTTATTTTATCACGTAATTGTAAAATTTGATTTTTAAGAATTAAATTTTAGGACAAAAACATAGAGCATAGAATATTATGAAGCTATAAATATTGATAATCTCTCCCATCTCTCTCTCTCTCTCTCTCTCTCTCTCTTTCTCTCTCTCTCTCTCTCTCTTTCTCTCTCTCTCTCTCTTGTCTCCCTCTCTCTCTCTCTTTATTTATTTTCGTTTTTCAACTTTATTAGCAGAATTGATTTAAATAGCAGCAAAGTAAATTTAAATGCAAGAACTATAATGGAAATATAACATTTTCAATAGATCTAAAAAATAAATTTTCAATGCTTATAACTTTAATGTAAAACTTAAATGTTATTTATTCTATAGCATAAAATTCGAGGGAACTAAAATTAGTAAATAAAATTAATTCATTTTTTTCGTACTCATTCTTTGTAATAAATTTTTTATGTTAAATGCAAATAATTTTATATTACAGTAAAAAAATTCTAAATTTTTATTTGCAGAATGAAAAAATGATTAATATTATATCACTTGATATATTTAAATTATTATTTTTTCATGAGATATTATGTAAGGAATACTACCGAATAAAAATGACTATCGATAATTTTAGTTAAAACAGTACCATCGATGATTCTATCTTTAAAAATTTTTTTATCATTTATAAATTTTGAAAATGTTTATATCTTTAATATTATGTAAATAATTACATTATGTTAAAAACATTTTTTAACTGTCATTTATATATTTTCAAAAAATAATAATTTCCTAAAATTTTATAACTGTTGGCTAAAATTAACGAAAGTACAACTAATAGATAATTAAAAATCAGACCAGGAGCATGTAATATACCCACATTTCATGTAATTTCTTAGATAACTGCTTAGAAATACTATTGCTCTTTATCTGAACCTAACAGACAAAATTATTCTTTCAACAGTACTAAATTAAATAATTAAATAATTATAAACACAATGATTATCATTGTAATAGAATTATCGGTTTTATTCATAAATGTTTATTTTAGTTTAATTTTAATCACTTATATTAAAGTAATAATAGATTGATTTATTGATAATATGTTGTTTTTTTATCAGGATATTTATTTTGATTGTGGCTTTGCATTTCAAATAAAATTTTTAATTTGAACTAAACTTTTCAATTTTCTTTAAATTGATAAGTTACAATTAAAATTGTAATATTTTATTAATATAATTGTTATTTCAGTATAGAAATTGTCAATACAAAACGTGTAAATGTGATAAAAATTAGCTATTTTATTGATTAGGCAATATTATTCAAATAAAAGGATCATATTCTTTTGAAATGTCTTTTTTAATTTTTTTAAAAGTATGCAATTTGTTTGATAGGTGAAGAATAAAAATAAAGGTTGCCATTGTATTTGATTTTAGAATATATTTGACATGTATTATTCGATCATAATATAAATATTTTAATATTTATTATACTTTTTATGTATTTTCAATCTAAAAAATCTGGGCCGTCGTAGTAATATTATTTACTGAATATGTATTTTTCACAGAGGTTAAAGTGTAGATATAAGGGAAAAACAGATGTCTGATAACATTTTATGTCGTGTTATTATAACGCGCGATAAACATACCGGATCTCCAGCATTTGAATATGTGCTGAAATACTTGAGGTTCTGTATGTATACTAAGAAGTTAAATGTGCGAATTAAGAATGCATTTTGCTAAACTGTTGATTAATATTTAAGAAAAAAACAGCAGTTGGTCGTCAGTAATATTGTCGATGGACATTGTGGGAAACTAAAAAGGCGCAATGACGTAACATATCTGGAACCGCTAATGTATCAGAGCAATTATATAGCAAAAGATAAGAATAGAAGAAAAGCAGCAGGAAAAAAAGGACATCATTAATAACTAGTAATGGAAAGAGGTGAGCCTCCATGGTATAAAATTCGAGAAGTGACGCTCACAAAAAGGGTTCGAGAAGAAAAGAATAGGAGGTTGGCACTTCGAAACGAAGACAACTAGATTTAAAGAAACAGGCTAGAAAGAAAGGACAGTGGTTGAATATCAGACTTAAATATTATTATGAGAGGGCGTAGATAACTTGCTCCTAGGTCCAGTCAGTCAGCGACAGACCCTCGGGCGTTTATGGGTGTTGCGCGAAGGGTGCGAAGGGGGTAAAGAGGATGTCAGTGCTAAGCCAACTTGCCTGAGTTGCCAAGCAACGAGCGTCCACCCTTAACCCTCCGACCTCTGTTTGTCCCTTCCTCCCGGTTCCCTTATTTCTAGCGCGCGCATGAAAACCCTGTTCTCTCGTTTTCGCGCTCTCTCTTTGGTCGATACAAGCACCCGATTTGCGCGGATTCCCGGGGATTCCGCAATTTTCGCACTACTGCAAAGTCGGCTTTAAGTCGAGAACCGCGAAGAAGGGATGAAAAGAAGAGGGAATGATGTAACGGTCGGTGGACCACTCGCGTAAAAAAAGCCTATGAACATTGTCCAATAATAATTTTCATTGCTCGACTTTTGAAGTCATTTTTGTATTCGCAATCGAAGAGCCATGGCCATCACAGCTTCAGTGATTCTTCTTTTTGCATAGAATAATTAGTTCGCTGATTCAAGGAATATTTGCACGTCCCTCTGCTCCTCAATCTTCCATGGAGGCCGGTTCTCCTACGATATTTTGAGACTAGCTCCTTAAACTTCTGCACTAGCGATCCAATCCGACAATTATTTAAATTGAACTATGTTCACCTTACCATGCGCTACACGACTTTTCCTCAGCTATATTAAAGCCCAATAAAGAAATGTATATTAGTGTCATAACATACACCTATCCACACAATTAATTACATAATATGACATTAATTGAAATCCTTTTTTGATTCTTCAATAGCACTATTATTATCGATATTTCTATGAATGATAAAATAAAAAACTATATTTTACTTCTTAATTTCTAAGATTCTTCTAAAATTCACGATTTATATATATTCTTATGCATACTTTGTATTATAAATTAATTTTGTATAGATTTAATACTAAATCTTATTCTATTTTTGTTCAGACAATATGGAAAACTTTTTTAAGCCTATTTAAAAAATATATAAATGAAAAAAAAATTATTTCAAAATTTAAAACATAAAAATCCAACAACCTACTTTGATGATCTTATTTCTACTTAAAATGATTAATATTAAATTCAAATTATTTAATAAAATATGAATGTTTGAGCAAATTTTTTTGTAATTACACAGGTATTGAAAATTTTCGAATATTTTTTTATATGCCTTTTAAACCAAAATTTTCTTATAAAATTTTTTGTATACAGTGAATTTCTCTATCTTAATTATAAGTAATTATATAACTTTAAAATCTATTAACCAAAATAATGTTCTAATTATAAAAATTTTAACTCTTTTTTTAAATAATAAATAAAGTATTTTATATGTACGTGTGATATATTTTTTGTACTTCTTAATGTGCACTGAAACTTTTTACCTAATCTAAAAAATATTAATAGTTCATTTATTATAATTATAAAAATAATTATAAAAATAATAATACATTTGCAATTTTTGTTACTGTATCATTAAATTTATGAATTATTTCCATTTTCGCTAGAGCAAAAATTAAAAAATTTTGTATTATTATCATAATTGTAGTATAATTTTAATATAAGCACAAATTATATTATTTTTATGAAACTCTGTTACTACGTTAAATTAATCTTTAAGGATTAAAATTTTTAAATATTCATATTTAAAGGAATCATTTGATGTACAATTTCAAAATAATAAAAAAAATGGCAAAAAATAATAACTATACGATGAAAATGAGGTGGAAAAAACTCTTACAAAATATAAAGTAAAGCAATTTTCTAAATTATGCGAAAAAAATTATATTTATGAACCTTTAATTAGTATTTAAGAATACACTACTACGAGTCAATTAAAATTGGGACAGTAGTGATTTAAAATGTTCAAGGCATGCTTGAAAATTTCAGCAATATCAACTTTGATTAAGGTATACTGAAATTAAAAAAAAAAAAGAAAAGAGCAGGCTTTACAAAAAACATTGTTTAAATAGACAATTTTTTTGTACAATTGTATTGGCGATATGTTTAAAAAAAATTATTTAGGTTTAATTTTAAGTTGGTAAGTCAAAAGTTTGCCGCTAGTAAACCAATTTTTTAATAAATACACTAACCTTATGTTTATTTTATTTTTATCCGCTATTTTTAATACAAATTTGTCAATGAAAGCGACAAATATGCTGATAAAAAGGAGCGAACAAATTTTTCCCACGGTGTATCGGCAAGACGAAAATCGTTGTTTTGGTCTGCTCTTGGCATTCACCGCGTGCCTTATGAATTTTAAAAACTTGGCACATGGAAGCCCGCAGTGAACGCAAGGAGCATAGACTCATATCTACAGGATCTCTTCAAATTTCACCACCACGTCTTCCGTCTTGATCTTCTAGACGAAAATCATTTGAGTTTAGCTCGTATCAAGAATCCAGGATATTTAATCTTTCTTCGGTAGTTTAAAAAATTGACCTGATCTAAGAGCTTCAACTAGGACTTAATGCATAGGATTAGCATTTAAAAATATATATATTGACGCCTAATCACAATTTTATAATAATAATTCTATAGTATTTCTAACTGATCATGGTAGATGGTAGAAAATAACCTAAATTAGCTCAAAATTAAAACAAAATTATGAAACATACATAATTGTTTGCTCTACACAACTATATTTTGATTATCTAAATAACTAACTGAAAATACTGCGTTTTCGAGAAAAGTGATGAAAATAATATTTGATATAATCATAATAATCAGCACAGAAAAGATTTATAACTTCGAATATAAATATAAGAACGTGTAAAGTTATTATTATATTAATATATATATGTGTGTTAATTAATATATTTTGTGATGAAAGATTTGTATTTCATTAAAAAATATTACAGAGGAAAAAATTAAAAATACAAATATAAGGCCATAATTTGCACAATTTGTAATGTTTGCTTTCGACAAAAATGATATTCATACTCACTTAATTACTTTTAATATTTGAATAAATACAAATTTTCGTCACACAATGAAGATAGTGCACTGCGTCGCGTGGGAAAATAATGCTGGAAACCGATCCAATTAATTATTAGAATGTGACCCCCGGAACGAAGCAATACGCTCTTGAATTAAGAGTCGCGAGCTGTAACATAATTCTAATCGTTAAAAAAAATACACAATGTAAAAATACATGATCAAATACGTGTGTATGTAAATATCTATATATCTATATATATATAGATATAGAGACAGAGAGAGAGAGAGAGAGAGAGAGATTGAGAGGGAAGGTTGAAAGACAATACGGAAATGCGAAAAAAATGAAGAAAATATACAAGTACGTGCGACTCAATGCATCTCGACGCCACGACTGATGTATATAAGCGTGCCCTAACGATTTGTATCACCATTACATTTACACGCATGTTTACACACACTGAAGCGCGCGCATCCAAAAGGAACCGTGTACAGAAGGTGGATAGAAAAGAATGTAGGAACGATATGGGAACGAAGTGGGAGAGAAGAGTCTAACGCGTGCGCATATATAAATTTTTGTTTGATTTCACGAAGGGTATGTGTATGCGCATGCGTACTATTGTCAGCATCTAGATGTAAAGCTCGAATTTTTTATGGATAGGGACGACAAGGGAGCAGCTGACGTCGTTTCATCCCCATTGAAAGAGGACGCGTAGATATTTTGCACGATCAAGAAACAAAAATATTCCCTGCTCTGCTACTTGTCATTTAAACTTCTTACTCTCTCTCTCTCTCTAACTATTTATCTATCTGTCTATCATTTTCACTATTTTATACTAGGAATCGTATATCCCTCTTTCATCCTTTTATTTTTTCGCTTCCCATTTTGTTAGATCGAAATGTATGTAATAGATACTAAAAATACACTAGGTGCAAAATACATATGTAAATTATTGTTCTTGTCATTAAATTCGTTGTTTTTCTTATGCTAATACAATGCATTTTTGAGAAACATACTCAATATAAAATTTTTTCTCTTTCAAATTATAATAATTAATGTAATGAGCAAAGTTTTCTTCTTTCTTCTAACTTTTTCCTAATCTCTTAGACCATTTTTCGATACTATATCATACGTCGTTCTTGCAACCCTTTGGTTGCAACCCTTTTTTACATTTTTGTTTATCCATTATTTTTTAATTTTTCTACAATGAAAGCAAGAGAAAATTTATTAATTTTTATATTGTTCTACATTATATATATTAATAAATTTCTTCTTATTATCAGCAAATACTTTTACTGAAAATACAAACACTTTCATTATTGAAATAAAATTTACTAATTTTCAATTTAGAATTTATATTTTACTGTAATGAGAAGTCGGTAATTAACAATTTTTTAAAATTATTAATAAATTATAATAAAATTCAGTAGGGTAATAAATTAATGTTAGACTTCAATAACTATTTACAAGTAAAAATTTTTCAATGTTCTGAGCTAAATAGGAAATCTGCGTAGCATCGTTTATTTTTATAGAAGAAATGTTTCAAGACGTGAATGATAAAAGACGCAAGGAATGCCGAATTCATAGAAGCTGACATTAAAATCCTGGATGGCATATTACATACACCTTTCTATAAAAAAATTATTAGGAATCCTATTTCATCTCTAATTTGTAAGTATTACAGTAAGCCGTAGTATCTCTATCGTACTGAGCTGTAGTTTATTATTATAACTAAAAACTAGGATGATGGCAACTGACCAACTATTCAATTAGCATAATGTATATTAAATAATATATGCGTCAAAAATATCGAAAATGGTAGCTAAGGTGATTAGCAACAAAAACTGAGAATATTAATCATGCAAAAGATGGACTGGTGTTGTGAGTTCTAGTTTAAACATATAAAAGTGAAAAAAAAACAAACCAAGTGGTCCGGAGACACATAAAAACGAAAAATATTTATATAATGTAAAGCCAATGGCTTATTCTCTTATGAGTCTACTCGACTCCCTGAAGGGTGACTTTTACAGGGGCGAATATAATATGTATATGAAAGTGTAGATGTATTCTCGATGGAAGAGACACTGGACCAGGAAAGTCGAGGGATATAGGGGGGAGGAGCGATTTTAAAAGGGAGACACTTTTTCTTTCAAACCCTCCCTGTCAAATGCAGATACCAATGCACGTTACCACGAAAAGCTAGTATTTTTTATGATCCAACACCAATTGGCTATCGAAGGAATAGCCACGCTTGCTCCTGATGCAGGGTAAGCACGAAATTAATAGAGACGATCCAAAATGAGAGTGAGAAAGATGCATAATTGCCATAAAAAAGCGAACTGGATAGGGGCTAAAGCTTGATGAGGATAGCGTTGTATGTACTTGAAAAAATATCGTAGCGATTTCTACTATCGTGAAATGAAAAGTAAAATTTGAAGGAAATTTCATGAAATACACGCAGAAATGCTTATAAGAAATGAAAGAACGATAGTAACAAAAAATTGAATACGGTTTTTAATGAAATTAACAAAAAAATATTTTACGCGCGTACATATAAATACGTGTGCACGATTAAGTATCATGATTGCCAAAGGAGTATAAAGACAACTATATGTACTATATGTAACAAAAAGGGAACAGTGATATGGGAATGAAAGTATAAAAGCAAGAAATTCAACAATAGGGTTAACCCATGAGGTGTCTAGAAATGAAAAAAAAAATGAAGAAAAAAAGGGAGAGATAGAGAAAGAGAAAAAAATATATAAAGAAATAAACACAGATAAACAAAAGAAGTGTACGATTAAAAGTGCCATTCCTGACCTTATACTACTAAAAATTTAATTCGATATTAGTTAAATCCCACAATGCTTGAATTTCTATGTTGTTTGATGAAGACGAATAAAATCGATAATAGGCTGGAAGAAATAAAGTCATAAAAATAAAGCTTAGAATCATTTATTATTAAAATTTAAATTTAATTATCAAGAATAAAATACAATAAATTAAAAACAGAATTTACATTTTATTATGTTATACTGAATTATTATTATTAGATATATATATTTAAATAATCATCATTTCTTTAAGTTTATTTCAATTTTAAATAGAAAGTGTAATATAATTATATCATTATTTGAAAAATATGTCAATTCTGTTGTGAAGGAGCAATACAATGACAATTAAATCATTACATCAACATCGAAATATAAAAGTTAATATAATATTCATCCTAAAGTCTTGTTCTTACTGAGTACAATTATTTTTGTTTAGTTGTGGCAAGATTATCGGTGAAAATTTAATTATACATAGTAGTAATATTATCTAAAGCAGAGTAAAATTTAATAAGACACCTTTCGAGAAATACCGTAACCAAAAGGAAGCAGACCAATGTGAAAGATAGAAAGTAAAGAGATTTTGGAAAATATACTGAGAGAAAAAAACACGTATCGCAATTGTAATCGAAATACGTATAGCAAATTCTTATTACTTACCACTTCTATATCGATCACGAGTGCGTATTATAATTATCACAGTTTGTTCATTGTTGAGAGAAAAATGAGAAACATATACGAAAACAAATTAAGAGTATAAGAGAGGGTTACAGCCGTAAATAGTCGAAAAAGAGACAGTGCCCTTAATCAGCAAAAATGCTTTGACGGAGGGTATAATTTGTATGCGTTGATGTACATGTGAATGCGCTGCAGAGCTGTGGAATTAAATTGAGGGTATTGTGTAATTGGCTGTATCATGAATTGCGGGATAGTTATAACTTCCTTTGTAAGGAATAAAACTTGATTTGAATAAAGTAAAAATAGTAGTTGAAAGTGATTAAGACATTTCTTTGATATGACCGTATTCGTGTATTTCATAGGATACTTTGTAACGAGATAAAACCAATATCATTTAAGATAAAAAAGGTAATATAAACGTAAATAAATCTTTTAAACTATAAATGCAACTACATTAACAATTTTTATACTTGAAATATTAGTGTATTTAAAAAAATAGTTTTGTACTTAATTTTATTAAAAAAAATTGTTTTTTTCTTCTTTAATACAGTTTGTTAAAAATAACTTGATATTTTACGTACATATAACATATATAGTGAAGTGGTATTTTAAAAAATTCATTGAATCACCTTCAGTTTTTTTGTTTGTTAACAATTTTCTTTCTTAGTAAGTTAGCTTTTAATTATTTATATTAATAGCATACTTTATAAATAATGTTTGAAAGGCACGATATTTATTTCGAATGTATAACTTCTCTGTTGTAAATAAAACATTTAATTAAAGACTAGTATATAACTACACAGGATAAGCACCTTTCCTTTGCTGATTATAGTTATTGACGGTTTAATAATTCGGAGGGGTAATCATCAGAAGTCAATATATTTACATAACATAAATATTGTAAATTTATTAAATTTAAGAGTCAATTACAACCAATCTTGAACTTTTACAACACTACACTGTTTATACTTAAGTACATAACTTCAGTATATTTTATTTCATAAATGCGCCCGTGTGCATATACTAATGAGTATCAATGCACGTGTAATTTAATATACTTAGAAATTTTAACTTAAGCTGAAAAATTAATTTAAATTAATACGATATTTATAATTTAATTATTAATTAATTAATAATATTACATTTTTTGTAAAATTTAATTTATAAATTATACGACACTTTGAAGAACAATAAGTATTTAATAATAAATAATTATAATAAGTATTATCTACAATGTAGAAAATCTGAGTCAGTTATATCTATATTTTTCAATGAATAATTTTATGATATTTCTGAGATAAATATTTAAGCATATATTGATATAAGCAATTAGTATTTATTTTTGAAGTATATAAATAACTGCATAAAATTAAAAAAATTAATATGCTAAAATTTATTTTTCAAAATAGCCTAAATAGGATAGGAGGACCACAAAGTCAAATGTGTATTTCATTGTAAAAACAGCCGAGAATACTTGATAAAACAAGTGCGTAGAAGTAACGACTTGATTCAAATAGAGAAATCAAAGCATGTCATTTATTCCAAAGGAATAGGTCCTTGCGAGCACGTGGATAATAACAGAGTCTGCGATATAACATTTACAGAGAAACCTTTGACTTGGGCACGCCCTCTGCATCGATCTAATCCCTCCGCCCATTAGTTCTAATTATCTTTCCATCTCACCTTATTTACAAGGATGAGATAGACTGAGATCGGAATGAAGTTACTGTGTGTCTGCTAGTTTCCAACGAATATATGTTCATGCATATGCGCATATGGAAAGGGGTCCCAGATCTTCTATCCCCTCTATTGCTTTTTTGGGGGTTTTGTTTTTCATGGAGTGCTTTGCCCCATAAGTTGGTTGCAGTATGATAATTAGTCGCAATCTGTGATTATCCCGAAGGAGCCATCAAATGTCTCTTTGCTATACCCATATGAGTTTTCATCGGGGTTTTACTGTGGGTCTAGTTTTCCTTTTCTTTTTGATAAACGAATTTCTAGTTGAAACCCGCTGAGGCGTTCAAACCGTTATATGACCTAACCTACTCAGTAAATATATATAATTCATGCAAATATTTTTGTTAAATATCCCTATTAATAGGATTATTTTTTATTCACCAATCATTATTCTTATCGCCGTCAATTAATGCTTAATTTTTCAGTTTTTATTATATTAAATAGTATAAATTGGATCCATAATGAAACGTTTCTATTCATTTTACATCATGAAAATATCTAACAAGACTACTGAATTCATTTTAAAAAATGTAGCGTGTATGAAAAAATAAATTTTAAGTAGCGGGTGTCCGCTATTTAAATATTGCCAGACCAATAACTTAACCGTTTCCTTCGAATCTCAAGACTTCAGAGAACCAAGTTCATCATCCTATTAATCAGAAAGCTACTTAAGCATGAAAAAAATTTCGCCTCAGACACTTACTTCAAATAATTGGGCACCTACTTATTACGAGAATTGTTACAAAAGAATAATTTAATAATTAAAAATACCTTAATACCTTTATGATAATGCTATTATTCGAATATTCATCTGAAAGATCCGACCATTGATGTACGAGCTCCTGAAGCATTATAATCGTTGTCGGAACTTATTAAAAGTTAGGAAACTTATAGTCACGATAATGGATAAAATGCAAAATAGAAATAAGATAGTTGATATTTGGTTGAAGCACGATTTCGAGCTAGAGGGAGGGAGAGAGAGAGAGAGAGAGAATAAAAGAGAGTGTAACAAAGAGGATCGAAGAGAGTGCGATAGAGAGGATGAAAGAAAAATAGACAGAGAGAGGGTGGGATAGATATAGAGCTAGAGTGCAAGAGAGAGGTGACGTTGCCCACGGGCTTATTCATACCTCGTATCCATGGCGATCCTGTACTACTGATAAAACAACAGCATACAATATAATGTACTTACACGGAAAGGAGGCAATTTACTCGGTCAACGTACAATCCGAATAATCATGCGTTTGAATGTGGTTTTAAGGTGCCTTTTCTCTTATCCTTATACTTGACTACGCGTAAATGGCCATTGAGGAAGAATTACTTTCGGCTTCAAAATACATTGTCTATTTCCATTTTAATTTTACGGCTATTTCGTTCAATATTTTGTTTTTGATGTTGAATACTTTGAGAATAAACATTTATAAACGATATTTGTAATTCTTGATTTCCATAGAGTCGGTTATCGATTTACAATTGGCTTATGTCAAAGTCGACAATTTGTTGTACTTCGTTAAGTTCTCAAACTTTCATTTATAAATCTTCATAACTATCAATTTTTAAGCGATCATATTGATGCCTTATTTTAAGTTTCTCTTATATTTATATATAAGGAGAATTTAAACTATTTTAATCTAAAGAGCGGAAAAAAATAGGAATTGGAAAAATGTGTCTTAGAATCAAATATGGTTTTATTCTACCAGATGGTCATGACTTAAATCAAAATTTCGAACCAATCATATGGTAGCAACAGTTAAATTCAAATGAACAAAGTAGAATGAGAGAAAAGAAAGACACAAATAAACGACAAAACAATGAAGTTTTACATTTATAAGAACATCAAATTTAAATAATGTCCAGAAACGATACTATTAATTTGATTTATTAAAACCAAATTTTTCAAATTAAAATCGATTTATTGCTTAGCTAAAAGCAAAACCCTAAATTGAGGTTTACATGATAATGCTAATTATGATATTAATTATAAGTAAATTTTTTTAATTATGTGGTTAATTGTGAAATGTGAAAAATTACACATAAATATTTATTCATATTTAAAAATTTATAGTAATTTTTTAAACACGATAGATATATTATAATCGATATCTACATCGAAGTGATTTACAATTTAATAAATAAAAAAATTCTAAATGCTGATATAAATTACTTTAAATGTTTTATATATATATATATATATATATTTAAATCTGCATGCGAATTAACGAGTGGGTTAGTGGATCTGTACGTACACAAATTTTAATTTAAGTAGGAAAACTATGAAGAAAGAGATAAGTAAGATAAAAAATGCAACGAAACTGTCGAAAGCGAATTTTAAATTCTATGTATTAAAATTTTATAGCGTAATGCAAATTATTACAATCTATTTCAAAGTACAAAACTGCATCTCGATTGTAAAAAAAAAAATTGAAAACAATTTAAAAAACGAAGTAGAAGAGTCTTGATGAGAAACATTAAAAAGGGAAAAACACTGAAGGTTGGCCTCCTACACCTTTTGACTTGACAGTTTTCAGCTGTTTGGCTTTTCGTTATTCTACTACCGGGATCAGAGCAAAGGTAAGTTTGAGACAATTAGAAAGGAAAATCAGTACGGGTGCGAGTATAAATTAGCATCTCAAGTCAGTATTAAAAACAAGTACAATACAAGATCGATTGAGCCAGGCGCGTGGTGTCTAGTTGTTCTCCAGGTGCACCTGGAGTCGAAATTCGGTAACACCGTGGTAACCTGCCGCACAACATATTACGTAAGACATACACAACAGATAAAACAACAACAGATGACAAACAAGAAACAGTCGAGCAAGGGGAGTGGTTAGATAAAACGCACAAGTCATGCACTGAACTATTAGAAAATCAAGGGGACAAACTGTGAATTAGACAGAGATAGATAGATAAATATATATATATATTAATATGGAGAGAGAAAAAGATAGAGAGAGGGAGAAAGAGAGAGAGAGAGAGAGAGAGAGAGAGAGAGAGAGAAATGAATAAACATAATGGAAAAAAGCCTAAAGATTAAAGTGAAAAAAATGTAGAACGAGTCACCTGGAGCCTAATGTGACCGAGTTCACCGTTGTGTGATCAGGTGTAGGATCGTATAGGTGAGATACATTTAGTGATAGACAGGCATTCAGTACATGGAGGTAGACCTTGTCTTCGTTGTTTATTAATCTCAAATGAAGATAGCTCTATACCAAGGTAGTCTGCCGCTGAACAGTCATGGGCTGTCGATGATATGTCGAAGAAAAGTGAAGAGTTGCACAACTGCCAAGGGCGCCGAAATTTCACCGTTCGTCTCTCCCTTCCGCTCTCTGTCTCTGTCTCTCTCTCTCTCTCTCTCTCTCTCTCTCTTCTATCTATCTATTTATATATATTTATATATATTCTATAAATTTGTTTCTTTCAATTTAACTTTACGATTGTCGATGAGGGAGTGCCGGCCGGTATCGCCAGTGATCGCAAAGTGTCTCGTCTCTGCTTCCTCGACTAGTCAATGTGCTGCTGGCACGGTGGTCGCGGGCCCACTGCGCCCTCTCCGGCCGATGAACGACCAACTACGCCCCGCTATCTCCCGCGCCCCTACGCGATATTCTCATTGCCAACCCCCGTATAAACCCACGTTTTCAAATTCCTCTCCCTCTTCCTATATTTCCTCACCGTCCAACTGAACAGTAAGCTCAACAAGAAAGTGAGATAGGCGGAGCTGCGCTGTGCATCTAACTCTCACTCTCTCTTTTACTAGTCCCTTCTTGCGCATGGGATCGTGTGCGTATGAGTGGCTGCAGGAAAAACGGTGTCCCCTCTTTTGCTCTTACCGCCGGCATAGCGCCCCTTTGCCGTTAGCCCGTACTACTAGGGTACAAGAACGCACGCGCAAAGTCAAACAACAGAATAATAGGGCATCATGAGGAAGGCAGTATTGGAAATACCATATCGCAGATATTCGCCTATGATCTCCCTTTCACCAGTAATGTTTTTTACTGATTTCTCAATGTTTTCACTATATTTTTTACAATTTTTTATATTTTTTACATCATTCTTTCCATTATTCTACCTCCTCTCTTTCTCCCCTACTACTCACTCATTCAATTCCCGGCAATATGGATATACGTGTTTAGACGTACGTGTGTATGTGTGTGTGTGTGCATGTTTGTAAGAGAAAACAGATATCGTGTAGAAGCGTGCATATATAAACATGCATATTATACCTCTGATTATAAAAATGTTGATTTTAACTAAAATTGTGAATATATTCTTAAGCATCTACGTACCTATACGACGATCTGGTAGGAGAGCAATGCGAACAAACTGCTACAGAAATATGCTCTAGATATGTAGTGGAAGTGTATTAAACAATGAGAAGAAAATATGTGAAGCCACTGAACACTTCCGTGCGTCTTTCCGAGACTTTCATTCCCATCTTTTTTCTATATATGTCATACTCTTTCTCACTCTTTCTTTCTTCCAGATATCCCTTAACCTCAGCGCAACACATCCTTGCTAATCCGTACCTCATACCTACTCGCCGAGATTCTTTACCAGTGTTTGTATGCGTATACTGATCGCTAGTAGGGGTAACGTTACTGCGTGCACGTGTGCGCCATAAAGACACCCCTTGCACATACTCTTAGGCCGTCACCCTTCGTTTGTCTGTACGTGGCATCCGTGATTCTCTTTTACCTCCTCAACTTTCTCATTCTTTAAAATAACGCAAACTGATGAGGCGCAAGCGCCGTCACCCAGAAAATTCAGAACCGATAAAGAGGAAACCTTCTGTGTATATCTTCCCCCCCCCCTTCTCGATCCATCGCTATATAGCTGTTTCCGGACACAGGTAATCACCTATTCTTATTTAAGGGCGAGTTTCTTCTTGAATGATTTCTCAACACATACCGGCAGACTGTTATAATTTCTTATTTTCTCTTTCATAATGGTCTATGCACAAGCACCAATCTCGATGATTAGTAAAACACTAATTTAAACGAAAAAATCCTTTTAGTGAAGGAGCGTTATTTAATTCACCTCATACTCGATAAATCATTAGTTGCAAATCTATTAAAAGTGTACGCAGTAAATATTAGAGCTCCTTCCTTACCTACGATCTCTAACTTTTTTTTACATTAGCTAATTTAAACATTGTTTTCTTAATCTATTTATAGATATAAGTATTGTATGTGAAAACTAATACTCATAAATATCATATTTTACAAAATTCATTATGATGTTATACATTAATTTTTTGAACGCTAACTCCATTATAGTATTGTTCTGTGAGCTAATGAATTATATTTAATGTAAAGAAGTATCAATTTTGTAGACAATTTTTAATTTTTACAAAAATTTCTTACTGCTAACAGAAATTCAATTCTATTTATGACAAATAAATATATGATAAAATAAAAGTATATTAAAAGTTAAATAATCAAAATGTTTTTATAATTAAATATAAAGGAACCAAATTTATAATTAAAAAAAAATATAAATATTTTAATTTATATTATAAAGACGTGATTAATATTTATAATAATCAAATTTATTAGTAATAATTTAAGCATTTATATTCTTTATTAATTTATTATATAATTAATTAAAATAAATTATATTATTTAAAAATTCTATTTATTAACTGCACGTTTTTTTAAATGTTTTAAAACATTTTTTATCTTTCTTAAGAAAGCAAGATTTATGCAAAGAAAATAAATAATTTACAATATTTTTACCAATGCTACTATTATTTATCAAAAAAACTTGTTTATATATACATTTGCTGTAAGATATGCAGTTTACGTTTGTAATTTTATTTGAGTAAAAATTTCTTCATTTTCTCAGTCTATTCTAAACTTCTTTTAATAAAATTTCTTCTATTTCCTCTAGACGGAAGCCGCCAATAACATTATCCTTAAGCGTGCATAAAAATCCGATTTTCTTCTTTCTTGTTTGTACCGCGCAAACTCGACAACACAATGATTCGCTTCATTACTCGTCTATGTTATATTTATCTTTTTTATTAGTCTATCTCTTTCTTTTTCAAATTTTTGGAGCATAATATAAGGAAAAATCAAATTTTTGCAATTTTTTTTTCACTATATGTACATTTTACTTCCTTTCATCTGTATCTCTCTCTCTCTCTCTCTCTCTCTCTCTCTCTCTCTCTCTCTCTCTCTCTCTCTCTCTCTCTCTCTCTCTCTCTCTCTCTATGTGTGTATGTACCTATCTACCTGACTAGATTTCCCCCTCTCTCTTTAATAATCTATTTCTCCATTTACAACTTGGACATTCTCCTTGTTTCTTCATTTACCTTCCCCTTGTTTGCTCTTGCCATGACTGCGATTCAATAGCAGAAGCAACAGCAACTTTCCGTTTAGCTTGCTCCCTTTCTATGTCATTTAGTTGATCTAAAACATATATCGGATCATTGATATAGACTCAGCTTTTTGTTTCTCAAATATCGCTCTCACTTCATCTATATGTTATATCTAGAAATTTACTTTTATTTATTTTTTACTTTGAATAATACAAGTTCGACTTGTATTATTTAATTTCCATAATCTTAGAGCATAATACCATATCTGTAGAAAACTATTTTTACAAGGATTATTTTTATTTCGAAAAAAATCCAAAAATTTAAACAAATTTGTTCTTTTGAATTGTAATTATTAAATTATATTTGTTGCTCATTTGTATTATGTATAATGATTTTAAAAAAATATTTGTGTAAAAATGCATTTATTAAGTATAAAAGTGTTATACAAACTTCAATAATATTTCAGTTTATACAAAAATATCACCTTGCGAAACAAAAGAAAAAATTATGACATATGCAATCATGTCATGAAAATTTTAATTGTTTTTAATTTTAACAATTTTTTAAAAAATTAGAGAAAATTTTGATTTCTTGATTTAATATACATTATTTGGTAAGTATTGATATTTTTATGTAAATTAAAGAAGTTTTACTAATGAATTCATTATAAAACAGTTAAGTAACTTGGGAATAAATTTCTTGTTATAAGGTTTCTTTAAAATATGATCTCAAAATAAATCTTCTCATAGACGAAAATCAAAACTAGATTAAGTAACTAAGTATACTAGGTTAAAATAAATTTCTGCAGATGAAAGAATATAATTATGTTTTATGGAAAATCTAATTATTTTTTACTTAAGATAGCTTAATGCGCAATTTATTTAATTTATCTGTTTTTCTAAGAACTAAAAATTAAAATTATCATTTTCACAGTTAAAATATTCACTATATTATATTTAAAATAACCACGGATGGAATATCTTTTCAGTTTACCCGTAATTAAACACAAGTATACTTTCACTATTTAAACTCTTTTCTGACTGTTTTTCAGCTGTTTTTAAATGATTTTTTATTTTTAACACGAAATTTTTTAAATTTATTTAATTTACAATCAATTTTTTTAACGTAAAATATCAAGTATGTATAAATAAAAAAAATATGCGTTAAGTTAATAGAAATATTATTAATATTAATATTATATTTAAACTACTACATCAATTTCAATTACTCAAAGAAATATATTAATATATATATCTTGAATTAAATATAAAAATTGGTAAAACAATATTTTATATAGTGAGTTCTTATGTATTAAAAGAAAAACAATACAAAATTAATTCAATAAAATGATTTAAAAATAAAACAAGCAGTTCCATATTGTTACTAAGCATCTAAAGTTTCCATGTTGTTATGTAATTATTTTTAGAAATTATGTCACATAAAGATATGTTTTTATAAATAAGTAGTATAGTAAGTACCATAGTAAATAAAATTTGTTTTTTGATTGTCGAATTTAATTTTTTATGTATAATTTTTATTTGTATTAATTAAGATTCAACTTACAAATAAAATGTGAATAAATATAATTTGCAATAGAATTGTTACAAAGGGTATTAAGAATTTTAAACTAAAAATTTTGATTATACTGTCTTCCATACATTTAATAATGACTGATCTTAAAAAATAAAATAAAAGTATAATGTATATTATTGAGTTTAAATATTTAATATAATTTATATACTTACTGAACTTTTAGACATATCTTATGTGCGGCGTTAATTATATAAAGAATAGATCAGATTGAAATTAAGGAGAAATCAGACGAAGAGGAAAAAGGCAAATAGAATAACAGAGGTAAAGAGAAAACAAAAAGAGTAAGATTCTATGGGTCGCTAAGCAACACCCATAGAATCACGAGAAAATGAGAAACGGAGGAACGGACATACGAGGTGCAACTTCGGACTTTCGTTTGGTCTTTCCCTCTCTCTCTATATCTGTCTCTCTCTGTCTCTATTTGTTTCTCTATCTCTCTCTGCTTCTCTATCTCTCTCTGTCTCTATCTGTTTCTCTATCTCTCTCTGTTTCTATCTGTTTCTCTACCTATCTCTGCCTCTCTTTCTGCCTATCTCTCTGTCTCTCACTTTCTTGTTGCCTCTCTGTCTTTCTTTCTATCTTTATCTCTTTTTATCTTTTCTCTTTTCCAGTATTATTGCCTTTCCAGTTTCGGGGGTTTCGCATGCACGCACACGTAAAAACTCCAACTCAGACATGCGCCATCCCCTTGATATCCGCCCCTGGTTGCTTCTTGGTAGAGACCCTTGTATACTCACCGTAACATCGATTGGTGCAGACCAACCTTCTAAAAACGCTCGCGATTTACATTCCTGTATATCCTAAGCTTCAAATTCGATCGCACCCGGCCCTCGAATAGCTTAATGCATATATGATAAGGACTGGTGGCTCCGGAAAAATTTGTTGTTTGCTTTTGGAATCGAGTGCCGTAAAATTTAATCTGTTTGGAAAGCGGCCGATTGCTATGTCCTGCATCGCTTTCCCAAAATCAAATGTTGTCACCATGTTTCTCAAAGGAGCTTGACAATGTTAAATACTGCTGACATTTCCAACCATTTAAAAATCATTTAAAGATAAATAACTTAGACGCGCAATTAAAGCACTATCTCAAACCCTTTACCGCTGCATAAAAGTATGTATTTTGCAACTTTCAACTGCATTAATATAAAAAAAAAGATTAATTTACTCTACAGCGATGATTGATATAATGTTAATGTTTATATTTGTACAAAATAAATAGGATGAAATTCTCTTCCATTTATTTGTTTCCTAATTTTCAATTTTATATAAATCCACATACAAATTTTAATAATTCAATGTACGAGTAATAAAGGACCTACAAAGAAGAGTTTGAGTAAGTAAAAAATGGAAAACATGGGGTCTAAGTATAATGGTAGAATCTTGAAAAGCAAAACTATATTTGCAACGATGAGGCAGAACTGTAATACATTGAAAAAAAACCAGTCTCTGATAGAGAACTTTTAACTGAAGTTAATAATAAAAAAGTCATGCTTGCATAACAAGATATCACAGAGCATTATCAGGAATCAGCGATTGGCGAAGGAGCCAACGATTCGACCGCTGTGTAACTCCGTCCCCTGCAGAAAATTGGCAACGCCGAGAGACCCGGCGCGCGCATTACTACAAGCAGACGGGGGCGCTTGCCATTTGTTTTCGAGGGTGAAAATATATCTGGGGGTGGTCTGTGCCTACCCGGCGACGAACTGTCTAGCGTTTCCTGGCGGATGCCGATCCCCTTTTCTCCCCTTCTCATCCTCTTACTTTTCTTACCATACCACCCTCCTATAGTCATTGCGCGAGCGCGTACACGCACATGCATATATATACACGTATATACATAGAGACATCACCATCTAGGGAGACCCGGTGTAATTTGCGAGTCAGCTGAGAAAGAGTCTGCAAGTTTCGCGTACTCCAGCTGCTGAGCAATAAATGCTCAACCATTCAGAAGAAGGGAGGAAAATATGGAACGCACAACCTTTGAAAGATTTTGTTTTATGAACATGCCACTTACGTAATTTTTCTTTTTTTATTATTTAGTTATAAACCTAATTTGTCGCTGATTTATATATAAATAATTATCAACCTCATAAGTCGATCTGTGCTTCTATCTTTTATCATGTAGTTTTTCTCAAAAAAGTACTCGAAAAGTGCTCTCTATCGATGAGTTAATAATTGGTGATTTAAGAATTTAAAAAATGGCCGACGAATGGTAAAAGTAATACATTTTTTTTATAATTTCCAACACAATTAGTAGTCTCGATCACTATTGAATCAAAGGTCGTTCAAATATCTTTCTTGGTACATTCTCTAACATATCTATAATTTTCATTATTGATTCGTCCTGTCGTCTAATTTAAACTTTAAAATAAAATCCAAACATGAGCGTCACGGTAATTATTTACATCTTCCTCTGCTATGTAATAAAAATAATGGAAGCTTATGTCAATAAAAAACCATGTACTTATTTGAAGTTCACTATTTGCATAATGTCATACGCAATGATCTATGCTCTTATCATCAGCAAAGAAAAAAATTATATTTGTTTACAAATACTACAGTTGTATTTTTCTGAACAGTATGCATACTCATCCATTAAACATGCGATTTCCATGGTACGCTACTTATATAGTATACCTCTCAATTTTTAAAAAAAAGATTCTAATCAATGTTCTCATAGGCTATTTTTACTATGAAAAATCAAAAATGTAAGAACCAAAAACTAATATTTCTTATGAATTATATGAGAAAAAATTAAGCCAGGGGGCAATGTTCATTTTTTTTATCCCTTCTAGTACACTCTGAAATTTAATAGGAACCTTAGAAATAAGAAAGCATGATATTATGACCCTGTCATCTGGTAAATGTCTATTTTTCAACCTCCTACTATCTTACTGTTATTTCTTTTTCATTCTATGTATCCATTCTCATAGTTTTCGCACCCTCTCGTGAAAACAAATCGTAGAAACGGACATCGAGGGGTTCAAACTTTCCACCGAATCTTTTATTTACAGGAGCAACCGCAACCTGGTATTATTTCATTTCTCACTGTCTCTCTCTTTTTCTCTCTTTCTTTCTCTACCTCTCTTACTCTGTCTCTCTTTTTCTCTATCTCTTTCACTATGTCACTCTCTTTCTCTTTCTCTCTCTCTATTATAGACATATATACATATTATGAGTCCGCCTACATATCCGCCTGATAAATAGATCTTTTTTCTTTTCAGTGTATTCACTATATGTAAAAGTGCATCTTATCTTTGATATGGATATACCCATATCATCGGGCACCCACACTAGATTAGTTCATTTTTCTCTAATTTTCACATTTTACTTCTGCAACAAAATTCAACAATAGAAAAAGAATATCTATAAATCCATTAGAATTTTTCTAATAGATTAGTATAAAATTAAAAATAGATTAACGATTAAAATATAATATTGTTTAACTTTATATTAAAATTTTTAATTCAATGTTCTTAAAAAATCGTATACGCATCAGGTCTGTAGCACTTTCAAATATTTGACGTATTGTGTATATACAAACATTTCCTGAAATCTATCATTGTCGGTTAAATACATTTTCAACGATGCTACAAATAGTTGTGTTATTATTACTTTATAAATATGATAGTACTTATAATATTAGTTACAAGTTTTTTTTGAGAAATTTGATACTTTAATTCTCAATACATGTATGTAAAAAAATATTAAAAAATCTCATTGCTGGCATCATGATTTCAAGTGTATAATTAGAAAGTAGCACCTCTCGGTCGGCTTAAAAAATGGAAATGGATTATAATCAATTTCAATAAGCAAATACAAAAATGAGATTTAGAAGGTCTTGTATATATAATTTTATTACATCTATATATACATACACATAATATAGCTTATTTCCTCTACGAAAAATAAATTACTAATAAGGCATGGATGAATTGAGCGATATCGGTAAAAATACTCAAAGTAATAAGTTATTCGAATTAGGCACATTTCTGCAAAAAATTCTGAGCGCTGTATGAAAAATTGTTCGAATTTATAATACAAATAAGTTAAAACACAATTCATTAAGCTCTACGATTGCCAGTATATAACAAATATACATAAAAAAACAACTCTGTCATGTTAGGGGTCTTCTGGGAAAATGAGCCCTCAATTTTTCATTTTTCTTTTATGCACTTTGTTCATTTACCTCTTCATCCAACTTTACTTTCTTCCAGAATATTGTTTCTCCTTTTCTTAAACACAATTATACATTTAAACTTTTCACTGCTTATCTTGTTATCGGCAATGCTATTATACTGCTTGTTCCTTCCCTTAACCTTGCTACGCGTTGCCGTTTAATTTCTCTTTCTGTCTCTCTTTCAATAAGCTTCTCACACAGGTTAGCGATGTAACTCTAACTTAGGTTTCTCGCGATAAGCGCCGGCGACAAGTAAGCGAGATGGAGAAAACCAAAGCATGCAGATCGATGGAGCAGTGACGTCACGGGGCGCGGAAGCTGTGTCTCCATGGTAACCGCCGATGGTCCCGGACGTATTCACTCTCCCTCTTCCTGTCTCTTTCGCATCTCTCCAACGATGTGATACTTGTAGGCTTTGGATTTGCTCCCCTTCCCCGTTAGGGCAATGGTGAATGTTCGGTTCTCTTTTACCCAAGGTGTGCGTGTGCGTACATCTGCGCTCGCAAGGGATGAAATTTTATTAAATTTCGCTTCCGTCTCCTCATTCTCCTCCCATTCCCCTCATTCCCCGTCCATATCAACCAGTATTTCTCTCCGCCCTCTCGCCGCTTTGTCGTTCTCACCCATACTTCGCTCAATGGCATCATCCATAATAGTGGCACTTCTTTCCTGTCCTGAGTCCTGGACAGCCTTCACTCTGCTGTCGGTCATGCCTTCTATCCTATTCTACTTATCCATGAAAACACTATTTTACTAATAAAAAATTTTTTGACACAATTTCTTTAATAAATAATATTAGAAATTTAATTTTTTTATGTTTACAAGTTTCATATATACTTTATTTCTCAGAATAGTTATATATATATATTTACTACAGCCTGCTTAGGAAATAAAAAATGTAGTGGTTCGTTTACCTTACATTCATTGAATTATATTACGTCTTCGTTATCATATGTTCGTATTTATGTGTCACACTAAAACGCCTCTTACTCACTTGTTAATATTATTAGACTGCTCTATATTTTTTGGCATACTTGTATAAATCCTTTGATAGATGAAACTGCTTCTTATGTGTAAAAAGAACGTAAACAAACTTCATATAATATTGTCTATTTTGTAAAATAAAACTTTCTCAAGCTGAATGATATCAATATTGTTCAAATTACTAATTCAAATTTATATTTGTATCTTTTTCTGTTCCACATAATATAATTATAATTATTAAAAAATTAATATTAATCAATATATTATAAAGTTCCTAATTTTTTATAAACGAGTATGCGTTTTAACAAATTCTTATCAAAACATAGGTTTAGATAAAGACACAACATTCCTGTACGATAACTCCAAGTCGAACGATATGAGCAGTTTGTACAAGTTTAGTACCAACTTCAAAATGAACCTAATGTGCATCTGAAAGGTGAAGCCTGATCTTAATATATTCAGCGAATAAATGAAAAATGGATTTTTTCATAATCATTTAGACCACTAAAAGAAAAAATCGTAATTTCAAACCGTGTAATTTAAAGTCGTTCGATTCAAATTTATAATATTTATCAAGAATTTATCTCTATGTTTTTTTAAGCGCCAGAAAATAAAGTCCACGCAAGGAAAGTAAAAAAGGGTACTATCAGACTAAAATTTCCTTGTTGGCTCGTTTTCGAAAACTCGCGCCGATACGTGAGAAATGCTTGACTTCGTAGTTGTCAATAACATACCTGTAATTTCATTGAATACTTTCGTTAATATTGAGCAAGGCTCTACATTTTCTTAAAGCAGTAATAGAATTTATGAAAAAATAGTGAAGAGAATGGTATTAAAGTTTTTTTCTGTTACGACGCTTCGGTTTTAACGAAATGAAAGAGCTCTTATTTAATTTGTATGCGCTTCACTAGGATACGACATTACAATATAGAGGTTAAAGCAAAATACTATGAGAAGTGTTTTTGGGATTACCTACTTCGCTTTTGTTTTTAATTTATAAATTTTAATCTGTCTTTCATGACCAACAATCTAATGTTATAATTATTTTTCGGCATTTTACCATAGATTATATACCTTATATTTTATAAAAATCTGCATTTTCTTTCATCGATAAATATTTATAAATGTTGCTATTCATTGTTTTAATAATAATAATTTTTGGTTTTTCTTACTGTTAAGCTTTAATAATAATCATATTACATAATAATTTATTTAGTATAAGGAAAGGTTCGTGGCAAAATGAATTGTCTTGCGTAAGATTGACATTCTCCCCATGTCTTGATTTTTATCAGTCATTGTCAATGTATGTTTTTCTAAGCATAATTATACATTATCTAAACAGAAATTTATGTTCAATTACCATAATATTACAGCACATTTTGAAAAAGTTATTTTACTCAAAAGTAAATAAATTAAAAATAAAAGCAAATTTAAAAACTAAATACCCGGAAAAGCATTATTTTACTTATAATTTAAATCAAATATCCATTTCATGGGACATGTCTAAAATAAATACTAAAATTTACATTGATCTTATAGAATCTTACAACGAAAAATATGAATGCTAAAATATTTATGCAAATTATACATTTTGCAGAAAATATAATGTTCTTACATTTACAGGTAAATTATTGTTAAATACAGATAAAGATTATTTGTTGTCCAAAAATAAAAATATGAAAATTTCTAATACTTAAAATACATGCAGTATTTTAATTAAGTTAATTAAGAATTTGACGTTTTACTCTTGAACAAAAGCATTTCCTGCCCAGGCCATCATCAATTAAAGTTTTTGTCTCAAAAATACCTTTAATGTTGTGTCTCTATCTCTCTTTTTTATTTTTCTATACTTCTGTATCTCTATCGTTATCTTTCATATTTTTGGACCTTTAGTAGAAGACAATCGCGGCAGAAATAGCCTTCCCCTAGTCATTTCAATTCTCCGATTTATCTATAAATCTCTCTTTCTTTCTCTTTCTTTCTCTTTAAAAAATTATATCGAAATTAATTTAAAAAATGTTTTAAACGATAGTTTATCAAAAATCTTGATGAAGACAATTAAATTAAAAGAATTATGTTTTATTTGTTTAAGGTTTTTTTCTAACGACCGAAATCTTAAAAAGACGCTATCACACAGTTCAATATTTTCAATGGAAATTTACATTCAGTACAAAATTTCTTCATAAATATTCTCTAAGATTAACTGAAATTTTAAATAAGTTTCATGCTGGAAATAAAAACTTGTTCTACTGTTTTATATGCCAAATTCATTGTATGCTATAAAATTTTTTATGTTAATAATTTAGGTACTACTTATTTAAAGACATGATAAGCCACGATTAGGATTATTAGAAATTAAAATTTTATTATTAGTTTAGTCAGCGATGTAATTATTGCACTACTATGGACCTTGAAAAATCGTAATGTTAAAGAAAGAAGCATTATGATTGATACTCTTGTAAACGTTAACATTGATAAATTAAAAAAAATGACAGAGTAGAATTGTACTTAAAAAAAAAGATATACGTATTGTAATTGTGTATTAATTGTAGGTAAATTGTATAATTATATGTTTTAATAATTATTAATTAAGTTATTACTAAATTATAATTACAATAGAATAGTTCATTCATATGCAGAAGCTATATATTAAAAAAAGTATATTAACATTTATTTATTCAAAGTAGTCAGCAATTACTTTTCTTTTATTTTCTCAAGCTGCGAAGATGAAAAAAGGCGTAACACGTGACGAGAAATTCAATTTGAGAAGGACGAAATGTGAAATGTTTATGAGGAAAAAATTTTTAAAGGGCTAAGCAAGCTTAAATAAAATGAAAAGGGTACCAAAATTAATATCAACTTGGGTAACAATACAGGACGAAAGAACAAATGAGAGGGCTTGTGTATTGAAGAGAAATTGTCTTCTGACAAAAAATTGAACAAGTAAAGTGTCTAAATATCAAAAGATTCGGAAGATGGTGTTATGATAAAAAATAAAAGTGAGAAGCAAGATTATTATAACTCGAAAGCGTAAAAGCTTTTTCGATAGCCTCGTGTCGGCGGAGATTATGAGTGCATAATTTGTACATCTCTGCCTGTGGCATTTGGTGGACAAGAGTAACTGAGGTAAGCATGCAGTAATGTAGGAAAGGAAGTAAGAGAGGGAGATTTGTTTGGTCCGGGGAACTATGACGGTGATGCTGTATTGATCCGATGAGCACAAGCGGGAGCTAAAGTAAGCCGCCGCCACAGCCGTTGCCAGTGTATAGCGTTGCCTTGGCGACCCCCGCGTCCATCACCCCTTTTTGGAACCCCCTCTCAAGCGTCCAACGAAGGTGAGTGGGTGGGGTCACGTCTATCGGCAAACCCCACACTCTCCTTTTGGCTGAAGCCCACGTTGGCATCCTCATGCGTCGTGGCATATCTCGTTTTGTTCTCACTCGTTCCCATCTTTTTTCTACGTGTCCCTATCTACGAAAGAACAATAACTCAGGGGCACGAGCCTGTTAACCCTTCTCCCTCCTTTTTAACTCATTTGAGTACGCGAACGCGTATTCTTGCGGTACACCTACAGTGATGCACGGTGAAGCACACCGTAAATGTTATATTGGTATTAAAACCTAAACCGACAGATGCATCACACCGAATATAAGTGAAACTCATTCGAGTACTTCCGGTAATGAGCGAAGACACGGGCTTTCGGATCAGTGAACCTGATCGCTTAGGTGGTTACTGCTGGGCTTCTTGTTCCTTCACAAGGTGATAGAAAAAGAGACACAACCCCTCGAATAAGTAATGCAAAACTCGGCATTCGATTGTTTGCCAATGACATTTTTTCTATGTGCTATGGATTTTCTTTCTCTCTCTCTCTCTCTCTCTCTCTTTCTTTCTTTCTCTCTTTCTCACTCTATCTCTGCCTATCTTTCTATTTTTCTAACATCGTAAACCTAATGGGAAGATTAATAGACACGCAGAGTGAATAGGAATTGATTTATGTATAGTTATACTCCTATAGTCGTTGTTTTTTTCTTTGCAATATAGTATCCTCCAATGCGCTAGCACAAATTCATCATGTTTCTTTAGCAGGTCTTTGAACTGAATTTCTTGGACTTTAAATTAGCCTGATTTGTAGTGCGTTAATAGCACTAATCCTCCTGTTGATTTTTTTAAATATAAAAATAAATTTTTATAAATAGAGAGAGATGTTGTTCGGCCACCACAAAAAACTTATATAGATTTTTTTCAATTCAATAATATCAAGTATACATTGTTTTTAAAAAATATATATTACTTATTAACATAGTTCAAACAACTGTAACAATTGTTGTGATTACTAGGAAATAAGGGATGAAGATCGCCACAAGGGATGATGGATCTGCTAGAAAATTACTATGTGAACTACCTCTACAATAAATAAGTAGTTAAAGTCCCTGAGTTACGATAATATCGATTATCATTGACGTAGAATTTTTTGGAAACCATTCGTAAATTGACGTAATTCGTAAATTCGTAATTTGACGCATGTATCGCATGGAATGGCCAATTATCTTTACTTAATTGTAGTCAATACACCCGAATAGGCACTGCTAATCTGTTTATCATCTGCTTCATCTGTACTTCTCTATTGCTTTGAACTGATTCACTTTTCTTGATTATATCGTCATTATTACATTAATACGAACATTGTAAGATTTTTTTTTTTTTTTTCAATATTGTACTCGAAAATAATGTTTAAGTTAGTTTATTGTCTTATCCTGTAATTAAGTAAATTCGTATGGATTATCAATAAGCATTTTGTAAAAATCATTAAAAATACATATACATTGAAACTATTGAATATAAATGTAAAAAAGAAGTAATTGTGTTTTTTATCCAATAAAATTACTTTTATCTATTTGAATAAGCATTTGCGCTGTTTTAAATCTTAAAAAGTTTTATTCATTTAAACTTTTACATTGTTAAAAAACATGTAAATAATATAATTGTAGAATCGTATCGCTTCATAATATATTTTTAGCTGTATTCTTCTAAAATTTATTTCCAATTTTCGACTAATCATAAGTAATATACAATTAATTATCGCCAAAAAGAAAAAAAAATACGTGCAGATAGACAGCCCTTTTAAGAAGAATGAAGCAACTCCTTCAGTAATAGTATACAATAAATTACACAATATACCATGAATAAGTATACTCTGAAATTACTACACAATTGCAATTAAAAAAATGCACGTTAGTTTTTTATCAGTTATATAAAAAATCATTTTCAAAACACAAAATTAATAAATAAGACACCTTCGAAAGATTTAAGTGATGAATTGTTGTGAACAATTTTTTGTATAATCATGTATATAATTTGAATTTATTGCACTATTTAATAATAAAATGGTATTATAATAAAACAATCCTTAAATACAGTTATCAGTAATAAAAGTAACAGGCAATGATTAATAAAAAAACTTTTTTCTAGATTTTTAATATCTCTACACATTTAGTTTTACAGTTTATCATAATGTATTTTTTTCAAGTTAATAATATTAAAAAATTTTAAATGAATAAATTAATCCCATGTCTTGAAAAATCAATAGTCAATAAGATTCAGAAACACATATGTTGGCGGTTTCAAAGACGCACATTGGCCGTCGCCACATCTTCATTCATCCAGCTGCCTTTGCAACCTCGAGAGCTCGAACTTTCATTGAATGACGAGGTGACTGTACGGATTTTTCCAGAGCTGCCTTCTGTTTTTGAGCTTCAACGAAAAATATACTTTAGATAATTATTAAGATCAACCTTCGAAGCCTCGTGATTTGCACGATAACATATTTTCAATATTTATATTAGGTACCGTTCATTTTAAACTTGATAACTACTTTATTTGTTTTTAAACTTTTCTTGTGAAAATTAAAAAATTACTTTACAACAAAAAATATGATGATCATAAGTGAATCAATAAAAAGCGAAATTGATTTGTTGATAATGTACAGGCTGTAAAAGCCTGTTCGTAGATAAACATAGCTAACGACGAATATTAAACAAGAAGGTTGAGGTAAAAAGATCTCGTAGTAAGGCAAAACGTGAGTTGTAATTAGGGGATATATACGAATATGATGGAAATTATAAAAATAGAAAATATGTATGAGAAAGTCATGTGATCGCGAGCTGGGCAAACAAAAAACATCGCTGCAATCGACTTGACTTCATAATTCGTACAATCGACGTGAGCAGGTTGGGAAAGAAGACGGTAGGATTAGAGTGACGCCATCCAGAAGATATAGTCTATCTGGATTTTCATCCCTCTCCGTCCCCCAATAATTAAATACAACTGGGATAAAACAACTATTTCTCTACTCATCCAACCAACTCGACCTAAAAAAATATAACGACAAACTTATTTTTTATACCACTAGAACGATTGAAAAGGAGTCTCATTCGAATTATATTTTGTCCCCCTATTGCAACCGATGTCATGTCGTAACTTCACTGTCTTCATAGACTCTCAACTATTTTTTTTTCTAATAAAGACGCTCAAATTGGTTGACTTCGTTAAGCGTACGCCTTTTTGATTTTAATTTTCCACTTTAGTTCGTGGATTCTAATCTTCTTCGTCATATTTATTATTAAAATTGTAAATCTTACTTAAAACTTAAAAAGTATACATGTATTTACGGTAATTTTTTAATATCATATAAAGAAAGTTTTGTCTCTTATTTTTTGAAAATTAATTATGATAAATGTCATTAACCTTTAGACTCTCATAGATGCAAAATAATTTTGGATGTTTTTTCAATATTTTACTTTCTTATGTTATTACCTATTTTTTTGGTTAAATAGTATCATTAACAGTCTTTTGTAGCAATTTCTACTTTATTTTTCATAATCTCAAAAAACTTTAATGATAGTAAGATCAATAAAATACAACAATCTTTAGAAATTAATTAAGAAAACATGCTTTCATCGTTGATGGTGGTTAGTTTCACGAAAGTCATTGCTGCTTCGGGCAAGTTAGTTCGCTCAGAAAAACAGCTACTCCGGTAGAATCATGGGTACGTGATAAAGTTAAGATCGTTTGCGTCTCAGTGATCATTGGTCGGTCTAGGGGTAATGAATCCGATTTCAACTAAACATTGGACTGATGACTTACCGCTCGAGCAACAGAGGCTACCGCTACCCCCCACAAGGTTTCGCTACCAGCAGCAGCAGGGAGGCGTCGACGGAAGCTTCGACATCACCAGATTTCGGAACGAAATGCGCGGGGGTTGCAAACGCTGCTTATATCCCAACCAACGTATCCTCGTGCGTGTCGACCAATTGAAACCTTGCTACACTCCCTCGTCCTTAGCTTAATCCATGATAAAGTGTCCGCAGACTAAGTAGAGCAAATAGTAAGAGACAGAAAGAAAGAGAGAGAGAGAGAAAATATATAAGGAAATAAAGTCCCACTGCCCTCAGTCCGGTTTTCGGATTACGCGAGCGAAGACCCGAGGGTTTTGGAAAGCATACCGTAGCGCCAGAAAATGGCCGCAGTTCGAACGGCTTCGTCGTAATTTCTTAAATGTTTGTGTACAGCGATTAGCAGAGGCTGCTGGACCAGCCAAAATGTCTACCCTACACAGTACTTTCGTGACTAAACTGAGGTCGTGTGCTGGACCTCTAATACCAGCTTAAGAGCCGTTTCGGTGAGTGTTTTCTTGATTCACATCATCCTCTCATCATCGAAGGGTGAGCACGAACATGCCTCATTTCAGTGACTAGACACTGTACTTGACCAGCCCTCAACGCCAAAATGCGACAAATGTTTTGGGACAATTACTTTCACGATTCATGATTTTTACGTGACTCATTCATTGCATATATTCCATTAATTTCCTTGACTTGTACTCATGGAAAAAAAATTAGTTAATGAAGATATCTAGAGATCATAAATAATTACTTGATACACTCGCTGACATGCATATATATGTATATATTGAATGATTTTGAATTACGATTATTTTTCTTTAAAAATTACGTCCGATTAACAATAGCAGAGGATGGTCTAGTTTATATACATACAATGAATTTCTTACATTTATCTTTTAAGATCTTTTTTATGTATTAATAACTAATACAATAACTATTACAAACATAATATTAATAAGATTAAAATGCATTTCGTTTGAATGTGAAATAGTATTAAAGCTCAAAATGAGAAGAAAAAGTGACACTGAAAAATGTCACTTATAGAAGATAATAGTTTAATGTGAGTGTAATATAAAATAACCGGTAGCTAAATTCGCAAATAGGCTTTTCCTACAAAATTCAAGGTTTTGTTATTTATCTGACACAACAGTCAATCAAAATACTTCTAGTCGCTGCATTGTTTCACGTTTGAAATTATTGCCCGATATTTTATGTGTAGTGTAGTCATAGGATAATCAGAAGGGTAGTGAACTAAAAACAGTTTGTTAAACGGGTGGGAAGAGAGGGGATACAATGTGAGTAATGGTGAGATAGAGGACGAAGCACGAAAAACCTATTGTAAGAGCCGACCTGTTAAATGTATTCACACCCCGAGGGGAACAAAAGACCCCCACGTAAGGGCCAAAGCTAACAGGCTAATCGGAAGAAACAATAGCAAGTAACGATAAAATAACTGTCTACAGCTGAGGAAATACAAGTAACAGATTTTCAAGAGGGAGTATTATACCCAAGCCTCGATGAGGTCTTACGACGGGGAGAGCAGTTCCTGCGAGGAAGATGAGCACAGAGATGTCATGACTGAGAATCAGATGCACCAGGGATCCTGGCATCGCTCTACTTCACATTCAACCTGGGCGTGGGAACATCGCAATACTGTTGGTTTGACTGATTGTTACACTGTACCTTCCATTTCATTAATTCAAAAATTACCTAACAAAAATCTCGAGATTACTCAATTTGCGTTGCTTGACTTTATTTATTAAAAATCTGTTTCTTTTTAGCAAGATTTTATTTTCTAAGCATATTGACAGATATAACAGATCTATGATATATTATCTTTTTGTCTTTTCGATAATCGTCTCTTCTTTGTTAATTTACTACTTCAAAAATAATTATATTTCATTCATTGAGTGTCAGATGAAGCAAGCATAAAGGAACTTAATAATCGTAAAAATTATAAAGATTGAAAGCAAGCTCTATAGTCGATTTTAATTTGAAATCTAATGTGACAACTATAATTTAATATGCTTGCATCATTGCAATTAAACTTTTTTTGAATAAATTGAAAATCGATTTTTGCTAACATCAGTAGAGTGAAAATATATTTTATTATAAATTAATCATATAAGTTAATTGATATTCATTGAAAATTTTTAAATATTTTTATTGTATCTAAAAGAAAATTTTTATTTGCATACATAATTTTCAAATATAAATTTTAAATATCACTAATATTTTATCTACCAAGTTAGCAAACTGAATATGTTCGTACACCAGCTTTGTTAAATAACAATTCGCAAAAATACAAGCAGTACTTATAAACACGTTAGTTTAAAAGGGGTTTAAGATACTCTTGCTCATTGATGGAGGCAACTTAATTAAGTGAATCTTTCGGATTGTAGAAGTTGATAATGTCACTTCTTTATAGCTCCCGTCTCACGGGAATCCATCTATGGAGCCAGTGGGTTATGGGGGTTTGATTAGTTCAGACCAACCAACAATTCCAGGATCTCCGGCTGTTTACTCTCCATCGGACAACTCTCAAAGTGCACCGGGAAGGAGGACACCATTAGGAGCTGTTGGTCTTGGGGGTTTTTACTTTCAACAACAACCCAGTCAATCACACGCCTCTTCATCCTCGTCAACTAATGTTCTCACCGATGAAAACAGACCTGATCACGAGAGGTTATATCTTATGTACGATAACATCCACTTCACGATTCAGAATGCAATCACGAGACTATACTATTAACATAATTATCTCTGCGACTGATTTTAGAATCAAAAACCGCACTTTTGTTATACACTTTTGTTTTAATCCTTATCATTTAACTACTCTTATGTATCTCCAACTTAATTTACCTCAAATCATGCTTTAAAGACCAATTATCCGTTTTAAATGTCCATAATTGTTCATTATTGTCATATTTTGTTTAATAAACCTTTAAAGAATGTTTTTTCTCAAGGCAGCTTATATGTTGGATAATGTATTAGATATACTAAAAATAGTCAATCTAAACAATAATTTCTTACTTTTACTTAGACTATGGATACATTTAATTCTTTTTAATAGAAAACTATTCATACAGTATATATATCCTTTTTTTCATTCAGTGAGCAGAAATAAAGGTCTTTTTTACTCTTTTAAATATTATCAAAAAATGGTTAAGAAAACCAAATAGTTGGTAGTATAAGTAAAAAATTTATATTATTTGAAAAAAAAATCAGATTAAAATAAATTTTTTTATATAATACTCAATAAATCAATTCATTTTTTATATAATTTTATTAATATTATTAAAAGTTTAATAATTGATTCAATGCTGTTAAACTTGTACTGGCAATCTTACTTCACATAAGTTATTTTTTAAATTGATAGAAACTATGATGCAATTTATTTATTTTATATTAAAAATGACTAATTATTAGTTTTTTGTTTTATTAATTTTAACATTTTTTTGTACATATATATTTTTTAAGACTTTACCACTTTTTTTGAATTTTAAAAATTATTTGTAGGTAAATTTATTTAATTGATAAAACCAATCATTATAATTTTTTTCACAATTTTTATTTCTAATTAATTAAAATATCTAATACTATACGTTAGTAAAACTCTACGAATAAAATTATTTCAATTAGAAAAATTTATTACAATTTTTATGATTATGAAAAATTTTTTTTTAATTTAATTTTTTTATCAAATGATTTTTTTATGTTACTCTAAGCATTTTTGTATTTTTATTTTAAAATATAGAACAATTTTTATATAAGTATATGTATGACATGAATCTTACATATTTGTAGATCTGGAGCTTCCCGACTGAATTGTCCTTCAAAATCAAAAACAACAAGACAAGGAAAGAGCGTCAGATTAAATATAAACGCTCGAGAACGACGAAGAATGCACGATCTAAATGATGCTCTTGATGAGCTCCGTTCAGTGATTCCATATGCGCACAGTCCGTCTGTTCGTAAATTATCAAAAATTGCTACGCTACTACTAGCCAAAAACTACATCCTCATGCAAGGTTATTTATTAAAAAAAATAAATTTTGCAATATTATTTGCAAACAATCTCACTGGTTTTCACGCCTATGTTCGTAAATTATCTTCTCTTTTTTTAAAACTATGGTTTGTTTTAATATGTTGTAAAAAATCTTATGTTATAACAAATTATAATTATACTTAAATCTCTGAACCTGGCAAAGGTAATTTTTCTGCGTAGGAATAATAATTTATTTTTAACAAATAAAATCATTACTTAAAAAGCTACTTTCAATATTGCAATTATAATTTTCAATATTTTAAAAAATTTCAAGCTTACTATATTACATAATTGATTTAATCAGTAAATTATAAATTGCATTGTAAATTTTTTGTTTTGATAAATTTAGTATTGACTTTTATACGTAAGGTCTTATTTATTAATAAAAGATAGACGTTTGTTACAATCAATTTACATGTAATATAATATAAAATTAATGAAACTTCAATATTACATCTTAGCTATTTTTTTAGTTGCTTACCTGAAGACTGAAATTTATTTCCAAACAATTTGATAAAATAAGAAACTTTATCACTTGATGCTTCATACGATTAACAAAATAATACGTCACAGATCAGCTCATAATAATTAAAAAATTATACATAAAAAAAATAATTAGGACCTAATACTTACACAAAAATAAAGTCGATATATTATTTCTCGCAATCCACGAAAACCTGAAATACTTAATAAAAATGTCAAGAATATATTACGAAAAAGTTAGTAAATGATATAAAAAGGTGAACGTTCTTTTTACACAAGCAAAAAAAATGAAGCTCGTGAACATTTATGAAAGTTTGAGTCATGTAGAACATTATTGAAGTGTCTTTTAAAATATAGGAAATGCCCTGGATGAACTACGACGAGTCATTGCTGTTCTGCAATCACCCCACGCTCACACGACAGCCCTTCCACCGACACCTGTCTCTTACGATCTTCTGCAAGGCTTCCCAGGCAAACTCTTTCAAGGTGTCCAAGAACTTCAAGGACTACATCCAGCTAATTCCCAGCAATCGGTGAATACCACTAGTTCCGTGGAGACTCTTGCAGAGTCTACGTAAATTACGATCTCTCACCCAATAAATCCGTCACGATTCAGATTTACGGTCACTGGGTCACTATTTTATAGCTTGTATTTGTAGTATTTTTTCGTACTTGCTACTCCCATTTCTAATTTTAGCATTAAATGATTGATAAAGATTGCATTGTTACTTGACTGAAGAAGGATTCGCTAGATAAGAGCATATTATACCCAAATTAACTCTTTAAAATGACTATTCGTACTTTTATTTTGTTGTAGCGAAATTTCATGTATTCGATTATATAAATTGAGAACCGGACTTACATCAAAAATGAAATTTCGTAACTATCAAAATAAAGCTTATAACCAATAAAATAATCAAATGATTTTGATTTATTGAATAACGTAAAAATATTTATGTAATTAATAGTAAATATTGAAAAATCTGACGTTTTATAACGACAGCCAAATTCATTTGGTATAGGGTTAAATATTTAAAGATAATGTTCAAATTATATTACTTAAAATTAACTTTAAATTTACTTAAAATTGATACATTTCATAAAAAATTACCTTTATTATTAATAAAATTATTATCAGTATAGAAGCGGGTCTGTATTAAATTTTTAGGGTACGATGAGATAAACATTACCGTACGACATATCGTTCATATATAAATACAAATGTATATTTATTTTAAACAGTTACATTTTCATTTTTAAGCTTTTTTATATAATAGTCATTTAGGTTGTACTGTATATTATGATGCCAAAAGTTAAGAAAACAGCAAAAAATATACTACTCCATATTACATGAGTATTTTTTAAATTATTTCTGAAGGATTGTGGAATAGTAACTCATATAATTGTACATAATTCTTAAATATTAGTAGAAAGGAGAACAAAGAAAAAAGGCATAGAGAACTGAAAATAAAGTAAAAAATTATTTTTAATTTTTTTTACTCAATTTACCTAAATTAATTTAAAAAATGCAATTCATTTTGAAATATTCTCTATTTAATCCTACGCGTGAAACAATTTAGTTATATAATCTACAACAGAAAAAAACAGATTCTAAATCAGGTATTAAATGTTGGTAAATGTAGGAGTATTATAAGATTAAAGTCAATCCTATTGCTTATTCATTTCTAAATCTATGTTTTGTCGAGCATTATTAAAATACATATTTTTGTAAAATGATAATTATGTAGTTACACTTTTTATTATTTTAATATTTAAATTTTACACACATGTTGAGTTAAACCAAGAAATAATATTATATTCGCTTACTAATATGTCTTCTCAATAATAATAAAAAAACATAAATAGAATAATGTTCAATGTTTTACATTGATCCATAAGAAATATTTCAACGTTCAGTTATAACAATAAAACACATATGATAATTAAAAAAAAGACTTTGTCAATTATAATTACTACAGAAAATATTTTTATTTTTTATTTATAATTTAATAATTTTAAAAAGTCTTAAACTATGCATCTTTTGAACTACATTAATTTTGATACAAATATTATTTTTAATATATTTCCTAAATTACGAATTAAAAAAAAAAGCGTGTAATGAATGAATTAGTTGATTAGAGTCGTAATCATTATAATCGAAAGAGTAAATGCCTATAAGAAAGGATTAGGAAAATCATTAAATATATAGATAATCGTAACTATATAAATTGAATGCATTTACAAATCAAAATATTTATTCAGCTTGCAAAATATTTATATAATAACGAATATGAACTAATAAACGACTAAGAAAGTAAAACGTAATGTTAATAATAAGTATTTCGAATACTATTGTAAAATCAATAGTATATTTAAGATTGAATTGAGAAGAGAACTTCTAAATGCGTAATATTTGAATTTTTAATTTTAAAACTGATGAAATCGGAAAACATTTCATGCAATAAAATTGGATTTGCAACACAGAAAAGAATAAAGGAACAATTAAGTTATGAAATTGTTGATTGAAAATTGAAATACTAGAAATAGATAGATAAGTAGACAGATAAATAGATAGGTAGGTAGAGAGACAGAGAGTGAGAGAGTGAGGGAAGGAAGGAGAGAGAAACTCTTTGAGTTTTGCCTGCAACACAATAGTCAATATAGAATGTGATACGAAAAAAATTATGCTAATAGCATACTCAAATATAAAAAAGATAAGGATTTTTAAAAATATATATATTCACATACACATATATTTATTAATATAAAATAACGATTTTGCGAATCTTCCATTTCTGTGGAATTTATTTGGATGTTGTATAAGCGTTGAGAAAGTCTACATTACATACTATTAGCTGTTGTGTATATTAAAGTGCCATATTAACAAGAGGGAGGAGCTTGATCGGATCGATAGGTAATAACATGAGTCGCGTACATATATTTAGAAAATTCAAACACATTTTAATATGTCTTAACAATGAATTAATACCATAACGTCAATATTAATATTAAGAATTTACAATACTTGCCGTAGATTGTAGTATCGATGTAAGTGTTTAGTATATAAAATAAAATATATTTACGAAGAAAGTGTATGCAAAGAACTAAGATCGCTTGCTTACCCCAGTTCCTTGATCCTACCGCCCTGGCCGAATCGTTAATATATTTTTCAGGCAATTTCAATTGCTCGACTTTTAGTAGATGAAAAAAATAGCAGGCGTATAATTTCCTTATGTGAACCGGCCTCAATAGCCACATAAAGTCAAGTCTTTATATTCGGGGCAGGTAGAAGGTATCGCGAGTATTAGTCGCGCACCTCACTTGCATCGCATCGTTCCGTCTTCTCCCGTTTGTCGATCACTTTCGAAATTACCGCTCCAGCGAGCGTCATGCCCGAGCGGCCAAACAATGAAACTGTTTATATACACAGATTGAATGGTAATATGCAACCTGATAAAAAATGAGATATTGTTAGTTTTAGATGCAGAAGCACGAGGCAGGATGTCTTTATGACTAGGTGAGGGGGGCGACGTTTTAGCCCCGTAGAAAACGCAAACCTTCGACTCTTTCTTCTACGGTTCAAAGTTTATACTCTTGACTTAAGTTTAGCGGGTGAGGTCCACTCGAGAACGATGGCATAGGTCGATGCCGTGCAGTGGCGCCACCTGAAGCAGTTAACACCACGGCGCATCGACGCTATGTGTCCTTTTTCTCTCTCTCTTTCTTTTCCTCATCTCTTCGATCATACACCGATCATTCTCTTTCTTACTCTCTCGCTGCGTTTCAGTCATAGTCGCAGTCGCAATCACAGTCGCAGTGTCTCTTATTCTATTGCACGAATTGTATGTCCTTACTCGAAACGGAGAGAGACAGCGACGCGTTCGACGGTCGTCGGTCGGTCGGTCGTTCTGTCTCGCGCAACGGCCTTAACTCAATTCGACTCTCAGTTTGCCCAGTGCCCAAACGGGGTTCGCAATCCGAAGCGCTGAACTCGAATACGAATACAAACATACACTCCAGCAAACACCAACAACGTCCAATCATCCTAAATATACGTACGTATATAAATAGGTGCATAAAAGAGAAGTCATCAGCCGGTCGCATCTTGTGCCCGATCGTCAAACACCACAATACACATCTGTGTGCTCATCCCGGGAAAACGAGCCGCAACTTGAGACACTACAAAGTAAACGTAAATGTGAATGGCTGCGGGCCATCGAAGGGAACTACCTGAAAAAGCTGTAAGTACATGATCTGCCATTGTTATTGTTACGTAGATCGTATTCCTACACTATGGATATGGTTCACCGGGTGCCTGCAACCAACCGATGCCCCCTCCCGATCCCTAGCTTTTCTCTCCTTGTGCATTTTCACCTTATCATCGTCACTGTTGCTGCTCTAACTGTTCCCGAGTACTTCTGTAACTAAGCACTAGTAGTACGATAGAGCGCCTAAAATCAAGGAATCCGAGGAAACTTCGACGAGTGACCGACAGTAAAAAATATTTCTGTTTACTTCTCCAACATAGGGACGAGTCGAGGAGGAGCTAGTGACCGTTACCTTATGTTGCTGTAATATAACCTTACTCGTTAAAAATTGTGCTTCGATTCCAGTTTCTGTTCTCTCGAGTTGAGTCTCTTACATTATTATCAACTTTTCTCTATCTTACTCTTTATCTCCTCCCCTCGTTTACAATGTCCATGCCCTTTCTACCATCTCGATCGCTTGCAACCAGTCATACAGCGTTGTCGGCCAGTGATGGACAAAGAGAGGGAGAGAGTGAGGGATAGTGAAAGAGAACGGGAAGGGGGGATAAGTGTGGGAGAAATCTTGGAAATGCCGCTCAGACGCAAGGTGAAACCTCGTACAGCTGGCTCCTTCGAAAGCTACTTACATGTATGTGCCTGAGTCTGAGCCTCCAAGGATGGCTTATTCTAAACCTGGACAATACACTGTACCTCTCATCAACAGCAATCCCCCACTACCGGATCCATAACATTTCTATGTACCGAGGAAGTGTTCTATGCTTTTATTACAACATTAAAACTCACAAACATTCTTTTTTTCGCATTTGATTTTATATTGAATTCACACTTAAATAAAAAGATTACTTTGTATTAATCAATGACAGACTTTGAACCCGAATTTACGCCTTATTGAACTTTTAATTATTGTTCAAAGAATAAATTATACTTTCTCACGAGTACCTTCCTTTTAATATTCAATCAAACATTCCTTGCATCTAACAAATACACTGAAATCCCTTTTTTCAATTATCTTGATGAATCTTGTAACCAGAATTACATTTTGAGAAGCTGTTTTCTTATATTACCATCGTTATCACTATCATCATTAGTTCTCCTCTACACTAGTTTTCATGTATGATTCCTATTTTTCTTTTTTTTTTATTTTCACTACTTCGACGTCTTACTAACATTCTATAATTTCTTTTATTTTAATTTTTTATATTTTCTTATTATCTTTTTATGACCATCTTAAATATATTTTTATTCTCATCATTCTCTTCCTCTGTTTATTACCCTACCACTCATTTTAAAACTATTATTCTTACAAAGCCGTGTGCAAAAACGCAACGTCTCTTGACAACAAGCGTCATTAGCTTTTCTGTATAAAATACAAGATTATAAACTTAAACTTTCGGTCATGTTAATTAAACAGAGGTTTTATCTGTTTTCTTATCTTTTAATGTTTAGTATATTACAAATTCAATCTTAAATTTATTCTTAAAATAAATATTCTTGGTTTGATCAATTTTAATTAATTTTTTTTGTTTCCTATAATAATAAATTTTTTTGACTTATTAAAATAATCATTGCCAATCGAATCTTTTTTCGGTACAAGTATGTAATTACACGGATAAAAATAAAAATTAGTTTTAACAATTTATAAACATAACTATTTTTATCAATAATTACAAAATCAATAAATATATCTTATTTGAATATTAGTTGTATATGTCCTATTATATCAAAGTATGAAAACTATTTATCTAATTCCGCTTTTTCTTAAACAATAATGCAATTCTACAAGTATCTCCCTAAGTGCATTTGAGGTTAAATTAAAAGATTTTTTACGTATTCAATACAAATTTTAACATTCAAACACAAATTCAAATTTTAACAGATTAATGTATTGACTAGGAATGTATTGCTTACTCATGCGCAAAAAACGGTGGTTCTTGATATCGTCAAAGTATCAATGTAATCTGATAAGAGAAATATTTTTTAAAATTTCGAATTACTCGATAAATTGTAAAAAGTTTTTTTAATTTTCAAGTAGGCAAACTGATTTCTAAGTAAATTGTCTTCAATTTATTACATAGACGTGTGTTGAATTTAAAAATGTGACATGAGCATGAAAATTGTAATGATAATGAAATAAACTAAGAAATAAAAACATACTCACACGTCTAATACTGTTTTTATTCACTCGTCTTGTTTCTGCATATTAAACTTATGGGATATTATGTTTTCTCATAGTACTATGTACTCTAGGTCATTACTATAAGACCTGTAAGGAAGAGCAGCGAATCATGAAGTCCAAGCTTATATTGATTCAATAAAAATCTTATCTTGTATATTTTACAGAAGTTTAATTTCTATAAACTCCCGTCGATGGGTCGTCCATAATCAATACTCCTGAGCCTAGCAAAAACCAGAGTTACAATACTACTACATCACTGTTTCATGCACACCCAAACGTCTCCATCTAATAAAGAAATCATATTGTTTAGTATACATAGAGTCGTAAGTATTACACTCGTCGTTATTTATGTGCAAAAGTAATATTTATCATGGAAGTGTTGTGGCTAAAGTAGGAAGAAAGAAAAAAATCGCATATTCGAAAAATGAGTCGGTAGTAAAAAAATGAAGGTAAGAACTCCAGACCCATCAATTTTAAACAAGATTTTACAAGTGGATCGGCGAATTAATAATTTCTCTGCTTGTATGTTCAATTTATTCTTTCTCGAAAGTCAACAACTCATTAACTTTACTGAAACAACTTATGTGCCATTGACGAAAGTTGAGCTTCCTCAACGTGGGAACAATATTAGATAGCAACTGATGCGCGGCGTTTGTGTGATACTTCGATTTTCTAAATACTCGCAATTGCGAATCAATTTATATGAATTATCTTCATCGTGTAATTATTATCAAATAATTAATATTAATTCTGATACAAATTTTTTAATTTTGTCAAAATGAATGTGCTTTTTAAACTTGCAAACTTTGTTTATGGAAGGGCTTTCATTAACAAATGAAAATCGATATAAGCGTCTTTTTTATATTATATGAAATTAATAATTTGAAATACATTGTTTAGAAATTTTTGGAGTATCTAGTTATATAAAATAAAAAATGTAATAATTTGACCCTTGAATGAAAACAATTTTAATCATTACTAAACATAAGATGAGTTCCTTTCATATGCCAAGGGTTAAAATCCAGACTTTATTATTTAAAATTTTATTCAGGAACATCCATTGGTTCCATCTCTAGAAATATATATTCTTGTTGCTTTTTTATAAAAATAACATGTAACATATAGTAAACAAAAATCGTATAATGAATATTAATTTCAGAAGGTACAAAATTTTACTTCACTACTCATTACTTTCAAATGTACATCCGTAAACAAGGGAGAGCTATGTAATATAAATTACATATTTTCCAACAAACCTTTTTATTCAAGACTTCAGAAAATATATACTAAAAGTGAATACTTATAATTACAATTAATTTTTTATTATACGTTTATAAATAAATTATAGTATAATATATAAATATTTATATGGAATAGATTTAGAAATAGGTATATATATATATATATATATATAGATTCTTATTTAAACAATAAAATTGTGTATATAATGCCCTTTTTTTAAATGTAAATTTACAATATATATTGAATAAAAAATATGATATAATATTTTAAATAATATACCATTAATTAAATCAATAATTATAGCTATTTTTATAAAAAGTGGACCTGTTTTAAAAACATTTAGAATGTGCAATAGACAATTTTTCATCTACAGTACATCTAATTATTGTCCATTATTTACATACTGAAATAAATAAACTATGAAAACCTGTGATGTTTTCTAGTGTTATATTTTACTCTAGATTAAAAAAGCAAATCTTAAAAAAAAGAATCAGAAGTCGCGAATTATAATTCAGTCCTACGTTTAATTTTTTTAACCTATAAAAAATAATTTTTATATTATTAGTTTCAATAAAATTTTATGACATAATTATGTTCATTTAATTGCAATTTCTATAGATAAATTTTTTCTTAAAAAAGTGACAAACAATTACGACTCTGAATGTCAATACTGTGTAAGTAAACGTATCTTTTTTAAAAGGATGTACTTATTGTAACTTTGTATAAAATATTTCTATACTTAGTATACATAAAAACAAATTTAATAATATAGATTATTAAAGAAATACTTTTATTTTTTTTATTAATCGCAAAACAATCTGATATTTATTTTGTGAGATATAAAGTGATATGCTTGCTAATGTTTCTGGCAGTGCTCTCATTAATTTTAGTTGTGTGTTTTATAATGAATTTTAGTATTATAACAAGTTGAAACTATTTTATTACTATTTTATTTACTTTAATTGAATGTTATTATAATGCAGATAAAGTTCTATGTAAATTTAACATATCAAATCCTAAAAATATTTTTTTAATAGAAAATTAAAAAGTCAAATTATAATGTGTGCGACAGAGATAAACGAGATAAAAATTAAAAATAAGTTTGATAATTAGGCTAAAAAAATTTTATACATATTGTGCATATATGAGAAAAAGTTTAAAAAATAAAAATATGTTACGTTCTTTTTTTATACAAAAACTGTAAGTCATGTCTAGAAAATAAATAATGTCTAAAAAAGTATCTTTTATAATTGTATTTGTCAAAAATCTAGTGCAGTAGTATAATTTTTAAAACCTATGAAATTACACCTTTTAATATATAAACAATAAAAAAGATTTTCTAATGTATAATTTAGGATTACAATACTTTTTTATGTAAGTAAAAAATGAAAATTTAACTATTATGACTAGCTACTTTATATTAATGCAATTATTTCAAGTTAATTTTATGCGATCATCTACAAATACCTTTTACGATATCGGATTAATTGTACCAAGCTACTATGTATACAACTCGAGTTTGTCGACGAGGAGGTACAGACAAATATGTAATTGGAAATTAATCTATCGACCGTCACGGTACTAACCTTCTTTTTAGAAACGTCCATAATATTGACCATTATTACCATTATTTAATTGTCAAATTACATTACGTAAATAGTATAAATTAAGAAAATAAAAATCGTTTTATGAGAGGATGAATCTTAGTTCACCATAAAAAATAGAAAAAAACCCTTTCTAAAAGCTAAACTTTAAGCATTAATAAATTATATGCTATAAATAAAAGAAATAATGATATATAAATGTATTCTTTCGATTAAAAGCTTTTATACTAATAAAAACTTGAATAAATTTGTTCGTACCTATATGTGAAAGATAATAAATTAATCACTTTCTCAAATGGTTAATTGGATCAGAAAGTTAATTGATTCGCATGCAATAAAATCATAGTTTTTGCAATTAAAATTGTTTATTAAAATTATCTTGTTAAAATATAAATTAATATATTATACTCACCTAACTTTTGTACATCTAACATTTAATTGACGTACGCAGTCGCAGTTTCTGAAACATAATCATGAAGTCCAAATTTGAAAGCCAATTATTATAAAAAAAACTGCGATTTCCATAGTTTAATTAAAAACAGAAACTTATATATATATAAGTTTAAATAAAAGAAAAGTAACCTTCGATCAATTATAGAAATTGTATTTATTTAATCGTGCGATGCATAAACACGCAAAAATCTCTTGCACGGGTTTACTTTTACTGATACCATGGTCTTACTCTATTTATCTTCTTCCTCCATCTTTATTGCACCCATTTTGTCTATGATACAAAATTACCAGAAATCGTCGTATGTCAAGGACATTTTACTTGTAACTTCCTTTAATTTTTTCTCTTTTTCTTAATTTTGTTTTTATTACCATTGGCATATGAAGCTGATGTATTTTGACCCTCATTTATTCCGCTTATAAAAAGTACATTTGTTTCGTAGGGAAGCTACAGTTTGCACTGTAGAAAATTATTATTAATTTCGCAGGGGTGATACGAAACAAATATACAGATCCTGAATATTTGCTAAGTATTGACCTATTTGCATTTGACAAGTAGATCCGTTTTTAAGGGATAAAAATTAGCGGACTGATAACAAAATGGTGCGAAATAAGTGCTTTATTCAACTTCCTCGGTGAAACTGATTCAAGTCTTACAGATTGTTAGTATTTAAAGACTCGACAGTACGTTATTTTTATATTTATTAATTCAGAGCCGGAACACTAGGCATAGGCAAAATCTAAGGAGGTGGTTAAAAAAAAACTAAGGTACATAAAATATCTACGCGGCGAGGATCGAGACAGGGACATATGCTATTTATCGGGTTACATTTGTGCACGTGCAGTTAGAAAAATAACGTTTAACTATTTTGAAATGAACGACGATTAAAAGTATTGTTCTTACTTAGCGTAAACTCGACGTGCAATATAATAAGGACCAACGGTCGACAAAACGCGGACATTCAGCTAGAAACAATTTCTTATCTCAGAAAATGGTACTTTTTCTGAACAACATTTGATGTTAACATTTCATTTATTTTATTTATGTGTGATTTTAAAAAGTAATTTTAAATTGAAAATACTTAATATAATGAAATTAAATACAAAATCTTTAAAATTCTTTTATTGTAATATTAAAAACAATTGTTATTATAAAATAATAATTTTTTTACAGTATTAAAACAATAATACTTGTTTTTGGAATATTTAAAATTGAATATAAAAACATTTTTTATAAAAATTAATTATTACGTATAAAATTGATACAAATATCATTTATTATACAAGCGATTAAAAAAAGATTGTAAACAATACATAATTAATATTACTTTAATTAGTTCTGCTTAAAGAAATGCGTGTTTCTAATTATAGTACAAAAATATATGGTGTCCTTATAAGCTAGCTTAGAAACTTTATGACTTGTATTTTTATATAGCAATCTGTACTAAGGCTTTTGGATAAATAGATAGAGTGAGAGAGATATTATGCGCATAAAAATATATACACACACTTAATCAATAGATATTTAAAAATAAAACTATTAAAGCTTAAACTTTAAACAAGCCTTTTTTTATTGAAGTCGTTGATTTTAGTTATGAAAGACTTTTAATTAAATATATTAAGCAATATGAATATATTAAAAACTTATTAAATACTATTTTTAAGCTTACTATATTGTAATCAGTGATAAAATTTAAAACACGATAAATAATAATCGAACTTTATTATTATTTTTCTTAAATTAAAAATTCCACACGAGCTATTCATTGTTTCATGAAATAGAAACTTTGTTATGTTTGGTTTATAAAAAATGTTTTGTTATTTTCATAACTTATTAAAGTTAAAATTTTATTCTAATAATTATTTTTAAAAAATTGTCATTTGTATTCTAAAAAAACAGATTATTTATAATTTACACAAAACAAACATTTACATTAATTTTTCTGGCACATTTTTTATTTTTTTATCCTTTATAAATTTTTATTATTAAAACTTCTACCATAAATTAAAAATAGACATAAATCGAAAATTTTCATAATTTCGTTTTCATGTCAATGTTATACGTATAAAGAAAATAGAGACAGGGGTGTTTTTTATAAATAATATTGGTACGACTTTTTACAAACATTTTATAATTTTTTCGGAAACTTATATTCGTAAAATATAAAAAATACATCGCCATTTACAGCAACCATGTATGTGCATATCATGTGTATGGTATAAATATATTCATTTCCGAGTTTTGTATGTATTAATGATTTATACCAAAAGGGACAAATGTGTGAGCTAAAATGAATGAATTAGAGGGAGGTAATGATTATAACAGATATATGAAGATGAAGAGTATATAGTCATCGAAACCATCCGCGGGAATGAAGTAAATAACATAAAGAAAAGGTTCGGAACGAATAAAGTGAAATAATGTGAAGGAGACGAACATTTGGGTTGCAAGTTAGGCTAGAAGAAATAATAAAAAGATGCAATAGTTGTAAATTAATCCTCAAAACTTCATCAACGTTAAAAATAACTAACATTGTATACTAAAAGAAAACGAGTTTTCTTTTTTTGCCTTTCTACCATTCGTTCCTTTCCTAATGAATACTTTTACTGAATAATATTGAGTTGTGTTTGAGTCATCATTTTTTTTCTCATCAATAGATTATAGCTCGGTTACTCCTGCGAATGAAAATAAGCGATATAATTTACAAGGTACTCGGCAATATCTTCTCACCATATTAAAAGATGTAAATTTTTAATTATATCTAATTCAGTGAAGTTGAATAAAATTATAACTATGTAAGGCCAACACTGTGAAAGGGACAGTGCTTCTCGCTGAGAAAAATAAGACTGCACAAGATTTTTGGTTTAAAGTTGAAAAAATATTTTCTTAATTTGCCAAATGACCCCTTACATAATTCCTACAATAAAATAACCATTGGCAATAGTTTATGTGTGTGTAAAATAAAACGAGATTTCTAAATTCAGAGGGGTTAATTGTTTCTTGTCGAATTCTATGAATGTTATTTCTCTGTATCAGATATTGTTGACCTTTCATTTTATGGTTTATTATAAATATTGCCATTATTATACACTTTAAATATTATAAAAAGATAGTTTTATAATTTAGAAGAAAAAACATGAATTTTAAATCAAATAAATATTTGTGTGAAAAAACTATAATAATTAATATAAATAATTTTATTAATTATTTTGCCCTTCTTTGTTTCGTTAGTAGTGCCTGTATGATGACTTACAAAAACATTTCATTTGTCATTTTTAAAAAAACACTTGAATGAATTATTAATTTATATCAAACCTTCAATAAAATATTTAGTCTTTAATATAGATCTTAGTTCTTAAGTAATTTTAATAGTCTAAAGTAATGGAGTATATAAAGATAAGAATAATTTGAAAATAATATTTAAAAAATTTTAATATTTTTTAAGAATTCATTGATAATTATTAATTAATTAATTTATGTTATGACAGAAAAATAATAATACATTTCATAAAAAATTTTATTTTCTGAATTACGTGCTTTTAAAAATTATTTATTTTTTTTAACATCAGTTTCTAAAAAGAAAGGGTTCAACAAAAAATTATATAATGGTTACAAATGTTTTAGAAAAATTTAATATATACTATTAATGCTGGCTACCTACGATAATTCAAACAATTTTGTTCAAACCCCATTGAATGTGAATAAAAAAATATGGTAAAATATTTAAAAAACAATCAATGAAAAATTATATATAATTCAATGCAAAAAATTATAAAAAAAATTTAGTATTTATTAAAAATTAAAGTAGTAAATTTGGTTAAGTAAAATTTAAAATTTAGTAAAAACTTAGTATTTAATTTAGTATTTTAGTAAGTTAAAATTTAGAATTTCACTTAATATAAAAATGTGAAAAATTATTTTATTATAGAAAGTAACAAATATACTATACGGGAATACATTTCCTTCTGTTATATCTTATATAAAAATTTTAAGGATATGTGAGTAAAAGGGATACAGTGAATGAGATTTTATCTACAACGAAACATATACTAGAATTTGTGATATAATATATTGAAGAATAATGAAAATAAATTAAAAACATGCAAAATCAGAGAACACTACGTAAATTTAGTGATGCCACAAATAAGATATTTGAATATCCTTTTCTGTAGATAATATGAGTAAGTAAAACTGTTTATAACTGTTAATTTTGATACATATATTATAAAAATAAGAGAAATTTTCCACATATTTTAACTGAACTTTAAATGGCAGAGAGAACAAAACGTTAGACATTTGCAACTTTTTGAAAATTGATTTTCGTAAAAGCTTTCTGCCGATTTCTCATACCTCGTTAAATATTTCATGTACGCCAAAACTAATCGTTTTGAGAATTTATGAAAGTAATAAAATAAATTTTAAAAAGCTTTTGCAATTTCTAATGGAGTTTGACTCATTTTTTAAATGAGAGAGAAATAGAGTTAAAAAAAGAGAGAAATTTGTTCAGGATGGATGGATGAAAGAAGAGGGCTTGCTACCGTCGTTGCCACGGTGACTGGCATTGATTATTCTTCTGACCATCTTCAGTATTTCTATCCTTTTCCTTTATCTCTCTATTCTTCTCTGTTCTTATTCTGTATAGCTGCTTTACTCGCTCACGTTTTAATTTAGTCTATTTATATTAATTTGGCTCCTTTTAAATTCCCTTAATTGCCTGCTTCTCTTACGTGTATTTTTCTTTATTATTATATTCGTTTTAATTTTTTTTTATTTGACCAATAACAATTAATCTGACTTTTCATCTTTTTTATCAAATACACTCTAGTGTTTCACAAAGATTTGATACATCTCTTTAGCTAAATTTTTAGCTTAAAGCCATAATTCTGGTTTAAAAATTTTTGTATTATTATGTTAATAAATACAGCAAATGTTTTTTTAATAAGATTTATATTTTTTTTTTCTAAATCCCTTTGTTTTTTTATTTTTGTTTTTATCTTGCTTTACGTACTACTTTTCGTCGAATCATCTTTGAATTTATTTTTTTCTCACTCCATTTTTTTACACGTATTCCAAAACATTTTCATTTATTTTCCAACTTTTTCCTCCTCTATGCTTTCTATCAAGCCATTTCATTTAATTCTTCATTTTTAATTTACTTTTACCACTTACATTCTGCATCACGCTTTCCTTATTTTTGTGTTTTTCAGCATTGCTTCTTTTTTTCCTTTTTACACTTCCTTCGATAAAAATATTTTTTTTAAACTTAGTCTACTTGGTAGTTGTATCATAGATTTTTTTGAAAAATATTTTTAATAAAAAATTATGGACACGTACGTATTTTTCCAAAAAAGTAATGCATCTTTTATTTCATTTTTGTGTAATGATTCCATGCTTAATGTTTATCGGTAAGATTATACTTAAACCTTAACTTCTAAATGGCTATATAAAATTTTAATAGTGTATGTGACCTTACTTAAGTAGCTTATCCTACAATAAGCAAGGTTAAAATTTTACTGCATATTTCCACTTTGTCCATGAACAAATACAGAAAATTGAAATTTACTCTTCATTATCTTCTATATAATAGTTAATGTTAAGGCTGAACACAACGTTTTACTGGTGAATGACATCAAATTTATTTCTGATTACTTTTAATCACTTCTAAACACTTGTTCAAATTTTCATTTTTCGATATTAGCTTGACTTAACATTATTCTGATTGTGATTCATCCCATGTATAGCTGTTTTAAGTAATCGAATGATTTGGCTTTATTCACACGCATGAATATTGATAATTAGAAAATTCCAACACTCTAAAACGTATATCATGTCTAAAATACAACCTTATAATGTACAACACCAGCGATTGACGAATACCAATTTAATGTTTTTAAAATCATTAGTTTGTACAAAGAATGCATTTTATACGAGAAAAATTATTTTAGTATAAAGTAGTGAATGAAAATGCCAGTTAATTAAAAATATTTTTGTATTAATTTAAACTTTCTTCGGAACGTTTTGTATTCAAACTATTGGAAAAATTAGTTTCTATTAAATTTGCTAATTTTATTGTTACAGCTAATATTTTATATGTAAAATAAGTGAAAATTACCAAATTTTTTTAATAACTTAGATTGTAAATCTAAATACAAATAAAATGATATTACTATTGATATTTTGAAATTTAACAGAAATTACGATTAGTTTGTACGTAAATATTAAAATTGAAATCAATAATTATATAAGCAGTAAATTTGTTCACTAGCTTTAATAAATGATTCAATATATTTTTGTATAAATATACGTAGATTATAGCATATAAATATATCAAAAACAGAACATGTGATGTTAAAAAAATGACGTAAAATTAAATAATAATATAATAATATTGTAAAAAAAAAAATAGCAAATGAATTTAAAAAGGAAAAAAATTTGAGAATATTCAATGGTTTGAGCTGTTTGTATTTGTTTGTGACATCATTTGTTGGACAACATGCACGAGATGTACATTGCTCCTGTGACTTTTGCTCTACCCTTATGTTCACGATTTTGATTTTAGACATCAAGACAACAACGGCAGAAATAAAAGTGGTATTAGATCCTTATAAATTCACGTAGATGTAATATTGTAGTTTTGCGATTCATCGCGATTTTAAAAATTAATTTCATCAAACATTGAAAACTATCAAAACGTAAGATTAACTACAAAATAGATTTGCGCGTATTCTGATATTTACATATAGTAAGTTTGCAATCCCATAGTACTATTTCGTAATATCAATAGTGGGAATTTATATAGTAGTGTAATGTCATTCGAAACAAAAAAGCTGCAATTAATAATATCCTTGATAAATGCATACACTTTCTAGTATAAATATCAGTTGACTATTTTTTGAAACAGTGAGAAGCTTAAAAATACTGGAAGCTGAAACATGCGATAGACAGCAGGACAGAGAATATTTAAATTTAGATTGTCAATAGTTAGGTACAGCCAGAAATTTTTAACTTCGCTATTTTATTTGATCTGCAGTAGTAGCCTTCCTGACTAAGACTAAAAATACATTATAATCATAACAATATTGGAAACATTGTTCTTGCTTTCCAGAGTAATATTAATAATGAATGGAACTCTTGTTTTTAAAACAAATAATGTAGTGTGATGACTCATACGATCACATTTATTATAAATAAATTAAAAGAAAACATAAGTTCCGTTTGTCAAATATTAATTTGATAATAATATCAAAGATTAAATCCTATTGTATTTATCTTGAGTATGTATTGTATCAAGTTAATGTGAAAAAACAATTATTTTCAATTTTTTAATTATGCAGCTTAAAAAATAATATGGGCTTTACTGTTATTTATGTAAAAATTATATTTTTTCTGCATTCTTTTTGTTATGTCAAATAATCATTATTTTCAAATGAATACTATTCAGATAATGAAAATGAACACGGGGTTCTCCCTCATAGGCAGGGTTATCGTTGGGATCCATTATAGACCATGTCCTCCATCTTATCTATCTCTATATGCGTGTTTACTCATTTATCGACATCTGTGCTGACTAAAACAAGAGCTTAACCATGGTTATCTGTTTCCCAGCGTCAAAAAATTCTCAATCAAAATAGAAATGCGAAAAAATAATCTTTAGGCATTGGCTTAGCGCGAAGTTCTACTTTGAATAGGCTTATTGTTATAGGCGGAACAAAAATCAAGTAATTTAGTGGCTAAGCAAATTACGAGGTCACCGCTAGCGAAGAAAAGTCGAGAAGCGCAAGGGAGTTTTAAATTGTGGCTGGCGTCATCAACTCAGACGCGCACACTTGTTTTTATTTTTGTTTGCATAGATGCTTGTCGACCGGAGGTCACAGACGTCACAATTTCCACAAAGGCCAATATGGCGGAATTGAGTGGGCGAACAAGTACATATGTTCGCTGAGTCATTATCAAGGGTTGAAGCTTTTTATCGGCGTGGACTCCGATTAACAAATTTGACATCGCGAACCATATAAATAACATTTATCAAAAGGTTAGATGTGAGCACAAAAGTTGCAGGACTTGATCGATAACCAAATACCCAATATCTATTAATACCTTTGCAAGTGACTAGCATCTGTCTATCACGCTGTCTCTTTCTATCTTCTGCCACTTGCCCTTAACCGCTCTACCTCCTACGCTTTCTGCATTTCAAATTTATTTAATTCTGTTTTTAACCTACTTACATATTGAAATTGAACCGAGGAGGGAGGGGAAAACAACATATCATCATTGCCTCATTTATGTTAACATTTACATTTTTATTTATCATGCCATTACAAATGATGTGGGATAACTGGGATTGGAGTATTTGGGATCCCTGGTCTTTTGTTATCTATTGTAAATCTATATTTACAAAATGTTAATTGTATAAAAAATATATAATATTTAATTAAAGCAAAACATATAATCATGAATTTTAGTAGAATAAAATGAACATTTATAATGAAATAAATCATCCTTGCGCTTTGGAAATTTTAATTTTTTTTTTAATTTATGTGTTACTAAAACATCGGAAATTAAAATAGTTTAGAAAACTATAAACCCTTTACTTTAATGAATAGTTAAAAATATAAATATGTAATACGCTTTGTATCTTCTAAAATACTTTTTTCGTACAAAATGTTTTATGCAATTAGGTAAATTTATTAGAGTAAAAATTTTGACATTCGAAAACGATAAACTTGAGTAAAATTATGATTTTAATATTTCTAAGTTATGTCTTGTTTATTTGATCAATAGCTATGGAAGATGTAAAGTTTTGTTTGAGAAATTCAATAGACGAATTTTCATTTTTATAATACAATAATGAAAACATACATTCACCAGTATGATTTTTATTATGTAAGTACTTGCTTACAAGAACTTTTTTAATAGATTTACAATGCGTCAAAATATACAACTTGAAAAATTTTTTCTTCAAACAAAGTTATAAAGCCTTAAAGTAATTGAATGTGAAATTCCTTTAAAAATACCTAGTTAATTTAACTTATCATATTTAAAATAAATAATTGCTTAAAACAAAAATTTTATACGAAAAAAAGTCAAGTGATTTAAAAGTACATTAAAAAACAAAGGAGTGTAATTTTATGATTTGTAAAAAAGTCAAAGGTGTAAAAGAACTAAGAAGTTATACAAAAGCAAACTTTTGAAATTGTCCTATATTACCTTTAATAATTAAATGGATATATTTATATTATTTGTTTTTTTTCATTTAGTTTTCAAATCAGTGATTTCGTCTGACAATTTAATTATTATAATATTCATCAATTTGGACTGAAGTACTATTTTATAAGAGTTTTCATACACAATTATTTCATTTAATATATGATTTTCATTTTTTCCTTTCGTTTGTTTATAATTTAAATATTTAGTATTATCATTTTTAATTAAAAAAACTCTTTTTTTTGAAGAGCATTTTTAAAACTTATCCAAGAGTTTGCGTTTCAGTTTTACTATTAAACATCTATCTGAAAGTGAATTATGTTCACTATGCTTTGTAATTAGAATAGTGTTTTTATTGTATGGTATAGTGGTAAAAGAACAGTTTACTAAGTAAGTAAAAATAATAACACAAGGAAAATTTACATTTCCTCAATTTTTTATTTTATAAAAAAATTGCATAAAATAGATACTGGATAGGTTGTAATAATGTTTATATAGAATGTACTGTAATATCTATCATATAGCAGTCTTTTTTTCTTTGAATTACAGATGAGTTGACCGATGTGTTAGTATCTGAAAATCTCATTAGGTAAGTTACAATATAATATATATTAAAATAATGATAAAAATGATGTTGAATTATAGCGATAAAGAAGAAAATTAAATAGATAGAATGCATACGACGATTATGCTAATGTGCATTGTCACAAAGAATTTGGCCCAATACATAGTTTTAATTTTTATTGCTACATCATTTGTATTAGTACTTGAAACATTTGATAAAAAAATAATATCTGCATTTATACATATTTGTAAACCAAAATACAATTTTTTTGGAAATTGTAAATAAAGATTGGGTGCCAAAAATATTAAAAACAAGCAGGTCAAGGTTTTATCACTTTATGTTTAACATTGTAGTATACTTTACACAGTAAAATCAATTAAATTTTAGAATAAAAAATAAAGTTTATATAAAAAGAAGATTTTTTTGAAATTAATTGTATGTAATAATTATTAATAATTTGAATTTTTTAATAATATGGTATGAAAAATATTATTTGTTTTGTCCAAGCAACCATTTAAATAGATTACAAAAGTTATCAATAAAATTGATGAAGAATGGAATCTTGTTGTTTGTGCAGCAATCAAGCATGCGTCCCTCATCTTACCCCCGTTTGCTAAGTAGAACTGCTTTTAACATATTTAATTGATGAGAGAATAAAACATTTGTCTTTCGTAAGTCAGAACGATTTCAAAAGTATGCAGAACTTTTTCTTGGCAATGGCTTTTGTCAAATCCGCAATAGCTAAAGAGTCACGTGGAGGAAAAAATATTTTCAGTGCCCCATCATCGAAATGATGGAGATGATTCTGGCAGCAGAGCATGCTGAAAGGCAATGTAACTTGTTCCCTTTGTTCAATCCGACCACTCCGTGTTTAGCGCATTTTCAAGTTTAAAAAAAACATCTACTTTACGCCTTTTTCTCTTTCCTCAATTTAATAAATGAGAGTAGAAGTGGATTCCCATAATTCTTCCCATGATTTTTTATTATTGAGCCTTTTTACAAAGTAATTTTACTGGTATTAAGTACTACCGGTGCTGATGGGTAAAACGTATCGCGATCGCTAAACATAAACACAAGCATAGACGCATTATCTTAATAAAAACTCATTTGGTTCAAATACCCGATTGATGGTCATTTCGTGAAAAATTTTACTAGCTCCACTCAATCAATGACTGATAAAAAAAATAATAATCTAAACTTAACATTAAAGATCCTTAGAAAGTGTAAAGTTTTAAATTAATGTAGGGGTGGATTATGTTATAACTTACAATTTAGATCTTATACTTATATTTGATTAAATTGAATTATTTTGATTGATTATTTTTGCATATTTAACAGAATCAGTATTATTATTACTTTTCAATTAGTAACGTTAAACATTTAAATAAGAAAATCATAATTTTTTAATCAAGTTTACATTACAAATCAAAGTTCCTTCAGTATGATTGGCAAAAAATCATGCTAAGTATTCATAATTTGTTGCTGAATATCTTAATTATCCTTATTTTTCATTAAATAAAAACTTTTGCTAATGATACTTGACTGAGTAACGCTGCCTAAAGAAAATGTCTGTTTTCTAAAATCGATTGAGAACTCATTCATCTACCATAATAATCTGCCATAAATATATAAGTCAGTATTTTGAATATTCGCTTTCTGAAAAATCGAAAAAAGATTCATTTTAAATGCATAATTTGGAGATACAAATATAAGTGTTCGGCAATAGCTGAGAGAGTTTCTTTCTGGAATTATAGGTTGATAACGTCGATGGAGTACGGAGGGAGCAAATTTCGATTTGCCCATTGTAGGAAGTCTGCGCTTATATTTAGGTCAAATCCTTCTCTCTCTGTCTCTCTCTCTCTCTCTCTCTATATATATATATATATATATTTACAACTTACAATGTTAATCACGAACTAAAATTTCACAACAATAACATAATCAGCATTTGACGCTTTACACACATTGAAGGCAGTTGCTGTCTTGTTGATAACAAGTTTTACTTGCGTTAAAAAGTTGAACGTCTATTTGGTTATAAAACGAATTTTTCTATCGGTTTCTATTTATGTTCTCCTATGCATATCCATTTAGAAAATCCTCAAATAGGTCCAACATCTTTACCATGGTCCATCTTCTCGATGCAATGATTATTCCTTTTACCCACATTAGAAATTCTGTGGCTTTGTATATATTAAAAAAACTCGTCATTGATCTCAGAGAACCAGAATATATATATACCCTACGTATAGTTTTATCATATACTATTATATACTGTTCTGGTACCAACGCACGCTGTATAACTTAATATTTCGAGTGGTGTGCAAGTTTGATTGAACTCGTCAATGTGATGATTGGTCATGTGATAAGATAGGGAGCAAACGTAATAGTATAGCACTCATTAATATAAGAAGACGAACAAAAAACCACGGTGTCGCCATTTAACATTTGTGGGACAATGATAGCTGACGTGAAACAGTAGCCGTTGAAAAATGAGGCGTTACGGATCATTGCTAAAGGTCAAACTAATAATAGCCATGGGGAAGAGAAGCACAAAGCAATGTAGGTGGAACAGTACAATGTCTACGCCAACTCTCTTTTTCTCCGTTTTTATATATACGCGTAGCCAGGAGGATCGTGACATCACTACTGCCTGGACGGAAATGACAATGACGAACTGCAAGAAGGCCCTGTGTAAAAGTTTGAATTGTGTCGCAGAGGAAGCGTGCATCGCGACATTTAATCCGACAAAACGTCGACGTAATTTCGTGACATCACGCCGATCTTGGTTTTGTTCTATTTCTGTTTCCCTTTTCCTGATGATAGCCTACAAATCAGTGTGCGGTCGCTCGAGTAACGCATTCTTTTTGTCTATCCGCCTGTCTCTCTCTTTCTCACTCTGTCGGCCTGACTTTATCGATTAAAATACTAGTGCAATACATGCCTTTTTGGGGATTTTATTATTAAAAACAAAAAATTTCGTTTAATGTAAGAACAATTTCAATCCTGAATGGATTTATTTTGTTCAATGTCTCATTAAACAACAATACTTTGTCATAGAATCTCAAAGTTCTATATGAACTCTCACTGGTGTTGATTAGTTCAACCATTTTATATTAGGATTAATTTATATTCTCAAAATATTAATATACAGTAATGTTTGGTTATTTCTTCAGAAATATTGCCAAAAAATTTTAATTTTGAAACGAATAACGCATAAAATTATGATAAAAATCTTTGATTAATAATTTCAAAACTTTTATTAGAGAAATTTTACATATTCTGTCAAAAAAAAGTTTATCTTTTATTTGAATTATTATAACATAATATAATATAATATTATAAAATATAATGCAGTACAACGCATAATATAATATTATTTAATACGTAATACAACATAATATATTATATTACAATTTTGAATTATAATCTCATTCTAATCAGAATAGATTTAAAAAATAAATTTAAATAGTTTTGTAAAATAAAAAAATTTTATAAAGTTGATGAATTATAAATCTATTTAAGTTTTTTAAAGACTTACATATTGTACTTAAAACAATTTTTGCGCTTTAATATAACATACAAATTTTTAAAAACTTTTTACATTTTTCACTATTCGTAATGATTACAAAACTAAAAATGTAGATAGAAATTGAAAAACGTAAAGAATAAATTTTTTCATCGATTAAATAATACGACGTCTATGTAAATATAAGTTTCTGATATAAAAATGGATTTTCCCATAATTTTGTTAAATTTAGAAAAATGAAATATTTGTGCTAAAAACCGATATTATTTGGTTTTGTATTTTATTCTTAGATTTAGAATTTTTATGATAAATATAAAAAATGTACTTTTCTGTAGCCCTGTTTATAATAAAAATTATTGTCTACCTTTATAATATAAAAATTTGACAAATTTGAATTTCTCATTAATATTGTTTGTTTTTATTTTGCTTATTCTTTATCTTTTTCTTACTTTTAATATATTAATTGAATTTACAGTAAATATTGTATGTAAGCATAAACGTAATATGAGAGGTAGAATTGATTTCGCGTAAAAAATGTAAAATATTAACAATTGCATTGAAAGTTTAGATAAATTGTAAATAAATTTTTTTTGAAAAATATTAAAATATGTTATTTAGTTCGAATATTTATAATAACTGTTATATTCTTACATGGTCTTAACTGTTATATCTAATTAAAACATGTTTAATATTTATAATCTGTATTATTTTAATACTTTCAAAACTTGAAACTTAGTGTTAAAAAATGATGACATGTTTTGACCTCGTTACGCCCTTGCACAAGCAATATTTTTGAATCTGTTCGTTAAAAAGTACACATTAAAAAAGAATGCTCTTTGTGAAAGCAAAATATTTTTTTATTTTTTAAGAAATATTCTATAAAATGGGTAAAATTTATACAATAAACATATTGCTTAAGAAACTCTACTATATTATTGATTTTTACAATAGTCATAACATTTTTACTAAAAGTTTTCATTCATAAATTTTTTGCATTATATTTTTTATTTATTTTCGAATTTATGATTTAGAATGGTAATTGATCTTCTCTATTAAATTATTTTTATAAAATTTAAGAGAAGTATTGTTAATGATTTCGAATTACAGATAGAAAAATAACTAAAATGATAAATTTCAATTATGTTTACTTTTTAATATAATTCTTATAAATTCCATCTACAGTTACTTTATCAGCTTCTATCTTAAGTATATTCTTCAAAATATTGGAAAATCATATGAAGAAACATTGACGAATTCATGACGTGTGCAACTTCCATAAAAATTCTTCCACTTGTATCAGTAAATTATATTATTAACACATTGTTTGTGTGCACACATTTACTTATATCACTGTGTGTTTTAATTTTTTTATATGTTGCAATCAATATTGTATTAATAAAAATTTCTTTTAATATCTAAATTCAGAAAAACACATAAAAGCTGTTGATCATTAGTAATAAGTTATTTTTTTACAAAAATGCGGACAGAAATAGTTAATAGCTATTTTCAATAGAGCTTTTAAATTATTTTTAAAAACATTCGATCTTTTTGCTTTATAATGGACTCAGGTAATTTTATTTTAATTTTAGCAAAATAATAAAATATAAGTTAATATAAACTTTTATATTTATTATATGTATTTTATCTATATATATTAAAGTAATATTTTGAAGGATAATACTGCAAATAAAAAAAGCAGTACCAAATACTAGTAAGGATTATATTATATATTTTTATCAAATTAATAATAATTTTAGATTAATCAATGATAATTAATATCTATCTTATAATTATATATGTAATCAGCAGGAGACAATATAAAATGATACTTTGTCTTAAAAAGAAAAACGCAATATTACAGAGCTATGAAATGGATTAAGGTAGAGAAAAATGAGTAATAAATAATTCGTTGAAAAAGGTAAAAAAATTAATAACAAGAAACATTAAGAGTCTGAAATAATAGAAAACAAATATTAAAAGCTCAATCTGATAGATGAAAAAAATTATAAATCTTGTTACAAGATAAGGCAATATAAACAAAACTAAGGACATAACAAAGATTACTTACTGAGGTACAATAACTAGTATTTAGAAATATGGACGAATGAAAAATGTGTAATTGAAGGTTACTGAAATCTGTAGAAGAGTAGTATTCAGTGTTTACGTCCTTTAGCGCCAGGATACTTATCTATCAAACTAAAGCACAAATTCGATTTCCCTCCATCATTCCGTATTAAACCTATATTCAGACTAAGTATTCTCGATGTATCGTTGAATTTTTTATTAGATTCATTTAAAAAGAATTCAAATTAGAGATTCAACATATTTTTAAAGTTTTATAGAAGCTTATAGTGATAAATAATTGGATCTGGCAAATAGAAAGTAAATACCTTTTGCCGATTGATACAATCTTTAAACCTTTTTAATTTCATGTACATATTCACATAATTAAAAAAAAATTCACCTGTGAAGTACTAGTTTCTATTAAGAAGGTGTAAAATCCCAAGAATTCAATGGATCTTTCATGATTTAAGGAAACAGAGAACAAGAACTGTAAAAAACACAACAGAGAACTGTAATAAAAAAAAACAAAAAATTTATTTCTTTATGCGTTATTATAATAAACGTAGTCAGTCGAGTACATAATATAAAATACGATGTAGTATAAATATTTATACTCATATAATTCTAAAACGTATAAGGTATATTTAAAAAGACACAAATCACAAGCTTGAAAATATAATTAGATTAAAAAGGGTTTATAATTACGAAAATAATACGTAAAATGGTTACTCTCTTTATGTTATCATGACTTCGTTCATCGAAATTCATCGGTCATTATGATTAGTTTACACACCGAAAATATCGTTCGTGTATTGTTTACAATCATTGCTGTTATAATTCTCTTCGACAAACGATCACGCATTCTTTTGGTACATACCTTATACTATCACGATCCGTACAATATATTTCTATAGTTTAAATATAATAAATTTCTTTCCCGAATATAACATAAATTCTCAAGGTTTTTAAAAATTAAATGAAAGACTTAAATATCCGTACAATTGAACGAGTAGCAAATAATAGCACTTTGAGCATAGGAAAACAGAAAGCTTGAAGAGTTAAAAACCGAACAATGATACATGGCGTGCCAGTTAATAATGGCGAGAGTAACCCCAGTCTTAAGTCAATGATCGCTAGGTCAAAAATCATACGTAAACAGTTCGGTACGCAGTATCAGTGACGGCAATAAGGAGTAGTCAAGTCTCGCTTTTGCATTACGTGATATATGAATTACCCTGCCGTAAGGGTAAAATACACCTTACCCTTAATCAGCAGGAAACGCGTAAATTAAAAACAGATGATTTGTACGTTAACTTAGTCTTAGGAGAATGGGCTTGTAAGTTAAAAAATAACAAGTGGATACGTGGACTGGGCTAGTGCCACGAACGAGCCGAGTAAGAGATCATGAGAAAGCACGACAATGTATGTTTACCGTTTTTCTCTCTTGTTCTCTCTCCCTTCTACTCCATGTTGATATCGTTTCACTACTGGACGTGCTTTTTGATCTGGCTCCATCTCCACAATATCGTTACCCAGAAGTTAGTTTTACAAGCGTTATCTACGTTCATGCCATTATCACCTTTTTCCTTCATCAAAATCTTTCCAAGATCCTCACCCCATAAAGTCTTTTTTTAATACATGAATACCATATAATTTCACGCATCGCAAGAGTTAAATTCCAGATCATTTTTATTCGATATTCCACTTATAAATGCAGGAGAAACATAGAAATATTTGAATTTATGAAACGGAGATGTAATGTGTATCTATAATCGAGGGGCTATTTTAGCTACGCTCTTTTCTATGAAGATATATAAGTTTCTCTTTTTAGGTAAGTTATACAGAAAATAAAAACAAGATTCTATTTACCTACGTTACAGTTATAGTCTTGCTGGTACTAAGTTGATTCATATCTATACGGTAAGGCTTTTAATAACAAAAAGTAACCTTCAATAAGTAACACTGTGTAAATGTCAATATAAAACTGTAAAATCTCAATTCAAATTATATAACTGAAATATATTTCATTTGCGTTTGGATACTTATAGGCTTGCACTTGAAAATCGTTGCTTTAGCAAATCTTCTCTTTCTACTGATACTAGACATTAATTAATGTTAATCAGTACAAACTATGATACTTACGCTTTTACTCTTAATTCTAATTCGGTGATATTTTTTTACCAGATTGAAGGTAAGCATTCAAAATAAGTTTGTGGCTCCTTCATATGTACTATAAATTCTTACATAAGTTCAACGAGGAAAAATGGCTTCTTAACCTTGAGCACCTGAAGTTCTCGTCCCTTATTCACTTTAGTATCTGTTAATGTTTTCTTCCTCCGACAATGGATAAGTACGATGAAACTGGGCGATTCAGGAATGGGGTTGCCGTTACAACATATTTAATGATGGATAGAGCTATTTTTCCTTATCAATAGATACAAACGAGAGGTAGCATACTAAATGCCTTTCATAAATAAGATGTCTTTAAAAAATGTTATTAGGACTTATTGACTAAAGTAAAAATGTTAATTTAATTGATTAAAAAAATTTAATTATTTAGTTTAAATTTTAATATTTTTATATAGAAGATACTAGAATCCTCTTTTATAAATGCTACACATATAAACAATCAAATCATATAAACAGTACGTAACCACAGTATACGTATCTGACAATTATGACTAAGAAGAGTATTTTTTGTTGTTGGATATTTTTTCATTGATGTTTTATGGGTGTGTAATCAATACATGCAAAAGTCTTTCAAATATGATTAAATAAATTATCTCTACTTTTTGTCAAATTCTTATTATATTAAATATATTAAATGCGCTTTTTAAGGTAATACTATCCACTTTAAGGACTTGGTATTTGTGTTTTTACCGAGTTATTCGATATAGAAAATATGCTTACTCACTTCCGTAATCTTTAATTGTGTAGTTTATAATGCAATTGTTCCAAAATCTGTTGGACCGGTTTATTACAAATTGTATCTGCAATTATCTCAGTAAAGCCCGATGTTCATGCGTAATCTGCAAATGTTAATTGAATAATAAAAAGAAGAAGAAACAAAAGTTGAACGTGATATATTAACTAATTTTTACCGAATTTAGAATAAAAAATATGAAGAAAATGTTTAGTATTTAGTTAAGTAGTTTATTTAGAGACTGAAATCAACAAAATTTTACTAAACGAGTTTGATGATTAGTTGATTTAAAACACTAAAAAATGTAATTGCCCTTTTTGTTGGCATGATGCTCGAGGGACTACTATGTAGATGCAATTTGGAATGAACAAATTTTTTAATTAGAAATTTTCACCAACGCAATCCTTTTAGGATTGTTTTGTGAACTTTGAGAGTTTGTTGAAATGAAATATTTGATAAATGAATTTTTAGATTTAGTAATTGTATGTGTTTATTTGTTAATGATTTCATAAGAAAGAAAGATACTTACCAGCCAAAGCTAGTACTATTTGGATTTTTTGCATATTTCTTTAATTACATTATTTAATACATTATTAAAATAATCGACTTTAATGAATTAATTTTTTTAAACAAGTAATGGATTTTTCAATTAATTGATAGTAGAAAAATGAAGTATAAGTGAATGAAAATAATTTAAATGTAAAATATAGTGAAAGATGTGACAAATGTTATTTGATGTAATTATCAATCAATGCAGAACGTGTGGGAAAAAATTCATTTTTTATTTAAGTATATCTACTGTGTGTATCCAGTATTGAAATTATGAGAGTGGCAGCACTAAGATGTATTAAAGTTATGATCAAAATTTGGATAAATATTTTGTAAGGAGAAAAGAGGCTTTTAAAAATCAATGAGTTGAAATTATTCTCGAGTTATTCGGTAATTTATAGGGATTTACAAAAACAGCAGAAAATTGTCCCAGTGCTTCACAATTCCTTTAAAATAAAGTAAAACTATCACTAGCGATATGTCAATTCCGTTCTGTTAGACAACTTCCACTCCAAGGTCACTTGTATCCCAATCTTTTTTCAGCGTACTTTAAGTCAAGTTGTAGTTACAGCTTTTCTTTAATTGATAATGTTTAAATGAGACACTCATCAAATATAATTTCAAATTGATTAAAATTCGTCGGTGTACTTAAGGTATGTATTTATATATGTAAAGTTAGCATAGTGATGAGAAGAGGAGGCAAGGGTAGGTATTTTAGGTACGTTCTAAATTTCACGCGAATGCAGAGGGTGGCACTAATTGTTGTTGAAAAACGTAAGAACTTGATTATTTTTAATTTGAACATTTCTATAATAATGAAGATTTTTTATAAGTCGTGTAGATTATGCATTTTTTCAGACAAAAATTGACATTGTCATGAAAGATTACATTCCCCTTCTCCTAACATATATTTTATTCTAAAGTGATGTTTTTATTCGGTAAAAATCAATTTTTAAATTTTCTTTTAAAAAATGTCAGTATTTATATAAAAACAAAAAAAATATTATAAACGCTGATCAGTAAATATCGCTGATCGACATTCTATATCAATTGATTTATCTACACGGAGCTTAATATTTAAAATTTTGACCTGAATAGCAAAATTTAACATTTATACTAAATTAAAATTTTTTTCGAAATGTCTCATATTAGTTCAAATAAGGTATTATAGTACTATTATTATATAATTAATTTCAAATCCTCAAATTATACTTATCTTACTGCTATTCTACATAATTTGTAATGCATTTAATTAAATAATTTTTTGCATATATAAACACAACAGTATTTGTATATAAGTTTGGTATAAGTAACATGAGTTTGTTGAACATAATTGAAAAAATCTAAGGTTTTATGTATATTCAATCTATTAAAAAAAATTTTCTGTAAAACAATTTAAATAATAAATTCTTTAGTAAATATTAAAAATTTTGACTATAAATACATGTACAAACCCAAAAACAGTAGCAATTACTACTGAAGCAATTAATAGCTTTTCGAAAAAGTGAACACTACTTTGACTTCAATTTATATTTGACAAGTTAATACATTAATTTATTTATAATTTTCAATTTTTTTTTTTTTATTTTTACATAATGTGTAAGAAAGTAAGTTAAATATTGATAGCTTTTTATAAATATAAATTATTATAAGTAGATCCTGCATATTTTCTTATAAAGCAATCATTTAATTAGTAAATCGAAAGAAATAGTTTTTACGACTAAATTTATCCTTTTTTGTTTTTAATAGTGCTCATTATACTAAAAAAGCAAGTGCTTTTCTAATTAATCCGTAAACGAGTGCAGAACAACCAATATTTTTACCATAATAATGTACTGAATGCATTAATAAATAATATAACTTACTGAAGGAAAATAAAAGTCAAATTTTTTCATTGTTAAATTAAAAATAAAATTATTTGGATTTTCACGTAACGTTTCTCTTGTTCATAAAAATTAATACAGCACATTCTTCTAAAACTGTCATCCATCTTCTCTCTCTCTCTCTATATATATATATGCCTTCATTTTCGTAATATACTTTTCACTTGACATCATTTTTTATATTACTCCGTATTAAAACCAAAAAATTTATTCCGAATATTATATAATTCCATGTGAATAAATGTAAAAGATAATTAAACAGTATTGTAATGTAAATAATTTTAGATACAACTACGTATCTAGCAGAAGAAGCTGTAGTACTGTATTCAAAATTAGTGCAAAATTTGAATGAAACGAAAGAAACTAAATTAGTTAACTCAGAGGATTAGCAACAGGAGCTAAGGGAGCATTAATAACTTAGGAGGGCAAGTTGGCAATTATACTGTACGTATGTTATGCACGTGAACAGCTATAGCATTACACTGCTGTAGGATCGATTTGGCTAGAGGTAGTCGTAGTAAGGGCAAAAAATCTGTTTCCCCTCCTTTCGTTTGCAATCCCTTTCCTTTACTTTTAATTGCGGACTTTCTCCTTCCGCATTTACAAACCCTAAAAACCCTAACAACCCTAACAAGCTAAGCATTTTTTTTTTGCACTCCGTTCAAATTTTGTAAACAACTCCTTCGGGTCATATATTATTTATGCACTCCTGTAGCTTACAGATTTGGTTTCCCACCATCTATACACATTTATACAGTCTACGCTTGTGTATTTATATATGCATTTGAACGTAAGAGTTTGCTTGTTATGGCGACTTTAGCTGAATTATTCCTCTGTTTATTCCTTTTCCTTTTTTCGTTTCCTCTTAACTCCTTTCATTAACGCGTAAACTTGACCGTTCTTTACCACAAGTCACCCCATCTAAAAATTTTTCAATAGACATATCTAAGTATGAAACATAGGCTGCAGGTAATGAAAGTTACGTTATATGTAATATTCAAACTTTGAATTCTGTATTCTGCTTTTTTTTATCTCAAAAATTCAAGATTTTTTTTTATTATTATTTCACATATGTGCAATTATTTACCAATCTTTTGTTTACATGATTATGTGGTCAACATTGTAAAAGCACAAACGTTTTTGGATAATAAACTGATTGCAATAAATTTTTACGACTTAAAATTATTTATATATTTATCTCGATTATTTGATACTTTAAAACTTTAAAAAAAATCTTTGTTTTAGACATTAATATAATGAAATTTATTTCATTTCTGACAGATTGTTACACCGACAATTTGAATCACAGTTCATCAATAAAACATAACTTTCTAACAAACTGTGTTGAATAGTTAACTTTAATAATTTAAATGAAAAATAAAAAAGCTTATGCGATATATTCATAATAATTACGTGTAATAATTTTGTTGCTTCTACATTTTGCATTTTGTTGTTAAAAAGTTTATTTTATTTTTTTTAGAAATAAACATGTTTATATATATATATATATACGTCCCATCCTATTTAAAAAGTTATAAACTTTGATTGCTACTTCAATATAACTTCAATATAAATTTAGTTGTCCTACATGTCCAAATAATAATTTTTCATTTGTAAAGCATATTTTTAATAGTATGGCATTTATAATAGTAAGTAAAGCATATTTTTAATAGTATGGCATTTATAATAGTAAGTAGTAATAGTAAATATTTATAATATAATAGTATTTATAATATTTATAATTTATAAACTGGATTTAAATATTATTTATGCTACTACTCCTTCCTGTACTCAATGATAAAATAAATTAGAAATAATCATTAATATCAGTCAAAAATTTATTTATTTGATATTGATAAAATAAAATTAAAGTAATAAATTAATCTTAAAAAACCAAAACCTATTTTAAAAACTCTTACAATAACATATATTTATAATAACATGATTTCGAATTTTTAACCTCGCAGGTCATTTGCATGTAAAAAGTTGAAACCAATTCACTTATTACTTTTGTCATTATAAAAAATGGCAATGAAAATTAACTCTATTAAAGATAATAAAAAATAAAAATTGGTAACTTTTTTAAAAATATTGATACTCCATTTTCTCTGATAAATTATTATAAAATTCGAATGCTCTCGATTATTTCACTAAACGAAATAAATTGAATAAAGTAAACGATTTTCAAAAAATCAATCAGAAGAGTAGAATTTCTTATTTAGAGTATTATGGAATCGTTAAAAATATTGATAAAAATTACGAATGGTACTGGCACTAATCATTCTCGTATAATACAAACACAAAGAAAATTAAAAACAAATAAATTAGCACTTTGACACGATTTCCGTTACTTTATTTCTGCAACAAAGGTCAGACGATGATAGAACCGAACAATATTTTTCTTTTTTAATCAAAGAATCAAATCTTTTTTAATAAAAGGAATTTACACCTACTTTTCAATTATAGAAACTATGTATTCTTTTTATTACACACATTTTTTATTGTAAAAGAATTAATAGTTATATTATTAAAATTAATTTGATTAAACGTATGAATCTCAGATTCCATTCAACGTTGTTTTAACATAGTTATTACGATATTCTCCTATCTAAATGATGTCTATTAAAAGTGATTAAGCTTCTTTTTATATAATTCATAACGTACATAAATAATTTAAGAATTGTTATTATCAAATAATAAAATTGTTTTTATATATTTATAAAACTTAGTTCACTTTGTACTATCTAGTTTCTAATTCCATTAAAACATTTATTTTTTATAATTTAATTTATGTTTATACTTAAAAATTTTCAAATATTTCTAATAGTAAATAATGTCTTTTTTAAAATATTCATTAAAATTATTGAAATTTTAATTAATTTAATACGTCTTAAGTAGTTATTAAAACAAAGCTGCATCGAAAATTAATTTTTGAAGTTTCTCAAACATCATATTTATTTAGACAGATTTTCTGAAATTTGATAAAAAATGCTTCTTATTATTAATAGAATAAAAATATTAATTAAAAATAGAAAAAATATGTAAAGCTTTTAATTTTTAATTTTTTGATAGTTTTAGGATATGTTTTCCGTTGAAGATGTATTCATTGAAATCTAAAGAATTAAACAAAACTAAAAGAAAACAAACTAATAAAATTTGCTACTAACTAAACTAATAAAAGTGCTGATATTGATTATTTGTCAATTTATTGTAACGTAAGGTGTGACCTAAGGTGTATATGCTATATCCTCAAAGTTGCTCGATAGATGGGGCTGGTGGGCGAATAAAACTACAAAATGCCTTGTAAATAGAAATAAAACCCGAGGTTCTCAAAATTTGCACAATGAAACTGAACAATCACTAATGCACCAAAAGACATCAACGGAAATTCAAAGTGATAATTAGTAACACATTTGCTAATATTTTATCTTGGTTTTCATCGATGTATTAAAATCGGGTTTCTTTAGTATGAATAAGGATGATTTAAGCGAATCATTTGCCTTACATTATATCTCGTTAATATTTTTAAGAACACAGGCTTGTTATGAATATAAGGGAGTTTCTTTACAGTCAATGTCCTTAATTTTTACGTAAATAAGAAAATTTTCGGCATCTTTCGGTTTCACAAGCCTTTCCTACAATTTCATAGGTAAAATATTTAAGCTATGCCCAATGCTAGTATAGCTAATGTCATCCTGAGTAGAATCTACTATGTAAATAAAAGATGGATCTACGCTTCCCCTTTTCATTTCCTCTGCCTTCTTAGTACTTTTTTCGTTTATTGTTATTTTATTTTTTTTACTGTTCCTCTTTATCTTTATCTATCTGTCGAGTTTTCTGATTCGGTCTTGTTGTACTATTTGTTTTTCTTATCCGTACAAATGACATTTGTAAAATTATGTTTATGTTTACTAACATTTATGGCATCTTGTACAATAAATCAGAATCTGGATGTTTTATTAACCTATTATTTTACATTTATAGTTTGATATTATCCAACTTATTCTAAAGTAAACGATTTTAAAAACTTTACAAATACTTTTATGTAAAGTTTTTATGAATACATAATTTTTCATCTAAAAGTATTTATTATATTTTGATTAAAGTATGTTTAAAAATTCATAGAACTTAGCCTCATTTAATAATTTCACATATTTTAAAAACAACAGAATACAAACTGATTAAATATTCAATTAAAGGACTAATGAAAATATAAATTCTACATTTATTCTCAATGATTTTTCAGTCTAAAAAAGCTAAGATACGAGACAAATTGGATTTTCGAAAATTTCTTAATATATACATTTTTTTTATTAGCGATGTTTGTTTCCCAATAATTTTTTGAACCCAAAAACAATAATTTGTCCCACATTTATAAAAAAAGCGTATATTACGATAAAAAATTTGTTAAATATTTTTAAATAGGAATTAGTGGAAATTTTGATTCTGTAATTTTTAATTGGTTACATTTTTTAAACTTTAAGATGAACTATTTTTAAAACTTCAATATATGCTGCTGTATAAGTCCATTTCTTCCTATACGCCTTCCTTCGTAATCATCTTTCTTTATATAATTTACCTAATGAATCGTTTCATACTGTGCTCGATTCTCCTTTATATCAGTTATATTTTCCTACTATTCTCAGATTTTGCACACTAGTACTTAGTACATTCCACAAATTTTTGAGAGATCTCGTATACAATATTCAGGAGTAAGAGAATAAGCAGTTTATTGTAAAAAAATCTTATCTGCAGTGTCAAGTACGTTGGTGCCAACTAATTATTATATGAGAACCTTGTTTATAAATTAGTAGGTATATTGTTTATTTAATTAATCAAATAAATTAAAAATTTTCCTGTTAAAATTTCAATAAGATATACACTTGATTTGGAATTCTTGATACTTTAAAGGCTTGTTCATATCCTAAGGCGTTTTATATTATAATAGGTATATATTTGTTGAATAAACTTTAAAAGAATTAAAAAGTTTAAAAAATCAGATGAGTAGAATGTGGCTCCATTTTAGTTTACATGATATTTACATGAGATTTTGAAACAAAAGTAAAACACTTCAATTCTTGTCGAATACCCACGGTTAAATTGTACAAGACGTTGTATTAATGAAGTATAAGAATCGAGGAATGTACCGTGAAAGGATATGGTGGTCGTAAGGACAACAATGCATGAAAAGTGAAGAACACCTGATTATCGTTCGAATGGACCTTACCGGTAAGTCAAGTCAGGGTAATAGCCTTACTAAAATCGTAAAAACGCGCATGCCTGGAGCAAATTATGTAACCAATTCTCAAATATTAGCCTAACGTCGATTTGTTGCGTGCACTTGTGAAAATAGTTTTTACAACTCTAATCAAATTCTTACCCTTTATTTCCTCAACTCTTAAAGTTACAAGACTTAAAGGATCCCGGGATATGTGATGATACAACTTGTCAAAATATATAACTTACCTCGAGGTATTCTAGTTGCCAATTTGACCGGTGATTAGTTTATTGTGTCACGCTACTTTGGTATTTTAGGAAACTACTGTATATATCATTGCCATTATCCGATCGCATTATGATGATACGTTGTAATTCATTGCAATAAGTAAAGTTAATTACTCATCCTTACATTAATGTTGCAGAGCAGCCAAAATTCATTGGAGATGGAATTGCCTTCGGCAGAGCAACTTTTAGCTGAGGCTCAAGAGGATTGCAGCTCCGTGGAGTCTTTATTGCAGGATAGTACGGCTTACCGTGAAGAGAACACAGACTTTGTTCATAACGGGGAGAGCATCAGATATCTTGACGGCCTTACAAGAAACTTATCTCCATGTGAAGGTCTTAATCAGCGAACTAATCAAGACATAGTCAGTTGCGTTAATAAGACCTCCCTTGAAGAAGGCCTGGTTAGGTAAAGCTTGCATGCCTATACCTGTTCTTTCTCTTTATTATAAAAATTTAAAGCGAGACACAGAATAAATTCGTGATAATACATAGTTTAGTATAGACTTCAAAGTTTTACGATACTTTTTACAATCATTTAGTATAATCCTGAAAAGCGACTCATACAAGTTCATTTTTTCAAAAACTATGTTTCTAGCAAATTTAACTAAAATCTTAAAACATTAACCTTAATTCTGCTACTTATTACATTATTTGTGTCCTGTAAGCCATAATTATTGAATATCAGCACATTTATTGGTTTTTAATTTATTGGCACAAATTAATAGTTTAAAATTTTTAATTAAAAAACAGCATTTTTTGATAAATAATTATGTTTTTAACGATATCTGATAAATTTTCATTTTTTTAACATTCATTGTCAGTTATTATTCATTACAACCTTTTATTTAAAATTTATGATTAAAGTTCTAGTATATGTACATTCAAAAATAAATATGAATGTAAGTCTATTGGGGCAATGATTTAAATATCTGATAGTAATTTACTCATTCATAAAAATAATAGTTAATATAAGGCAGCAGAATACTATATATGGTAAATAACCATCTACCAAGTCACTTAATTAAATTGTGATTATTGTTAAAAGTTTTATCTTGTTATAAAATTTGTATACGTAAAATTGATAAAAAAAATTTTTTTTATAAAAATATTAATGTGCACAGTTACTTTTTTAGTGTTGTTGATAACTCATATAATTAACTAAGAATTTTGTTTATTTTTGAACCAAATGTTATCACTCCTTAATTTTACCGAGATCTAAAAAATCGTTCAAGTACAGTAAATTATATTTTAGTCAAAATATTGACTATAAAGCATTTCCATCGCGTATTTTAACGCGAAATATAATAATAATTTTTAAACTTGACACTAAGGCTAGGACGTAAAAAATACATATTTAAAAATTTTCACCATCCAATTTTATCAAAGTCGGAATAATAATTTATAATTCAAAGATTGGTTCTCTTTAAATCATTATTATTATTATTAATATTTTTTTATTTCAGAGTCGTAAAATAATGTTCTAAAAGCATATTAGTCGACAATTGAGACTTCACTTACGATTTTATATGATAATTTTCATTGCTTTGTAACACATTAATATGTGTTACAATGTGCTGAATTAATGTACTCAATAATAACAATGAATTTTACTCCTGTTGTAGGCAATTATGGCTTCTACATTTGTTAAAAAATATTTCATCCTCTTATATTTTCTATCTTTACAAAATGAGAGCAGCAATAACGAATTTTATGATCTAATGATGTTGCGATATCGTTTCTTCAATATAAAAGAGTAGTTAAAGTGCTTCGTGTAGGACAATAGTCTCTTTTCATCAAGCAGTTTATTATGATCCAATAACTATACAACAATCGAAAATCTACATTTGACACTACTGAGTCTAACAAACACTCTGTTCCCGTTTTTTAATCTGACAGTTTTAATACCGCCGAGAGTGCCAGAGTAACCCAGGACTCAGAAGACTCCTGTTTAGATTCAGCGTCATACCCCGGACACAGTTCCATATGCCTCTCCCCGAAAATAAAATCAATGCTATCGAACAGCGGATCCTCCGACTTCCAACCAATAGGGAGTGAGGTTTCTGAGGAAAAGGCCCAGCAACTGCGAAACGAAGTAAAGCGACTTTCACCGGTGCACGTGAGTCTGCGAGAGCGTACTCTAGGCGAGATATCATTAACCTCAGTTAGCGGTCGGAAGCCCAGGGAATCAGAAGATATTGAGTCTGGAAATTTGTCAAGAAGCCACCGACATCTTATTTTGCGGCTTGAGCGGATAGACGAGACGAAGGCTATGGAGCTTGAGATCGGTTCACCAACCTACTGTGTTGAAACCCTAGACGGTCTCGAACGTTGCGCCCGCGTTAGTCTTCTTGACGGCAGCTTCACCAGCTCTGAAGATATCGTAGAGAAGTTGCGCATTGGCGACGAAGTTCAGTTTCCGGGCTGTAAACCGAATTCGTCAAATTTAATAATTTTCGCTGATGCAGAGGAGGGCGAGGTCGGTTCCGATAGCTCTGTGGTCTTAGCCTCAATTGCTGCAACGTCTATTGGTTGTGAGAACGGACTCGGACAAGTAACCTCTACGAGACTTGAGCAAGATCGGCTCGAAGCCTTCACTGACGATTCGGCTGAGAGCCTTGCCCTCGTTGTCGGAATCCGCGACGAAGTGCGTTCGGACGGAAGCGACTCTGGTCTCGGTAGCGAGATACCCGGGGATCCTTGTCCGGCTCCAGCCCCAGAGAGTGACTCTGAGACCTCCTTTCTCGACAGAATACCCGATGACATACTTTCTGATAAAGACAAAGGTAAGTCAGGTAAAAATCACGAATTTTATAAGGTAAATGCTCGTTAAATCTTGACAACTGCCAACAGTAGCACGTTAGCTTTTTTTAATTTCGAATGTCGTACTTTATAGGGAATGTAAGTATAAGGTCTATTATTTTAGTGTGAATCTTTTTAGACAATTCTCAGGTTTCAAAACTCTTTTTTATAATACAGAATTTAAATGTATCAGCTAATATTTTGTAACGCGAACATTAATAAAAAAGAGATCACAATAGCGGAAACGTGTACTATAAATTTTTAATTAATAGAAATTAATAAAACTCGAATGAAGCTTAAATTTATAGTCGTTTATTTTCTAATTCAGTATAAATATTACAAAAATTTAATCATTGAAATTACTGTTTGAGAAGGTAACGTTCGTTTAACAATATCATATCGTACGGTATTTAAAAGTGTGACTGCTTAGTGATGTACGTCTGGGTTGTGTCAAATATATTTGACAAGCGTCTAACTGATAATGTATCATTCAAAATATAAGCTTTTCAAGAAAACTTTTTTGGCACATTAGTTAATTCTTCTTGCATAGCGTGAAGTATGAAATAATTCACTTACATATTGGTGTTAGTATTATCATTAGAATATTAATTATTAGTATGTCAGAGATAACTTTGTAGTAGAAGCATGCACTGTTTTTCTTTTCTTCTCATAAAATATATGCATAGAACAATATAAAAACCAAATTTTATAGAAAACAAAGATATTACACACAAAAATTATAGTTATTGTATAACGTAGCAGATTTTTAATATTTTTGAAATTTATACTCTAAAATTATTTTAAAAAAAGATACGAATTTGAGGCTTACAATTTTTAACAATTATGCTAACAAAGAGACCTGCGATGTATAAATATTATTTTATATCTTAATAAAACTGAGTGCATAGAAATTATTTATAGAGAATTACATTAATAATAGTAAATTTTAAGAAGTAACAATAATTTAATTAACAATAACCAATACTTATAAGTCGATTAAGCATCAGTGTAATAAATTTTGATGCAAAATGTTTTTTTTTAAATCATGTAAATTTCTTTTTTTTTAATAACTATAAGTTGACTTAATTTTCCTTATATAATAGTAAAATTTAACATAAAAAAAAAATTTTACGTGAATTTTGTCGTTAGAAAGGAATATATTCTCAAAATTTTCGTTATCCATATAGAGTGAGGAAATTATTTAAACAATCAAAAGTGATTGAAAAAGAAATGCGATACAATTATAATACAAAATAGTTTTGCACAGCAGACTAAGTCAAGCATTTGAGGTGAACAGTGTCTTAAAATATAAATATGTGTGGGCTTATTTATAGCTGAGAACGACTTGGATCCATCTGTAACGGAAGAAACAAAAACACCATCACTGCCGAACTTCCGGACGCCTTCGAAAAGCAGCCTTAAACGAAAACTCGCAGATTGCTTGAAAGATATTGATGATCACATGGATCCCAAGAGAATCGGGAGCGACGATTCTACGTCAACCCCTTTGACGGTTGAGTTCCCGGTTACTACCAAAAAAAAGCGCAATATACAATTCGACGCGGTCACGGTATATTACTTTCCTAGATCTCAAGGTTTCACCTGCGTGCCTTCACAGGTAAGAACATGTCACGCGGGTGCTTCCACCCGCGGTACAGAAGAGGGAATTTTGTTACGACGGAGTTTACAACTCCAGGATTCAGTGGAGAGAGGAGGAACAGAAAGTGTAATTGAAAGTCAAAAAATAAAAAAAAGGAACAAAAAAAATTATTTTAATTGTTCGGGACCATTGGGTGGAGGATTTATTCCTTAAAAATATTATAAAAAAAAAAATTTAACAAAAAAAATCACATTAATATTTGCTGAAATTTAACTTATGAATAATTAAAAAAAAATTAATTTAACGACTATCGTCATTATAGTATAATTGCTCGTAATTTTTCTCTGTTACACGGATGTCAATCGTGACATGTAAATTTTTTGATTTTCGACGATTAGTGGCGCACGAAGGAGGTAGCAGGGTGACGCATGAGTTAGCCTTGACATGAGCTAATGGGCGTTTTTCGGAAAAATAATACAATATTCCTCCACAAGCTTGGGGATAAAAGGGGGCGTACTCACGCGTCGATAAAGAATTGTTTTGCGACGAGGGAACGATGCACTTGGGAGGGGGGGAGAAGCGTTTCGCCGGTTGGATTTCACTGGTAACACCAAGAAACCGAGTCCTTGCAACAAAGCTTAAAGCATGGGGCGTTTGCAATTTCCCGCCACATATTCAGTGACGAGACACATTTCGTGATTTCCATCGTTGCCATCATTTCTCTCTACTCCGAGTGCTTAAAAATAGAAAAAGGTTTTTAAAATCGTAAAGGATTATTGAAAAAGGAAACAAATAAATTACGCGAAGGAGAGGGGTCCGGAGGGATTAACATGGTTCGTTACAGAAATTTTTTTCGTCTACCCCACGTGTAGAATATAGAAGCGATACCGGAACGATATCGTACAAGTTCGATGAAGTGCATCCACTTGCTTTGATTCTTTCAAGTTTTTATTCACACTTGTATATTTGAGAAAGCGTTCAGATGTTCAATAGTAACATTTCACTTATGTACTTGTATACTATGCCGGGTTACTTGCTACTTGTAGGATGAAGCAGTCCTACCAATTTATAATTATATTATTAAATAGACGTACACACTTTTTTGTTTTCATGATATAGTGTAAACGAAATTTTAGCATTTTTAATTTTAAAATTTAATTTTTAAATAATGATATAAGTATTATTCTTTAGACAAATTTCCAATCTTAAAATTTGCTTTTTTTACTTCAAGACATTTTAATTATTCCTTATTAAAGAAATATCTAATTTCATTAATAAATAAATGTAATTCATACATAATTCTTCTCTTAAGCTTTGTGAAATGCTGTTTTAATCTCATGCTGTATTTCATTCCTTGCCCTATACCCTGACATGGCTAAATTTTTTATTATCTACACTTGCAAATTTGTTTAAGCGGCATTCCTTTAATTAAAATTGTCAAAATATTTACGATACTACAAAATCTTTTTTTAACGGGTTTCGTAAAAATATAGATTTTCTGTATTGTAAACACTAAGTTGCTTCTTATTGAGTCATCGATGGTGAGAAGAATTAAAAATATAATTCAATGTACAGAAACGCGATTTCAGGATTGCTTATTGTTGTATCTTCAAATATGACAAAGTAACGTACTTAACGATTGATATTGATATTGATTTCAAAAGAAGACACGTAGGCAAAATTTGTGCTATCCACGTAGAAAGATAGAGAGAACAAGATGGAGAAATAGAGATAAAAAGAGGTATAATTTTAATTCAATAGAAAATAATAGTAAATGCTTCGAATGCCAATATATTTCGCAAAAGAATTTTTTGGTGTTATTTTAACAGGGAAGGTTAGTTAAATATCGTTTTTGGTAAATAAAGAGCCAAGTCTCATTTCTTCCCGTTTGACAACGGTACCGCAATTTCACGTTGATGGTTTGATTCCTAGGGTGGCAGCACCCTGGGGATGAGCGCAACACATACACACGCGGAACGCTTCTCCCTCTCGGAACATGCGGCTGAGCAGCGACGATTGCACCGGGCCCGTCTTGCCCAACTGCGATCTGAGAGAGCGGCAAATTGTGCCGCAGAGGCAGCCTCGAGTTCTGAGGAACCAAGCGACGACACGGATGATGAACCGAGTGATGCTGAGGAGCTCGACATCGACAGCTACTACTTCCTACAACCGGTGCCGACCTGGCAAAGGCGGGCCCTTCTTCGAGCAGCAGGAGTCCGCAGGATAGACGCACTGGAGAAAGACGAGTGTAGGGACATCAGGGCTAGCAGAGAACACTGCGGCTGTGGCTGCAAGGATTATTGCGATCCAGAGAGTTGCCCCTGCAGCAGAGCCAATGTTAAGTGCCAGGTGAGAAACGAAGCTTGAGCATGTGACTCCATCCCAAGGTATCTTGTTTTATCCTTTCTTTCCCTCTTTCGATCCAAACGAAACCTGCTACTAATTAGTGATCTTTTCATCGACTTTTTTTGATATATTTTTGGCTTAATCTTTTTGGCCCCGATTATATCCAACCACATTTCCAAAAATTTAAAAAAAGTATCTCGAATCCCTGGTTTCCTCCAGCTCTGGCTTGATGTTTACCAACTTCCCCTAAAGCATTGTTAATTATCAATATTAACTACACAACAAATCTTTAAGCGCATTAATACGGTAGGTGTCTTAACGCATAACGTGACGTACGCTATTTAATAAATATCTTCCTATTTATTAGGTGGATAGGGCTGGGTTTCCTTGCGGGTGTTCGCGCGACGGATGCGCAAACAGTACCGGTCGCATCGAATTCAACCCCGTCCGCGTGCGCACACACTTCATTCATACGCTCATGCGGCTAGAACTCGAGAAAAAGCCGCACCGAGATGAGGAACACCAGGAAAGCCAACAGCATCATCTTCATCATCACCATCATCATCAGAACAGACTCACTGTTCCGCTCACCTCGGTCATCGAGTCCCCAACCGACTGTCTTACTGGCAGCTTTACCAACCTTCATTACGATAGCCAGGATAGCACTGTACGACCTGATAGCCTTGATCTCTATGCCTTAAGAGATGATTGCTATCCTGTTGATGATTGCTTAGGTGATTCGGTTATGCAGCTTCCACAAAATCAGCAACAACGGCAAGATCAACAACAAAGAAAGCTCCTTGCAGACTTTGATCATAACTTTCAGCACTACGGATCCCATGGACCTAGTGTGTCATCGTTCCATCAGAATCCCTATGCCGATTTTCAGAGTTACCAAACATTGCCGTCGACCTCCAGGTGAATGCGTTTTATCCTATTCACGACTCAATCTACTTATGTTCGAATTCGATTCTATTGTATATCTAGAAGACCGAACGTACTTAAAAATAAATATTTAGTATCATTAACTTTATTTGAAAGCAACATAAAGGATAGGAAGAGACGTTAGAATAGGATTCATTATCTGCTACATTTAATTTATTGTTCAAAAAGTATACATTAATAAAAGTTCGACTATAGTAGTTGATCGACTTATAAATATTATTAAAGATTCCCGAATTCGTGGGTACACACATTAAATTTAAATTTAATTCATGCTATTTGATAATCCTAAGGAATAACTATAACATTTTACTATAGACATGCTATCATGCCTTTCAGGTCGGCTTTACAACCACAATTTCAGCCGATCACGTCGAATCCTGGGTTTTCGCACTACGCCTCTTATTCTCAGAATTCGAACTCGAATCCTATATCCAACAGCTGTCAAGTAGATCACTCCCTTTTGCAGCAACATCAGCAAGAACAACAGCTCGACATAATATATGAAACTACTTTTGCTCAAAATGAAACTACAGCCTCTCAATACACAAATCTTAATTCAATGCATCCAATGAACTCTGCTGTGCAGCAGATTATCAAACTCGAACCTTTTTCCGACTTACTCTCGTCCAGGTATTCATATTACGATGACGTAATTGAGCAACAGCAGCAGCAACATAACCAAGGCGTTTATCTAATAAATGATTGTAAGATGGGTGTAGATAAGGCTGAGCTTTTAGGTATATCCAAGGATCAAGAGCAGCTCATTAACGGAGACTGTGACGAGAACTTTGGTGAAATTATTAAAAAGTCGATGGTTGAAACTGTGTCTGCTTAAGCGTCATAATTGCGAATAGTTAAATAGTAGACTTTTGAATGCGAATAGACGTATTCTTGTAATCTATTCTCGTTATGCACAATTGTTGTAATCATTTAAGAATAACTATATACTACGGCCTCGAATCTCATAATATTATATATAAAGTTAAAACCCTTTAATCCAAACGGAGCCAATGTCTCTTGCTTTCCACCATCATTTATTGTTTCTGTAACTGAGTCAATAAGACATTATCTAAGATAGTAAGCAAGATATATTGCATATATCCATAGTAAATTAGTTCTCAGTATCTAATGCATGCTCAGTTTAACCCCGATTAAAAGATAAGCTTAAATAATTTATAAAAAGATCTGAGTTAACGAGAAAGGAATATTTAAAACAGTTAATATGAATTTATTATTTACACTTTTGTTATCGGTACTAATTATGCAACTTGCCCTTCAAACGTTTAATTTGGATAATGCGGTTTCTGGTAACTTTAATATATTAAATTCAGTTTTGTTTTCCTTTCGTCAAAGATACGATTTCAACACTGTTTATGTTCTATTATGTATAATAATAAATAAAAAGCATTTTATGAAAGAAATAGAAGAAAATGTAATAAAAGCAATAACTATAATGTTGACACAGAATTACAGCTTTAAAATTACTAAGACTTTTTGGATATTTTGGAAATCAGTAAATATGCTTTAATAAAGATATCTATAATTTTCTATACAGTTATACATTTTGCAGATTCCCAGCGTTATATTAAAGTTAATATTATAGCAAAAAATAAATTTAATTTCTCGGAAGCAGTTCCAGAACTGTAGTATCTGTCGTCAGTCTTAATAAAAATAATTATTTTAATATGAAAATACTTAAGTTAATAGGTCAAATAATTTAATTTATTGTATGAATTTAAATAATTATAGTATGTCGTATTCATAAGCATTTTTGCGACATAAAAAGTAAATGTATTCAAATGCCAGTTCAAAAATTTTAAACTTGCTATAACGTTTAGCGTTATGTTAATTTTAATCTGCGCTAGATATATAATCATTGCTTACAAATGTAATTTCCGTAGATTATCAAATTATAAAAAGCGCTTGAAAGATCCTTTTTTTCTATGTTAAATACACAAATAGGAAAATGTGTCTTAGTACCTGAGATTCGCGTCGATCGAGAAGAACTTTTTATAAATGATAGGTTGATTATCATATATGCATTCTTAGACATAGTCAAATATTCATCTCAGTTCAATATGTGGGAATATTTTATTACAAGTCGCTAAAGAATATTTAAAAATTTGTATTTACTTGTAATTACACAATACTTTGAAACTCTATTTAAAAAATATTTCAATTAATAAAACAAATCTTATTACTTTGTGATTAATAGTCAAAAAAATAAAATCAAACATATAATAATATATAATAATTTTAAATTATTAAAATTCATCATTTTAAGTCGAGAAGAATAAAAAGAATTTTTCAATTTTACTCGGACTTCATTTAAAAAAAAAAGAAAATTTCAATAAATATTATCATTAGCAAAAGAGTCGCTTAACCAAGAACAATTTCAGTATGATTTCATGAAACATTTGTTTTTCATTATGAAAGAGCGATTTAGAATATTCAATAACTACTTTGTTAAAAAAAATTTTTTTTAATTTAATTTTTAAATTTTTAAGAAAGAATAATAATGTATACGTTATAGCAAATAAATAATAATAATAATTTATAAATTTATTAAAGCAAATGTGAAGTTTAACGAGATTGTGACCGAAAATATTATGGGATCAGCTTAGAATGCAATTTATACAAAAAATATGAAAATGGTGTTTGTAGATAAACAGGTTAAAAAAATTAATCGGAATCGTTCTTTTTTATAATTGATTAATAAATTTAATTTTAATATCATTTTTCAACCAAATTGATTTCTATTTTCATAGTAAATTAAATTTATAAAAGACTAATTAAAAAAAACTTTCCAATAATATTTTTTCTTTTTTTATAATTATAATTATATATATATTTACCTTTTTAACTAAAATTTCTTTTATATCTGACAGGTTTAAAAATTTAGAGGACCATATGATCGAAAAGTTTTATTGACTTTTGAAATTATTAAAAAATGAAAAAAAATCAACTCATTCAATATAAGTTTGTGAAACGCGTAAATAATATAAAAATCGAATCGTAAGATTGATTGGTTGCCTTGCTTTTTTTATTTTGAGCACACCCTTGCTAGTAGTAAGAATTTTTAAATAAACTCGTTTAACATCCCAGGACATTGGTGTTTAAAATTTATGATTAATCCAAGTACTAATATATAATACAAAATAATATAACTGTTAAATTTATACCGCTAATATACAACGGACACGTTAGTTCCCGAGTGCGTTTTCTTGCAAAAAACTTTTGTCATTCATTTTTACTGTACATTGGATGCGGTTACGACGCTATTTTTTCTTAAATTATGTAAAAATATAGAAGAGGGATTGTAGAAAAAATTGTGGTTTGGTTCGTTTAGATCGCTCATTAAAATTGTTGTCGATGAGTGAGTTTCTGGATTGTGAGGGACTTGATACCTCCATATGAAATATGAATGTAAAATAAGAATAATACATATATACTAAGCGGATGTAAGTTTTAGAGTATTTGAGAAAAAACATAGTTTCTAGTGTTTTATTAAACGTTGTGAAAAAGTTTTTCTTTTTTTTTTATGATCTTTGATGTTTTACATATGTTTTAATATTTCTCACTTTCCTTTTCCTGGTCCTCTAAATAAAGTACGTAATTGTAAATCTATTAAATGAATATTAATGGAAAAGTATTGTTTTTATTATTTGAATTGAAAAAATGCAGTCTATTTTATTGCTTGCATGTACCAATTTCAATTATCAGAAATTAGATTTTACGATTTATTATTTATACGTATATAAAATTCATATTTTTGAATATATGAGAAAAAACTTAATTTACATTTTATGGTTCAATGAAAATATATTAAAATTGGATGGAACTATATAATTTTAAAACACTTCAATCAGTAATAGTTTTTACTTCCTTTTTGTATTCTTTTCGTTACAAGAATATCAAAAAGAATAAGCATTTACATTTATTAGTAATAAATACATTATTTTGTTAAGAATTCGTTGCCTTGTATTGTATCTTAAATACAAAGAATCTGTGAGTAATGTTATAACTGTCAATATAATAAAATAATTAAGAAATAAAATTTATTAAATTTTCATAGCATTGAATAGTTTTTTTCTAATTTTCTCTATGAAAAGTACCTAAAGTAGATACGTAGCATCGAAGTTAATAGTTAACTGCTGGGACATGTGGATATAACAAGAGTGTCTTATAGAAACATAATTGTTGAAACAAGCATTAATGTAAGAAATTAATATTTTGAGCTGTAAAAATAACGTAGCCAATATACATTTTTGAATTCTGTTCAACGATATTGCCCGTGACCTATTCCAGCTTGGACCGTAACAAATACAATTCGAACAACCTGATGAAGCAGTGTATTCAATGATATTGAAGATACAGGAGCTGAGTAAGACACTTAAGCTGGTGGTTTTCACAAATATCAAAAACTAAGATCAAAGGATGTGATGGATAGGATTGTGCATAACTCTTTGTAGAACGTTAAAAAAATAATTATTACGTTGCTGACGATTCAATATTTACATAGGGGGATAAATTATTTCTTATATTAAATGGAAATTTTTATTTAATAAATAAATGAATAAAATATGTGATATTAACAGTTCTCGACATATTTTAATGTATAAAGTGTTTATAAGTCAAATAAAAAATGACTATATTAGTTAATTTGAAAATGCATGCATTATATAATAAACATTAATGATATTAATTATGCGACTATTTTTTATAATTCAGAATAATGTAAATGTTATAAGAATCTTCTGGTCATTTCAATTTGTTATTAAGGCCAGGATACATAATTCATTATTGACATTTATAGAATCATAGATGTTTCACAAATAATTGATGAATCCATCATTTTTATAGATTCCTGTTTTATCAATTCTTATTTTAACATATGTGTAGTAATAATATAGAAACTTTCAGATTCTAACTTACGCGAGACGATGTACCAATGTACATAAATATAGATTACGTGAATTTTAAAAACAGCCCGTTCGAAAAGATGTAAATAATGATCGGTTTATTGATGCTTTTTAATCATCTGTAAATTTAAAATTGGTATCGCCGTAAGCGCCTAAAATAAATTTGTGAATAAATTCGAATTTACTTTTATTTTATAATCGTATATGTGCGTTGTAAATATTATCTCTAGTTTCTAGGCTTTAGGCTTCTAGGTTTAAGACATTAGTGAAACAGGTACTACACGCTCATATGTATATGGTTTCATAGCGTTTACCATGAAAGGGAAAGGATTTGTTCCCGTTTGCTATCCCGATACTCACCATAGTTCCCAGTCTCAATAATGCCGCTAGTATATCAGTATTCATCAATGCTTTACTTAAGTTTGAGTTGCATACAATACAAGAGGGCCAGGAGGTACGTGTAAGCAAACGCTATACAGAAGAAGAGGTTCGGTCCAAATTCAGACGTAATGAGAAAAGCCGAGATGACAACTGAATTGGCAAAGCAAATCAATTGGTACTTAGACTAATACGTAATCACGAAGAATCCATCAATACGATCTACTATAAAAAGTGTATAGAGTATACGCAGGAAATCTGTGAAACATTTGGATTTTGAATCGCTGGCTCATCACAAATCACAACTCCACCACTCAGAATCTAAAGCTCGTTCGCCGAAGAAGCGGTGGACAGGTGGGGGCCGACGCTCGTTCGATCGTTCCCTCGGTCGATCGCTCACTCTTGGGCGCTACCCGCGCTACACGGTACGCTTCGTTGGGTGAGAAGTGAAAAGGCGAGCAACACTCGTGCGGCTAGTTTGGAAGGGGTAGGAGTCGGACCTCTCCTCGGTGGAGGTGCCATACACTCACTCAACGCTAGTTACTACCTTCAGTCTTCAGTAGCTTCGACAGGTGATTAATTCGTCGTACACTGTGCTGCGGGGTAGAGGCGGGACGGGTTGCCTTCTTCGGCAGGACCGTCACTTAACCTCAACGCGACAATGAGCATAGATTCGCGGCGGGGTTAGCGTATGGTGTGAAGTGCCGCGCAATGTGACAGGTGTTTCGTTGTTGTTGCTGTTGCTGCTGGTGCTACTGTTGATTTTACTCACAGTACCAACACGTGGTCAGAAGTACTTATGAGGACAGGGACGAGGACGCCCTAAGAACCGACGACACGGCCTCGACGAGTCGAATATGACTTGCGCTCGGGCGCACCAGTTACGACGCATACGGGACAAGAAGAGTGGGACCGAGGCCACGACTTCTTTTCGCGCCCGTCCTCGTCTGGGCTATGAACGCCGACAATGGGGATGAATCCTTGGTAATTATCATCCAGCACGCATTCACGCACGCACGAGAATAGCAAACGTATGTCGTCAGTGTCACCATCAGCAATAATTTATTAACTCCCCCCCCTCAGTAAGCATCCGCATTGAGAAGACACGCAACCAATTTTTGGCAACTAGAATTAAAAAACCATAGTTTATATAACGTTATAATTTCAACTGAATCGACGATGTACACGCTATGGAAAATCGTAGACATTCGCGTGTCCATGTCGAAGCAATGAGCTGTTACTTAAATTGACTATAAACTTTTTTCTCGACCCGGCTCCTCCCCTACTCTGATATCTCCTCTCTAATTTATAATGAAAGCAAGCAATCATTGTCCAACGGCAGAATAACGGTTCTTCTTACTTTTTCTCAAGGTGTTTTTTCTTTTGTTCTCTTTCTTAGGATATGCGGATCTGCTAGATAATGATATGAATAGCTCATGAAAAGTGACCCGACTAATGGAACCCAAATCGAGATTATTTGCTTAATAATAATGCTACGCAATCGCTGCCACATTTTAGAAATTTAATATCACCAAGATATTCTGGACTGACTTTTGACTCATTTGTTATAAATAATTCTGACCGACTTATACCAAAGATTATATAAATTTTAGCCTTCTTATTTATAATATTTTCAATGAAGTCGTAATTATTCTGTATATTTTTTTACGAAGCATATTTTTATGAAAAATAAATACGTAAATGATTCTATTCTATATGGAGTTGTCCGTCACTTTCTTTCTTAAGTAAAAAAAGTCTGAACAAAATTATCTTAAACTTTGATATTGAAAAACTAACATTTGTCCAGCAGTAAACTTTAAATTGTATTGTCAAATTTTTTCCCGTATCTGTGGGCAAATGCGAAGCTTATTACAACGGATACTGCATCTCAAAAATGTTTCATCAGCTCTTAAAAATGCAGCGAATTTAATTTATTTTATAATTTACCTCATTTTTGTAAGTAAAGTTATAGTATTTACGGTTGTATTTACAGAAACTTGTGTATAGGACAAAATTAGTACATAAAATCTATTTGATATGATTCGATTTTCTTAAAATCGCTTTGTCCCGCATTTGCCAACTTCTTCTTCATCACTTTTAGTTTTTTTGCTACATTTTTTAATACTAATTCCTTGCATTTTTAAAAATAATAAATAAGTGTTTATCCAGGTGGTTTATCGAAAAAATCATTAATAAATTTTTCTTTACACGATTTTTACCATTTTATTCTATTGAGTATGAAATTTTATTTGAAAATTATTCTAAAAAAAGGAATATCACCTCGTGATTATAAAGTGTTTCACGTAAACATATGTATTTTTGATATTGAAAACCTATTATTACAATTATTAAAATTTTCCCTTTTATTAAAAAAATATGTTTTCAGCTTAATAATATATTTATACTTTTTGTTTTTATATTGGTCGATGAATGCATTGTGTATCTAACTAGGTGGAAATAAGCTGTAAAGTAAAAAACTGTCTGCATTTTTCTTCATTGGAGCAGGATGCAAAATAATATATTTATGTAAAAAATGTAAGTCAAAGACACGATTCAAAATGATAATAAGAGTTTTATCTATGAATTATCTTATTATAAAAATAAATTAAATATTCTAAATGACCATAGCAACTCAAAACAAGTCATAAAATGGTCCTAAAAATTGAAGCTCACAATTACATCTATCTGCCTTTTTCAGGCTTTCTCCAATATAAAAAACGCGCCATTCTTCTTTTGACCAGTAGTGATACGAGTAAAATAAGTCTCGCGTACCTTTACTCTTGCTTTTAAAGTGTCTAAGGTGTGGTACGATGAAGGAAAGAACCATGTATGCGTCGCTCGCTAGCACGCATACCTCGATGAAAGTAGAACGTGTGCGTCACGTTGTTGTTATCGTCGAAAATACCTTGAACACGTGGTTGCAAGTTGATGTTCGAATCCATACAGGCGGAGCTAAGATTCCATGTATCGTATCCTGGTGATTTCTTCTACGGCTATATCGTTGCTCAACAACTCTTCCTGACGCTTAATCGTTACATTTTTTACTTTCTTTTTAGTTTCGCATTGAATATAATATTATACTATACGAATTATATAAACTGTAATTAAAAATGTAACACCTACGCATTCTATATATTAAAAATTAAAATATTTAAAAAAAAACCATTTTATAATATCATATTTAAGATATTTACAAATTCAGTCTGATATATTTTATATATTATAAATATTGTATATATTGTATATATTCGAACAATTAATTGGTGAAATGAAAAATATACTAAACTGTATAATAATTTATTTATGAGCGATTTTTTATATGTTTCGTTCTAAATACATACAATTAATATAAAAAATTATGCAACAAAACATGTTTTATTAACTTAAGTTTAAAAAAATTAATTAATGAAAAAATAAATAAATAAAGTGATATAATAATTAGAAATAAATATATAGAGCCTTAACTAATGTTTAGTAAATTCTATACTTTTTCGCTCTTTAATAATTCCAGGGAATTATAGAAATTTTATTAATAGCATAGATGGTTAGTAGAGTTTTTTTGGGGATTTCTTCATTACAATTTCATCTTTACACAACTTAATTGTACAAAAAGAATCCCCTCAATTAAATAATAAATTCAAAATATTAGCTTAACTAGATCATGGGATTAGAAAGCATACTTGTATTTCTATAGTCCCTTATCATTAATTGTAACATATATTTAGTAGGCAATACGTCGGGTATATCTCGTAGACATATTAAACTTCGCCCAATTACAGGAAGTTTTTGGACTTTGTAATGAAAAAAGGAATATCGTAAATTTAGAGAAAGCGAAAGGGGGTACGTATATTGGCTTACTTACAATTTTGTGTGCAGAAATGTCGCTACTTAAACAGTAATTACTTTGTCGGAATAATAAATCGTTGACGAATATTAGTTAATCCACTCGACTTAATAAAGTAATAATAAATACCTTTGCCAAGAACGTATATTCAACTGAAATTATCTTAAGGTGCCACCATCCCATTGAATTGATGTGCTTCTGCCTATGGGAAAATCCTTACACGTAAACTACAACCTTATTATAGAAGGGACAAGGTGTTGTGGAGTTAATAAATATTAGCGTTTAACTCTGCAATTCAAACTCGTTGCATGATTATCATATATACAATGTACGGTTGTAGTATGTAAGCCATCTACGCAACATTAAATCTGGACTTTTGTTTACGGTAGAATAAGCTATCGAAAAAAATAGTTAGCCACTGGTAAATAGTAATTGTATATATTCATATACTTTACGGAAGTCCATAAATTTATTGTGCTCCAAATAATATATTTTTGCAAACGAAAATTATAATTTCAATAAGCTTAATTTATTATTAGATTGTATAATCTTAGTGTTATTATACAAGATTGTTATTTTTCTAGACAGTACTGCGATCGATAAAAAGACTACTATTGCAAAATATTTTGTCATTTTCTTTGAAAATTTTCATTTAAACGTGGGAAAAAAATTTTATCATTAATATCTAGTAGCTGTTTTCCGTGATAATAATACAATCATAATTTTCAATTTATTTATGTTTTAATAATATAGTAAATATTTTTAAGTAACTAATCAAAAATAAGATATAAAAACGAGTATCAAATGCTTTTAAGAATAATTATAAATTTTTTATTATGCATTATGATATTTATGATACAATTTAACTCTAAGGTACTTAAGAAAATATATTTGAGGATAATAAAAACAGTTAGAGTTAAATTAAATAACTAAATCTCATAACATCTTTGCAGCTTCAAACGACTATAGCTTTCAATTACATGATTTTTTTTAGTTTGAACATTAAGTACTCTCTAAAAAGTGAATTGACTTTTAATAAGTGACTAAACGTATAATCACTTTACAGTTAAATTATTATATGCCATTCATGAAAATGTTTTTTTAACAGTAGCCCAGTGGCTGGAAAATTAAATAATATAAAAAAATTTTTAGTCTCGTCTAATGACGTCTCTCTAGTGACATTGAATAGGAGCCCAGTTTTGTAGATAAAATTTTAAATGAAGATTGTACTGTAGAAAATAATAATAAATGATTTTTTATACAAATATGGTTTGTAACTGGTTTAAGAGTTATCACAGTACACGGGTCTCACCTTATATCTTCTCTAATTTATTTATTTTTTAGTTATATTGTAGGTTAGAAGGTTCACAAATCGGGTCACAGACACAAGAAGCCGACTGTGTCAGAAATGTACTCTGTGAGTAGCGGCGTCCCGCCTTACATCTGTTTCTCTCTTTCTTTTTTTTATTGTATTGCCCAATCTATAAATTTCATGTGTCAGTAAAAGAAGGCGAACTTGATTAGCAATAAATCATTGAAATAAACTATTGAATGCGCAGCTAACGAAAAAATACTTACAGCTACATTTAATAGAAGAGAAAAAGACGGTTCCAGACAAACATATTTCTTATTTTTCTTTTCATAAAAGCATAAGCAACGATTATAAATTATACGTGCGAACGTGTCTACATTTATAACTGAAAATTCTGTAGTTATGTAGCTGTTTTTCTTAATATATTTTGTATTTCTACCAATAATTATAAATTCACCGACTAACAATTTTTGTAATAATGTCAGATAGCAAGCATAATTTTTTCTTATTTTTATTACTTATAGAAATTAATCACAGTATGTCATGTTTCAACTATTAAAAATACTTTTCTAGATAAAAAAATTGTAATTCCTTTAATTATAATTAAATTTAAAAAACTTTTATATATCTGTAAAAAATTTTAATCTAAATTATTCGACATAGGCTCATTTCTTATAGCTTAATTATAAATTACGAAAGTTATAGTTAATGGTTTTATTAAAGATATAGAGCATATTTATTTATTTAATTGCATTAGAGGTGGCATAAATAATTTCTATATAAGGATATAATTTTGTTAAACCAATTATCTTCTTTAGTAAATCCTAATTAATTTATGACATAATTTCTACATTTCAAAAATTGTAACCGTTTTATTGTATTTAGCACTATAAATTTTTCTTATCCGAAATGAGACTAATATTTCTAAAGCGAAATAAAATTTTAAAGTTTTAAAATCTTTCTTTCATCTTCTATTTTACTTTCGTTCTCAGTAATTAGGAAATAATATAATATAGATTTAAAAAAAACTTATTGCGTAATAAATAATCATCATAAATGCTTTTTTACCAATTATTTAGTAATAGATGTTTTTAGTGCAAATATTTTTAAAAACTATGATTATGGAAATAAAAGTAGATAATAAACAATATGTACTGTTTTATTCATAACATTTTTGAATCGTGTTTACGCAATTAACAAGTTGTTCATCATAGCCTTTTTAATATTATAGTTTTTAGTCACATACCTTATAAATACTTTGTTTTTTATTAAAAATAGTTATTGTTGTTTATGTTAAACTAAATAATTTTTAGATTGTCAATTTAATTACCAATTAAATATTAAAAATTACACATTTAAGGAATTCGTTGTTGAATGAACTGTTTACAAAATAGTAGTACCGAGAGTAAGGCAAATTATTAGATGCTCAACTAGAAAAAATAAAATTAAAGAACCCTCTTGATGTAATAACTTGTATATTTTTTTAACTATAATAAAGCCAAATTAGTGTTGTTTTTTCTAAACCGTTGTTAATTGTGATATTACAAATAGAATACCAATAATGAGGTTAATGATTGTAGCCAAACCACTACAAACACTTGATTAATTTACTAATAGATGGGAAATTATTAAAATACTGAAATAATCGAATGCGTAATGGCTTAGCGCTTTCACAATATCTCAGTAAGCAAAGCTAAAAAGAATTACGGAAAAAGATACGATTTGCGTCATTTGTTTTGAGTTAAGGTGGTTTTTACTTTCTTTTGGAGCAGTAAAAACAAGAACAAAATTAATCGGTGATTATGTTATGCGTCAGAGCCCCAGAGATGAATTTAATGGTAAATCCGATACACGCATGCGGAAAAGGTCGCGTACAATTCGGACGAACTTGAAAGACGTAAAATGAGGAACAAGAGAGGGGAGCCGTCGCTACTCCACTTTCTAACGATGCATGTTAAGTGGATAACTTTCGGGTCGGTAGAATTTCATTTGTGAAAACCAGAACACCTTTCTACCATTTTTAACGTGTTTTATGGAAAATTCCACTAAGTCACGCATGCACGCTGCTTGAACGCTACCAAGTTAAAAATGCTTGTGCCTCTTGGTCTTCACGTAATAAGTCGCATTAGCGCAATAGCCACCTATCTTGACTCTTGATAAATAATCACTCCTCTTACCTACACTTTGTATATGCCGACTCGATTTCGGTGGCTTAAATGCGAGATAGGCCGGACACTTGAGGCGATATTACTTGCTTGACAATCAATAAACTATTACGCATAGCAGGCTTGCCTTTGTAACTGGCCTCAGAATCGTTAAAGTCTTTTCTTGCGTTTGACTCACTGTGTTTCAAGTTCCTATCAAGAATCGGTAAATATTCCAAGAGCACAAACACATTAAAAATACGTCATTTGATGAAATTCTATTAGAAAAACGCTCATTGCATCGTTTAACATGTTTAACATTCTTATAAAACTATTGATTAGTTTCTTCCCTACTAGAAGTTTTATGATCAACACCGTTTTATAAAAAAAAACTTTGAAATAACCAGGTAAATACTGTGCCAATTGAGACTGCAAGTACTTGACAATTATGGTTTTCTTTTTAATGTGTTATGTTGACTTTTTTTCTAAAAAGTTCTTCATCACTGCTACATTTAATTTGAAAACGCTGTCATATTTGTATGCAGAATAATATAATCAGATTATATTTAAATAAAAACATTACGAAAAAGCTACCATTGATCAATAAAATTATTTATTTTAGGTAATTTTAAGTATATATATTTAAGACTAAAAGTAAAAAAAAATTTGAGAATTTTATTTAAACATTTATGAGTGAAAAAATAGCTGCCTTTAAATACTTTTAAAGGTTTTTTGATAATTTAAATAATATGCTAAGAATAGATAAATTAAGAATTTTTAATACATATAAAGTAAATATACTTCATTAAACATGCTTTTCAAACCTATTATTTCATAAAATATTTTTTTAAAGCTATTTTAATTATTATTATATGTAACTAAATATATATTTTATCGTTATAAATTATAATTAAACTAAAATAAAATTGAAGTAAAATTATATTTCTTATGAAATCATACTCATCGTTTGATACAAAAATTATTATCAACAAATTATTCAGCAACGTCATTGAGTAAATACGTGACCATATACTTGACGTTATGTTTCATGCATACGTTGCTGTGAGTCACACAAGATCTAATTCTCACACGTAAATCTTGCCTTGTTATTTGCCAGGACCACAAAACATTAATGTTTGTAAGAAAAAAATTCTAATATTTAAATTAACATAAAAACAGAAAAATTATGTATGCAAAAACTAGAAATTTTCTTTTCGGGTATAAAAATATCAGTTTTATGCATAATTCTAAGTCAACCGATTTCATTTACTTTTTTATAGCGGTTTTCTTTTTATAAAGAAATTAAATTATTTTAATTCATTAGATATTGAAAACATGTAAAATAAGGCTACGATTTTAAAATACAAAATAAAAAACAAACATTACAAAATTACGTCAATGCTATAAAATAATCGTTACACTTTACTAGTAAAATTTTCTTAAATTATAAATATTATGCACAAAACCAATTTGATATTTATTTTTATTTATCACTTTATTTCAAATTCAAAAATTGTGTAAGCCAAATCTATCATTTTTATCTTGTAATTTATCATTAATTTTATTTTAATTCATTAACCAATATTGATACCAAAAATCAAGACCAATTTTAACTAATTAAATAGAATTGTATTAAACAAAACCTAGTAATTGTATAAAAAGAATTCAATTTAAAATTTTATCAAAATTATTTAAATGAATTAGTTAAATAAATTTCAGATGTTTTCATATAAAATATTAAAAAATGTTTAATATTTAATTGATACATTTTAAATAATTATTTAATTCCCTTACTTATAGTTCAGAAAATTTTCCATACTATATCTGCAAACGTATAGATTCTAACCATTATCTCAATTTAATAAATTTAATATTATGTGATTTTTGTTATAGCTTTTTTATTGCTTTAATAAAAAGCATTTATGATATCATATTTCTACATTTGATAATTAAAAAAAAAAATTGTACTATAAAAAATAGTACTATATCTAACATCATATTATACATCTATGCATTTAAAAGGTAATGAAAGGTAATGACGATAAGTCAAATTTTTTTTAACAACTTGCAAAACAAATTTTGAAACTAAAAAAATTGATAAAAAAATTGGAAGTTTATTAATAGAAATAGCAGCGCATTTAACTTGGCAGTTAAAAGTAAATAAAAAAACTTTGAATATTTCAATGTTATTATTCAGAATTCCCTTCTAACGTAACATTATTAAAAAAATTTTCCAGCATGATTATAGATTTGCTTCAATGCATATTTAATGAACACGTATGTGTGCGTACTTGCGCATGTTTAGTTATATTTGTCTATTTTTTTGTAGCCATTATGATTTGATGATTTTTTTTTCATGTGTATGGTTTCATTTTTTCCATATGCGTGTAATGTTAGCCAAAAAATATTAAAACGATTTTCTATGTAATTAGTAGACAAAATTTTAATAACAGAATCATAATATAATTATATTCATTCATCATGCTAGTTAATAGTCAATATATTTAGTTTTGTATTCATGGAAAATGAAAGTCATGCTGTAAGTATCCAATTTACAATATATTTATTTTCCCCATACCGAAAGAAAATTGATAGTTAATAAAATAGCTTTTTTACATTGATTAAATATGGGCAAAACTTACGAGTACTGGTGTCCATGAATTTTGAAATTTTAATGAATCTCGTAAATTCAAAAAAGTATTACACTGCTTTAGTGGTACTTAAATTTGGACCTATTTAATTATTTGAACTTAAAGCATATATTTTTAAAACATTGCAAGAATTTATCCATTAGTATAATCATATCACAGTGGTAACTAAAGAACTTAATTGTTACTGTATTCAAAATCTTGTGCGGACACTGGTACAGTGTAAAATCGATAAGGATAGGCAGCAGCAGTTGGATGAACCTCAAGTCCAAAGCAATGTCGGTTTGTCAATAAGCCGTTAATGCACTTCAGCTGCATTATATAATCCTTTTGACACAAAAACATGGTACTCTTACTAATCCTTTTCTTTTTCGTAATTGCTTAATCAGACAACGAGGATACTACAAACCCTTGATCTCATAAAATGTAAATTGGAAACGTAACAGGGTAGTTCTTGCTCCTCGTGCTATTTTAGTAGTTGTCTAGTGAGGGAAAAATGTTTACTTTTTCTTTACAGAGAATATTTTGAGGTGTAATTAATTGTTCTGATTAGTAAAATACTTTATAAATACTAATAACCCAAAACTTATAAATATAATATTATGAACATTTACAAGTAACCGAATATTTCATTTTTTATAAAGAAATATTAAATTTGATTTCCCATAATTTAATTTTATTAATCTCAAATAAAAGTCATTTTTTTAAATTCTCAATGCTCGTAGATAATGTTTTCTACTGTAATGCTTATCTTTAACTTTAAATCTTTTATTTAATTTGGCATAAATTCTTCATTAGTTTTTGCCATTGATTTGATGTTTATGATTAATCTTATAACTTCTTCATAATTTCATTAATATTTTTTCATAATTAACCAGCTCTTGGCACTAAAGGCATTTTGAACGTTGATTATTAATTTCAACATTTAATTTTGATGCATATCTTTAATAAATGGAAATTATTATTTTGATTTATTACTGATATTTTTAGCAGTTTTTTATGAATATTAGTTAGTAATAATAAATATTTAAACTAAACACAAAGCTTTTATTATTAAAAAGATTTCATAAAAATCAAGTGCATTTAACTTATTATAACTATTAAAATATCCTATAATGTAGATCGTCAACACAAATTATAAAAGTTCTATATTATAACCTAAAATAATGTACAAATATTGCGTATGCTTATTCATTTTTTATTATAGGACTTAAATAATTAATGACTTTATATTATTAATAAAAAATTAAATTATAAGGCTCTACTAAAATTGTATTCTAGATTGTAAATGAAAAATAAATACAGCAAAAGTCTCAGTTCTTTAATTTCGATAATACAGAGGAATCAGTAATATGTATATCGCTACTCAATAAAGATAAACTTTAGTTTAGCATTTAAATTTCAATTAGAGATAAAGAGAAAGAGAGAGAGATTAATTAGAGGCGAACAAAGTTTGTTTGAATGTGTCGTTAGAAAAACAACACTAATTATAAAGTTATATTTAAAATTGAATTGTTTTATAGACAGGGCGAAAAGCTAGTACATGGTATCCAAAATGCAAGTGATCAACATTATTCAGGTGAATCAGTTACGAGTTTACTAGTACAAGATTACTTGAATAAGTGAATCGTTGTAAGATGGCGGTGCGACGCACTTGAAAGGCAATAAAGAATCTTGGAGCTGAAAAAGAACCGCACGGTTCTACTTTTCCCGGATTCGCTCGGCTTTAGAAAGCGTGACCTAGGTGGGTTTGTCAAAGTCTCATACCAATTTGCAACTTACGTGTTTCTCTCCATCCTAATCATACTTAACTGATTAAGAGAACCTCCGCACACAATCAAAGTATTGATATTTTTTCTGTTTACTATCTTTTTGATCCTCATTAATTCCTGTATCATATTATAATAGTTGTTGCTCCTCTTTACCCCATCGCATTTCTGCGTCGCAATATTTTCATACATCTGCATAATTCGTTAAACGAATCTAATAGTAAAAAATGATCATTATAATAAATATATACACAAAATTATAAATAGTCTTAAGTTAAATGTAAGATTTTATATTTTAACGGATTTTATGGTTTGGTTTACACTCTGTACTTTAGATACTTTTATTACGAAATACAATTTAAACTTCGTAAAAATTTAATTCATTCATTTTTTAAGGTATAAGTAATTGATTATATCGAAAACTTAATTTGATATATCGATATTCTTGAATTAGCGTTATCGTATTTTCGATTTAAGAAAAATTTAAGACATAAAATTTGCAAAAAAATTTTGGAAATACTGTTTTACCTTTTCTATTTTAGACATTTTAAACTAAATATTGAAATTTTAAAAATATCTTTTCCATACGTAAATTACCGGATATCGATTTTGACAAAACCGATGCTAATTATTCTACAATCTAGGCGTTAAATTAATATACTTTCAGTACAGTTCTAAGTCCATATTATTCATCTTACAGATTTCTATGCTAAAGTGGAATAATAATAAGTTGAATTTCAAAACAAAGTTTCTATTCTTTTTAGACCTTATTTACATTTATTTACATTCATATTTACATCATAAATAAGATATAAATGAAAATTGAAACCTATACTTAAGTTATTTTGAAAAGCATTTACCATTATTGATAGAGTATTAATATCATTTCGTACATCGAATCCCGTTTGTTGTGTTATATCGCAGCGTAATATTCTATATTATTTATAGACTAAATTAATTTCTAAGCTTTCGGTTGATGAAAATCTGAATAAACTTGAATAAATCCAAATTCAGTTTTTGATTACAAATGAACATTGAATTATTATAATAAATTGTTAATTGAATTTTCGTAACAATAACTGTATTAAAGATAAATTTTTTTAGTCTTTATATCATAGTTCAAATAATTAATAGCCATTTTTCTTTTGATGATTTATGGTCACCCCATATGAAGTATTCAGATTATACTTAAATTGTACAAATAAATTCCTTTTTACTTTTAAACCTTATTTTAATACAAATTCATAGATTGAGCTTTAAAGAAATTTAAAATATAAAAAATGTTAACGTGCATATTATTAATAAATAGAATATATTTATTAGTTATATAATTAACTGTAATTTTTTGAATGTTTCAAAAGATGTGAAAGACGACTTTTAGTTAATAATAAATACAGCATTTTTTTAATTATTAAAAATCTCTTACCAAATATCAATGATTTATTTATTATTCCATCATTGTACAGTATTTAGTATTTCAACATTGCACAAATTGTACGAAATATTTATTTTTAACAGCTAGATTTTTTCAAATGATATAGTATAACTAGAAAAAATGACCAAATATTTTATAATACAAGATAATACAATTATAATTTACATAATTGATTTATTTATTTCTGAAGTAAATTATCATTTAAATAAGGGACAAAAAGTTAAAAAAGTATAAAAATGTTGAAAATATAGTAATTAATAAGTATAAGATGGTTTGTAATGAAATAATAAATTATTCATACATTACGAAGAATCAAGTATAGTAAAAAAAATGCAACAAATCATAAATGTTTGTATCCTTATATTATATTAGATTTCATATATTTAAGTTTTAGTTTAAATACCATTTTAAAAAAATACAAAGGATAAGATGTATATTGAATCAAATGTACAAATGATTGAAAATGATTCCTTGATGAATAATTGTTCATTTTAATAATAAGCTGGACTTGTGTTTTCTATTCAATATAGCATACCCCCGATTTTTTCCCTTAAGTAAATATTATATAAGATGAAAAGTAGGTCACCTGAGAATGAACACATGATGAATGAATAGTGTGTGTGTGTGTTGGACAAGTAGAAAATTCTCGTAGCCAGAATTCCATTACGAAATTTCTTACAACTACCACAATTGATCTTCGATTTCGTCTATTTTTGAACACACTAATAAAGTTAAATCTATTATTTAGCCAAGCTCATTTTACTCATCTTCAGCATAAATAAAAGGGCAATCAGTAGCTCTTTATCGACTTCTTGGCCAATTCATCCAGGGAGTAATTATTCTCTCTGAGACGTGAAAATTAAGCAACTGCGAGCTCGGGTTCGAATCCTGTAGCAGTGGTGTGCTTTCAACCCACGATGAGGTCGGGAATAGCACGGTCACCCCCCCCCTTCCCCACGCGGGGTGTTTAAGATAGTAAGGATCGCTGATATTTCGCCCCACCGCTGTTAAGCGAAAACCTGAGACTAGCTTAAACTTCGCAGCCACCAACTTCTATCATGACCTCACAGTCGTGATTCCTCCTATCGCACAACATCGGTGAGATGATTGCGTGTATAACTCTGACTGCTCGGTATTTCATATGTGTTTCCTTCTCGGTAAGTCTTTAGCCCTTCAATTTAGCGCTCAAACTATATTTTCTGTGGGCAATTATTTAATCTACTCGCGACATTCGAAGACCAGACTCGCCCATCTGTACATATGAAATACACGTCGTAGCTCGTTACACTTAAAAATATTGACTGCATCTATTAGTTTCCTTTACTACTTAGCTCTGCTGCTCACAAGATGTTCAGTACTCAACATTTTTTGAAAGTTTCCAAATACTTGTGGCTACCACCGCGGGTATATACCAGTTTTATTGACACGTGAAACTGAGGTCTTGAATTTTTAATGAAGTACAGTTTCTAAATCAGCTAAAATTAATCATTCAACAGTTTGAAATTAATTTTCATTTATAGAATTTCAAGCATAATTTTCCAAATCCATTTTCTTATTACGCGCAGTTTCTCACAATGATTAAAAACCAAACTCATTAAGAATTTTTAACTTTTAAAAATTGTTACATTGTTATCTTTCGGTTTTTTTATACGGGTTAATACGTATATGGATATATTTGAGTATTTTTACTGAAATAAAAAAAATTTGTATTAATTTTTTTTGAGAGATAATATCTACGAACACTAAAAGAATAAATACAAAATTAATCGTATTTTTTAATTAAATATGTGTTCTATGTTAATCACAAAGATTGAATATTGTTTTCAAACTACTAAAATTTATTAAAATTTGTTGTTACAATAAAAAATTAAGTATTTCTACCCCTTCAAAAAGGCTTCATAACCTTATCCTTGGACTTGATTAAAAATTATAAGGTTATGAAAGACAAGTTCCTAATAGGGATTTTTTCCCTTATAAAAACACTGCCTGGATGGTAATTTGTAAAATAGCATAGTCGGCTCATCATACAACACACCTCTTGATAATATCAATGTCCTTAAAATATAAAGATGAACATAATATTGTTAATTAACAAGAATACTCATATTTTTCTCGTTTCGTCAGAGATGAAGCAACGATCATCTCAGAAGCAGGCCTTCTTCCGTTCGATTTTTTCAGGTTGTGTATCTCTCATTTAATCATATTATTCCTCACTTTTACACTATTTTATGTAATGTAGGCTATGCAGTTTCAGATCTGAAGACTGCATGTTGATTTGGTATTAAGAATTTTTGCAATTTTTAAAAAGTCCATGTTAAATTACCTTAAATAATTTTATAAATTCAAAAAAGAATGATTAATCCGATTGAGACTTTACCTAAAACATAGACCTTGTATTAAAGATTTTTACTTTCGATAATTCGATTTAAGAGCGATCATACGAATTATGAGAATATTTGCACAGGTTACCCTAAAATACCATTAATAGATCAGAAGGCAACATTTTTTTCCCCTTTAGATGGTCTTTCGACATTCGCAGTTCAATTTTTTTTGTTAGTTCATCTACAGTGCTGACTAACTGATTCTGGGTATTTTTTAATTAAGTATAATGTATGCTTCATAAGATTTCTTTTTATAGATATCGTAGTTTATTATAAAAAATTGTTATAAATCATCCACCAGGTGGTACATCCATCAGGTAATATCCACAACAAAGGCTCAATATGCCATCGATTCTCTATCTACTCCATTCCTTTGTTACCTCATTCTCATATTTTTATTTCTCATTTTTTATATAAGAATCTTATGTTAATGTCAATGTATTCTTATCTATTCATTTAAACACGTGCATTGTTTATATTGCTATTGAGATTTAAGCAATAAAAAACTAATGGCGTAAAGCAATTACCGTTTTCAGAGTTTGGTACTGAAATGCTTCCCTTGGGTTATCCAGGGTCTTTTCCGCCTTTGCACTCCATACATGCAATCATCAACCTTCTTGAATATCTTCACCACTTGAAACACTTTTCACCCTCTTTCCTATCGACGATCCATAACAATCCAAGTTCACTTTCTTCCTTCGCGATCCTTTCTCTCTCTCTCTCTCTCTCTCTCTCACACACAATCTTCACATTCGCTGTACTTCTCTTTTCCACGGTCTTTCGATTTCCTCGCCATTCACCAATTTTTGCCTTCTTTAACAAAAATAGCTGAGATGTCTACAAAATTACTTCTTTCTCTTCCTAAGCAGCGCGTATCTAGTGCGTTCCTTATAAGCGCGTAAAAAGCGAGGGAAGCAACAAAAGGTACCGTGAACATGGATTCCTCTACTGGGTCGGCGTCGAAAAATCGCGACGCGATCTTACTATCGAGCCATAAGAAAAACCGTTCTTGTTATTATTAGTGAAAATTCGTGAAAAATAATAGAACGACTTCGTTGGTCGCAAATGAAAGGTGCTTTCTCAAATTTCTCAAACATTCCCAATTAAAATAAAAAGAGGCATTTCCTGTACTGTAATCGCACCGAGGAAAAAAAGAGCAACAACTCACGGATTCTTGCAAAAACATTTAACGCGGAAATCTGTGAGCTCGACCATCAGCATCGTGGAGAAACAACGGCGGACTAAAGCGAGATAGAATCATTGACGACTTGGTCAGAGTCGAAAAGTACCCCGCGCATAAGAGTCAGCAAGCAGCAAGGAAGCATAGAGAAGATAAAGACTCCTCTTTATCTTCCACTAAGACGCACTTACCACTCCCTTGATTTTAAAAAGGCCAGAAAGATTGTTGTACATGCAATAGTATTGAGCTCACCAGCGATCTCATGGTCAAGATCATGTGTCATCTTTCCATCCTACCCTAAATTTTTGTAATAAAATTTGAATATACTGGCCATTACATAACCCACGGCCAGCGAAATCTTAATATTAATTATTTTTTTATAAGTTGTTCGAGTTTTGAAATTTATAATTGCGAATTATTCATTTTTCTTTGTAAATTAATTTTTTACTAATATGAACTTTTTTTGTTAATTTTTTTTGCTTAAAGAAATAAATTTTCCCCTACGTCAACACGAATTCGTGAAAATAAAAAAATAATGTTTTTTTTGTTGTTTTTTTTCTTTCTTCACGCTTTTTATTCCGCTTCCTTCATCCAGCTTACCATCTACAGAATCTTAGGCCGCTGAGCCTCAATTCCCCCCTCTTGATACACCCGCTGTAAATGTGATTTTATATTTAAATTAACAAATTCAGCAGCATTTTGTTTCTTCTATGCATATAATAAAAAGATATATTTGAATTTATTATCATAATCTTTACGAAATGATGTATGTACAAGATATTTGGTAAAACAATGATAATATAAACTTTATAAATATTTACTTAATAATCTATTAATTTAACGAAAATTGTGAACTATATGAAATTTTACAAGTAATCAAAAACAATAATTTTTCTACAGCCTTAGTTTGTTTTGTTTCATATATTATTTACGTATGAATACGAATTCTTAACACGTCGAAATTCAAAAAGATTTCATGACATGAATCCTTCATAGAGTCAATCGTTAGTATTGAATTTTAAGAACAAAGACATCTTGAATGAGTAGCATCACTACAATTGGCAATTGCCAGTGACCTTGGCGATGTACAAACATTGAGGATTTGGGACTTTCCCGATTGGGCATTTTCTCGACCATACCGATTACTTATTATTTTCTACCTTGGCTAGTTTAAGTAACCATTATAATTTCAATAAGATTCATAAACATGGTAACTTTCAAATATGTATTAAAAAAGTTATCGAATTAAAACCTGTGTATAATAATTTTTGTTGAACGTAAAGAAACGTTAATTTTTGTTTAACGTTTTAAATATACATAGTATGCATAAGGTTAACAAATTTTTACTGTTTATATTAATTTATTTATATTAATTTATATTAATGTAATACTTTGCATTCCCATTAATAATATAGTATTTTTTTATTTCGGTTTTTGTTTGTATTGTACTTTTTAACATCAACAGGAAAAGAAATTTTTAAATCTTGAAACTCAAAAATTTTTTTGAGAATAACAACATATGAACTGAAATATAATTATTTAGTGCAAATTACAATTACTGAAATTTATTTTTTATGATTCACTTGAAATACTTTAAATACAAATAGTGATTTAAAAAATATTAAATAAAATTAAACAACCATTAGGTAACCCTTATAAAATGAAAGTCACTATTTTTAATAAACAGAATTTTCATCATAATATTTTACGTAAATATATTTATCACTTTATATAAATAATTATTAAAGACATACAGCAACATTTTTACGCTTAAAAATTCCTATATGAAAATCATATATAAAACATAATAGTGTAAATTTAAAATCCTCTGCTACTAAAAATTTATCAATAATTGCCTTACTCAATGAACGATGGCCTTAAGTAAATTGAGGAGGCAAACCAAACCTTTTTTTTTTCGAAAAAAAATCTTTATACACGTCGTAAAGTTAGCAATATGATATCAAACAGTCACAAACAATTTGTAATTTGAGTAATATGTAGTTGATAAACGTCATTAAATTGTTTAAACGTTAATCAAATTTACTTGGAATTCTAAAAACACCTTAGCCAACCATGGAAAAAAATCCTATGTTCAATCATATTCGTAAAATGTAAGTGAAGTAGGTACGTAAAGTTAGACAAGTACTCGAATTATGATAGAAATTAAGGTTTTTGCATCTCAATTAAACCACCTGTACGGTAGCAATAACATATGTAGTAGGAGTCTGCGCTAGCCGTAGTAATGATATAACATTAGTATGAAGTCTCAAGAAGGGCCATTGCAGTTAAAAATATTCTCTCACCTTATACGCAGAACTCTACAAAATTCGGCTTGTCATTGTATTTCAATATCTCGTTTACAGATTGCAGACCTTAATCATGTGCTTTTAATAAAAAATTTTTGTAAACGTAACCATATTAATATTAAATACGTCCATAGGTGAAAATCGATTGTTACCCTACAAAATAACTGCACTAACTACATCTACATGTAACTTCCTTAGTGAGCACGCTCCTTTAAACTTTAACCTCGATATTCACTAAAATTGTCTAGTTTTTGTGCCTATACGCTTTATTGCAATAGCACGGAATGGAGAGCTGTTTTAAAGGCACTGAATATTGACTGTTTCCCAATACAAATAAAAATTACGTATTCGTACGAATATTTGGCTGGAAATAAACTGTAAATAAACTGTGTAGGATTACTATAATAAATTTTAATTATGCAGGCCCACAAATTGTCAATTTTTTCTTTGGAAGTTCATAAAAATTGTGGATACAGATTGAAAAAAAAACAATCATCATTATATTAATTTGTTAAAAATTTGTTAACAACAAATTGGGAAAAATTATGGTTAACTGTTTTATTATTAAAAAAAATATTTAAAATTGAAAAAATGAAAATTTGTTTCAAAATTTGTTATTCATTTTGTAATAAAATAATAATAATGATTATTACTAATTTTACGGGCAGCGAGGAATAACTAATGCTATACGAAACTTGTACTGAACTCAAATTGATATTGGACTGCACGATAAAATTGTTATACGCAGACTGATTTTGTAAAGGGAGGGTTGCCTCGAAAAATCTATTAATTCCTCCCCATCATTATAATTATTTAAAATAAAGAACTCGAGGTTCACTCTTGCTCGATGGACATATACATAGAGGAAGCATTTTTAAATAAAAGATATTAGAGTGGCAGAATTTATTCTTGTACGGATGATGTGTTGAAACGGGCAATCAACTAACGGTAGAAAGAAATGAAGGAAAAGTAAGAAAAAAAAATAAGAAAAAAAATTCATATGTAGTTCGTAATAAATGATTTATAATAGACTAGTGAAAAAAATTACTGAAAATGATTTAACAATATACTACTCATGTTATTTATGGTCTAATTATTTTTTATTTGACACTTTTCTATTTAATTGTTTATCACATTGAATAAAAGTTTTTTTTTTTTGTTCGACAGATTCCTCTTAGAATTCAACTTTTCTTACAGGCTAATTTATGCAGAAAGTAAGATAACTATTTTAAAGATTAAAAAATTGTGCTTTTTTGGAAATGTAATGTTTGGATTTAGTGATTAAAATACATAAGCACGCTATTAATTACATAATGTTATTTTTAAAAAATAGGAATTCTGTATAATGATTTTCGATTATATTATTTTTCTTACATTTCTTGAAATGTTAAGAATGCCTGTCCTAAAATTAAGTTCCTCACTCATAGAAAAATTAATTTTTTCTCGGAACATTCAAAGTTAATAAAATTGAATACATTATTAATACAGCTCAAATTTAAATATTTATTTATTAAATTAATTTATTAAGCTGTTCTCATATGTAATGTATACATAATTAAATTTAAGTACAACTTTCAAAAAATATTTAATTATTGACTTTATTTTTTCTTTCTTTACATTTATTATTTATTGATATTATAAAAAAGCAGTTTTGGTTTTAAAAAATTCTTATTTTGAATTTTTGATTACGTAATTCATTTATGGAAAATTTGGTAATGTTACAGCCCACTTGGCGACTTTGGGGCGAGGAAAGGAGCGACGGGATTATATACACAGTTTACCTCAAAAAGGTCCGTTATCACAGACCTACACGAAGTCTTTCTGCTTCGGTAAGATTATATTTACAATGGATTTTATTGTACACATTTTTTGGTTTATTTAAAGATAATAATAATAATTATTATTATTATCGCGAGTGGGCTCTGCGAAGTCGATAAGCCCCGGATTAATGGGTACTCTCCTTGGCGTCCCTCAGTTGCTGCACGCTCTCTACCACTCCCTCCCTCAGACTAAGAATCTCAGAGGAGTTTCTAGACTGCACTTTCTCAGGTTCCAGAACGGGAACTCCGAAGAGGCGCCTGCTTCTATCGAGCAGTGCCGGGCAGCTGCAAGAGGTATTTAGGAGTCTTCCTCCACCCTGTAGCCATATCTTCAGAACGGGTCTGTCAACAGTCCCATTTCGTATTTATAGGCTCTGAGGTTGCCATAATCCATAAGGATCTCCATCAACCTCTTCACCCTGCTTCTGACAAGCCCCAGGATAATCTTGTTTCAACTAGATGCGTTCTATGCAGGCACAAATACTTTACTCGATTTTGTCAAGAGGATCCATGGGACCCTGGGGTATAGGGGCTTCCGCTCACTTTGCACCCCGTGAGTCACTTGGTCCCACACCTTCTTTATTATTTTTATTTTTAAATTCAGAAAAATCCTAAAAAATTACACGAGCAGCTAGGGAAGTATTTGGTCGTCCATCACAGAGCCCCATATGTGATGGTAAGGTTAAATACTCGGAGGTTTCATCCAGTTCCTCCCAGACAACGTATCAACCATTGCACCTCCTTCCGAGCGCAATGGTGGATTGCTTCTTGGTTGCAGAAGCAAGACGCTTCCTTCATTTCTCCAAGGGTCACAAAGGGTCCTCTTAGGAATAACTGGATGAATGAAACGGGGTTCCGATCCACCTAATATTAACTAAGGTTCGGCCCCCCTTCACTTATACTCTATTTACACATCCACTCTTGAGAGAGCCCCCAATTAAGGGGAATCTTAAAATTCATAGACAGACCCGTTCATAGGGTGCTCTCCTATTTTCTATCATTCAGACGAATCATTCATTGCAAGGCCTAATCTCACTCTCGCGTAAACCCCCTCACAATCGACACGGTCCAGCAAACCATAGAGGAGGGGGAGCTTTTAATTACTTATATAAAAATTTATAATATAAATTTATAATTATTAATTATTAGTTGTAAAAAGAATGAAAATAGTAGCACCTTATTTGATAGAAATTATTATTCTCGCAAACGATACAAATATTTCAAAATTTAAGCAACTTTCAATTTTAACAATTTTCAATTATTTGAGTATATTTTTATAAATTTTTTAAAGTTTGTACAATTTATACAATAAATAAAATATATATTAAAAAGTTTTTAAGTGAAATTTTCAAATGAATTTCATAATATAAAAAGTAATTGTAATGCTTGTAGCGTCGAACGCTACAAAGGAAAACATGGCGTTCGACGTTACAGCAAACCTGAACATTGGATGCAAATAAAAAAAGGAAATGAAGGCGCACAACGTAGTGCCATTAATCGACGCTACTCGTGTCGCCATTTGTCACAAACTAATGCCAAGCGACAGATGGCATACGATGCCTCTGGCCCACTCAACATCGTCTACCCCCACGCGACCTTATCGGACGTGAAGCAAGCGTACCCACCGAGAGAGTGTCTCGTCCAGTGGGGATAGTCAGAAAAAAATGAATGATGCGACCGTGCGATTTAAAAAACTCTAATTTATTTTTCTGTATTTACAACCATTTTTTCCTTGCAGCTCATCTGTTGAATCTTTTCACCATTTTGTTTAGTTTTTCGTCTTTATCCAGGACCAATACAAGCTCCAAATACGTGTTCAAAAAATGTTTCTGTCCCATCCGCAACTCTACAACATGCCCTTCCTTAATTCTAAAACTGGCGTTAATACGTTAAAAAGTCTTACTCAGAAAATAATCTAATTTGGCCATCACTGCTGCTAATTTATCTTTCTTTATCGTACTCTATTTTGGTACTTTTATAGTTTCATAATTATCAATTTACTCGGTCTCTTTTTATACTTTCCATTGAAAATTTTAATAAAATAATTGCTGCAAGTATTTATTAAAAGTTCTATCTATTGAAATCTTTTTTTATTTTATATGTTTTTCATACTTATAAATGTACATCCAAACTTTCTTTTTAGTATTTACAATAGAACTTATTTCTTTTTTCTTTTGCTCACAAACCACTTTCCTATTCTTACACCCTTTTTCATTCTCTTCCATCTTTTTCTTTTAAATATTTTTCTTACAATTCCTTCTAATCTAAAATTCTTCATAAACTTTGTCTTAAAATATTCCTTATCCATGTTAATATTATTTTTGTTCTTTCTTATTTGTTTGCTTCATTACCAAAAATATACTAATTTTCAGGAATCTGATGACGAAATTTCGCATCTGGAATGGGAAACGGTGCGCGTACGCTTCTTGAAGGCCGGTACTGTGGAACGGCTCGTAGAGAGCCTTGCGAATGATGATGGAGAACTTGAATCGACCTACATAAATGTCTTCCTTGCTACTTACCGAGCGTTCACAACGCCCCACGATGTTCTCGAGCTTCTTCTCACGCGCTATGACTCGCTCGACGAATCCATCAATGCTCAGCACCGCAAGACCCTCGTTCAGGCTCTTCACGTTTGGCTGGACGCTTACCCCGGTGACTGGCGCTCATCTCCTGCTCATCCCTTGCTCAACAAGCTACTCGACTTTGCCCAGCGAAGGCTTCCGGGCTCGGAACTCGAACTCAAAGCCCGACACCGGCTCCAAAGATTTTCTCAGCCTGACGACCAACTCGGTATGTGTATTATTTTCTCATACGTCTAATTAGCCCTTGATATATTCATACACACACACACACGCACGCACACGCACACGCACACCCGCACACACACACACACACACACACAAATATATATATATATATATATATATATTATTGCTTTAAATTTTTTATTTTTATTTATTTATTAATATTTATTAAAATTTATTTTTTTTTAACAAATACAATTGTAAATTTACACAAAATAATATCAACACAACAGCAAAAGAGGAGGAGAAACAAAAATTAATGGAGAATATAATAAAAAAAAACTTGAGGTAAGGTTAATATAATACAAAATTACCTATTCTAAAACACGAGGCTAAAATATAAAGGGAAAAGAACTAAGTTGACTTCTGTGCGAAGCTTAATAACAATAAAAAAAGGATAAATACCTGCTTAATTTAACGCAATGGTGTTTCAATTTACCAATTTTCGCAGACTTAAATGTTTTATCCTGAACATTACCAGTGATTTATTTTCTCCTAGAATAATTTTTGACTAACAAATTATTTCAGTCTACACTGAACTCGCACTTTTGAACTGATTTTTCTACTATACTGATCAATGATAATACTTCACGATTTCGGTACATCACTATAGAATTGTTCAACACAGTGAGTGCTTCCGAGGATTTTCCGGCCCTTTTATACAAAAAAATCGCCTCGGAAAATTTCATTTTCTACTCTGATATGTTTTTACTCCTGCTATACGCACATACATTTGGTGGGAATAATATTGATAAAAAGATTTTTTTCTACGAAAAAGGGTGCCCTGCTTAGGTTGGTGATAAATTTTATTGCTTCGTTTTAGGCTTCGAGTTTTCTTGAAAACATACTCTAAACTTTGCGGTTGAAGGAGGAAAACATATTTTCCATGGAAGAGGGGGCCCTGCATACGTTCGTACGTTGACACTATTATCAAACACGGGAGGTAACGTCTGGTCGGTCTATGAAGGGTCGTAAGTGCAGATCTCTGGCGCGCTGGCTTCCGGGCCGAAAACTGTCGTACTTGGTCTTTGGCCACCCCACGTGCGCGCAGTCCAAGACCTTCCCCTCCCATCCAGCCGTGGCCGCATCCAGCATTTTATGTTGAATACAACATAAATGTTTTACTTTGGTGGTTCGGAGTATATACTTTTGTATACTATTAGTATGCAAATGTTTCAAATTAAATTTTTTTTTTTTTAATTATTGTGATATGGAGTCAGTAAATTATTATATGAAGGACAGATGAGTTCTTATCAAATAGCCGTAAAATAAAAAAAGGAAACCGTTTTGTTACCGTACTAGTTTTTTGTAAATTTTAAATAATTCGAATATATAGGTGAGGTAACTTATAAATTTTTGTCTCTACTACTCTCCAAATGTTTTCTTTCTACATACAGTTGATGCATATATTAGACGTTTAAACGATTTTTGTAAAGCAAAGTTTAAATTTCTACACAAATTAAATGCTCTTTTTACGTTATATTCTAAAACCGAATATTTAATAAATTTATGAAATAAAGTTAACTCTATACACAAGTAACTAATAGCTTGAAAAATATATGGGCGTACAAAGTATTCGTTTTGTAGAGACGTTTATATTTATAATTTCATTTAAGTATCGTTTGAATAAATTGGTCCATATGTTGAAAGCAAAGACTTATTGATTTAAAATGGAAGTGTGTCTATTCCAGCGAGAGCACACTGATTATCAAAGAAATGTGTGATCATTAGATTTGCGGGTGTCATGGATTCCAGATATTAAATTTGGTTCTTTGAATCGATCAAAACTCTATTACAGTAAAATTAAATTAATTATATTCATTTTGTCTCTATTCAATAGATAATTCGTGTTCATTATATGAAAATGGACGACTGGGATTACATTGTACCGGAGAATCATTCAGTGATAACTGTTCGAGCTACTCGTTTCCGGAGATCTCACATCGACACTTGGCCGAACAGCTGACACGCATGGACGCGGAAGTCTTTCGTAAGCTGGTGGCCCACCAGTGCTTGGGTGCGGTTTGGTCTAGGCGAGGTGATCGATCGCGTAACCATGAAGCTGTGACGGTCCTCGCTACGATTAATCAATTTAATGCTGTTTCACTTCGCGTTATCTCAACGATACTCCTAGCGGATGAGGGCACCCGTCCCCAAGAACGTGCTCGCATAATCGAAACATGGATAGACGTCGCTCAAGAGCTGAGGATACTTAAAAATTTCAGCAGCCTCAAAGCCATCATATCTGGCCTCCAAAGCAACCCCGTATACAGGCTTGAAAAATGCTGGCAGTGCATGCCGCGTGAAAAGCACGAGCTCTTCCGGGAGCTTGAAAGGATATTTTCTGAAGAGAACAATGCTTGGACTCAACGCGAACTCCTCATAAAGGAGGGTACCGCCAAGTTTGCGGACACCGCCGGAAGGAGTGATCGACACCTACAAAAAATATTTCAAAAACAGAATACCCATGCAGGCGTAAGTCAGTTACACTGTTTACCATTAAATCACCTGGAGTTCATAATACAAAAGCTACAATAAACTTTGGCCACGGTATATTGACTCGCAAATCTGCATCAGTTCTCAAGAAACTTCAATGACTTCACTTATATTATTAGAAGCTTTATTTAATATTCATGCTTTTTAGCATCACTTCTGTAAATAACTTTGATGACACGAATAATTTGCTACTGTACACTATTTAAGCATTTCTACTTTTCTTTTATTCATAATCATTTGCTTTCATATAAAAATTGTTCCACAAATTTCAGTCTTTTCAGCAATAATTTGTATACATTTCCCTTACATAAAAGACTTTTTGACTTTCTACATCTAGCTTGTATTTAATTATATGTACATTATATAAACAGTATACATAAATAAACATTTAAATGTTCATGTTATTATTAAAATATTAATTCTTTTATTATGCATTATTCATATTGCAATTTGGTGTAAGACCTGTATATACAAATGCTTAGAAAAAATTTATACGATGAATATTTATAACTTTTATTATTGTAATTCAATTATAAATTGGTTATTTGTAAATTGAAATTTTTTAACTCGATCCTAGTAGTATATTGATATTCGATCAATATTTGAATATATAATGATATCTATGTTATGATTTACATGAAATTTCAATGAAATATTAAATATTCCCTATTCAATATTTATCGATGTCATTCTTTTGCAATAAAAGTTAACACAACAACAATAAATATTATAACACAAAATACAAAAAAAATTAAAATACTATTATATACAGATCATTTATGTTTAACTCTAGCGAACTATGTTTTTCAAAAATATCTTATTTATAAATGAAATGTCGAAATTCACAGCAATTTGATTATGTAATCAGATGCGTAATTATCATCTTAAATTATCATTTCAAATTCTATTTTCTTTGTATGTTGAAATGACAGAACATCAGCTATGGAACGATCCCATACTTGGGAACTTTTTTGACGGACCTAACAATGATAGATACGGCGATCCCTGATACGATAGCAGAGGGACTCATCAACTTTGACAAGCGGCGTAAGGAATTTGAGGTGCTAGCGCGCATTCGCCTTCTTCAAGGGGCGGCGAACGCTTATAATTTTAATGCAGATCCGCTATTTGAACGCTGGTTCCATTCTATAGTAGTACTCGACGATCGGGAGTCATATAATATGAGCTGTCAAATTGAAGCCCAGCCTAGCAGTACCACCATGAATAACCGATCTGCTGTTATTGCTAAGAAGAAATATCAGCCTAATCAAAATCATAATTTTCAACAACAGCATCATCATAATCATTCTAACAATCACAATCAGTCGGGTCATCGTAAGAACGATTCTATAGCTTCTACCTCGAGCTCAAGTAGTTCGCAGTTTTATTGTGATCTCGACTCTTTGCCAGGGTAATTAATTTTATTTACATTTAAGTAATAATTATTAACCATTAATTATATTTATTATTACTTAATGGTATGTTTTTTATAAATATTAAAATTTTTTTATTTATTTAAGAATTTTCTTAGATATAAGATAGTATTATACTATAATAATGTTATGAATAGTTTTCCAAATTTCAAAATATTTATATTACTTTTTTTTACATTTAGAAAATAGGATTGATATTGACTTTAAATCGATGAAAAGTAAAATTCGGTTTAAAATATAAGGTGCTTATAATAAAATATTGTTTCAAACGTTATGTGTATTGTTATTGTTCACAAACTAAACTATTTCTTACAAAAAATCTGGGTATGGATATATATTTACTTTAAAATTTAAGAGATTCTATAATTATTATTTTTTGCTTATTCTGTTATTCTAAAAGGTTCTTATATCATAAAATTAATGTGCATAAAATGCTTGCTTTTGCATATTAAAGTTTGAAAATTATGTACAAAAAAACAAGTAAATAGTCGTAGCATTATAATGAGCTGCAGGTAAAATATTAGATTTTAAACAAAAAATCAAAGTGTCGAAGTTCCCTCTAATTTGTACTAATTAACCATGTACATTTTTCTTTGTATTTTCAGCTCTCCGCATAATTCTCTCGACAGGCGAATTTCACCATCTCAAATGTCGTCTTCCTCCTCCTCATCTTCTCTACCATCGCTCGACATCTCATTAAGCTCGGGTGGGGGTAATACCGGCAGTGTCGGACAAAGTCATTTGAATACATCTCAGAGTGGAATTTCGAACGGAAATATGACCGGACTCCCGAGCCCTATCCATTCGCACAAAAATTCCCCTGATTTTTACATAATCAAAGTGACAATAGAAAGTGACAATGTTGAAACGGAGGGGGTCATCCTCTACAAGTCCATCATGCTCTCGAACAACGATCGTACGCCTCAAGTAATACGAAATGCGATGCTTAAACTCTGCATCGAAGGCAACCCCGATCAGTTTACTTTGGCCCAGGTCTTACCTGACCGGGAAATGGTTCTACCGAATTCGGCCAATGTCTATTACGCTGTAAATACGGCCCACAACCTCAATTTCATTTTAAGGCCAAAAAAGACTTAAGTGACGACTCCAATCGAAGTAATGGAAGTAGAAATTGTAGCCGTTAAATGTTTACAACCATTATTGCTACGCCGTATGAGATAAATTTTTACCGAACTATGGATTTTAGTTATCTAAATTATAAATTTTTTTATACAAATGTTTAAAAACATCGCTTGTCTCGATTACTTAATAATTTTATCGAATAGAATTTACAATAAAAAAAAATGAAAACATGCATACACATGCGTTGGGTGGTGTATTTGGTTTCTAGTAAATCTCATTTTGAATAAGCTTTAATAGCTTTCGAAATGACGAGTTCAGTTTTACGATTTCTTTATATAATGATCAATATTATTATACAATCAGTCGCAGTAACCTTGAAAAACGCTATTTATGAACGATATTTATGCAGCACTGCGAGAAAACTACCTTAATGTATCTGTGGAAACCATGACAGTTCAATTGTTTGTAACAACCGGTAATTCTGTATTATTTAGTTACGTGTGAAGATAGAGTATTTTAGCGTCATTAAAATTCGCGAATTGTTTTGTTTATATTTATTATTATCTTTAAGTGTAATTGTGACATTTTAAACTTTATTTAATTTAAGGAGCATGTTAGTAATAATTAAAAATCGTTTGTTGTTTATTGCAACAGCAGAGGACCAGTGATCTTTTGTAAATATGTTAAATTTAAACGAGTAAATCAAACATGTCTTAACGAACAAAATAGAGAAAACAGTAACTCTTTAATAAACAATATACAAATTTTGATAAAATCTCATTATATTATTTAATAATAGAATAATAGAATGTATATGAATTACTAAATTAAAACGAGATTCAATTTAACGATAAGAAACTTACTTGAATTATACAAGAATATATATTGGTATAATACATCTTATTTGGTGGAAAATATATAAAAAATATTGTAGCTTTTCTCTAAAGCGTTCTTTTGAAAAAATAAAATGAAAATTCTGTGATACTTTGATAGTATATTTATTATAAGTTTTGTATAAAAGAGAGTGTGATTAAGCAATTTAAATTAAATGGAATTTCGAAACCAAGTTTTTTTTCATAGAGGATTTTATATATGCCTATTATTAAACTTTACTAATAGATATAATTTCTTGTTCAGAAATACATTTTATATTTAGATAAAAATTGGAAAATGAGACTATTAGAATTATAATTTTACTAGAATAGTATAAGGAGAGCCTTCAATTCGCAACAGAAAAAAACCTAGATTAATTTAAAATTGTAGCTATATAAAATACAATATTTGCTTATAATACATCATCATTATATTGAGATATTATTATTTTATTATTATTATATTAATGTTTCTTCTGTTTTGTTATAGTATTTATGTATCTCCTATGTTATTTAAGATTAATAAAGTTATAGAATAAAAAAAAGACATAAAAAAGAAAACAAATATGAATAGGAAATTGTATTAAATAGGTATCCTAAAAAGTTTATTGTACAGTTTTTGTTTTAATCATCATTTACGAATTTGTCAATTCTGGCTATAGTTGCTGCAGAAGTACTAAGTTACGATTTAAAGTTTTACATGTATGACTATTATTGAGATATGCAAATCATCTTTGAGCATATTTTTATTGTACTTATATATCCCAAGAAATACTTTTGTGTAATAAAATGATCAGTCTCTATTTGAATCTAGAATATATATATATGTATGCATAATTAAGAAAGAAATTGTTTGTAGCAATACTTGAAGGCTTAGAATAGATATAATATATTACTTTTTCCGTTCAGACACTTTCATTAACACTCATTATAATCAAAAACTTAAATTTTTCCTTAGAGTGGGTATTTTTAGCTTCTTTGCGTTAACAACTTCAGTTATAATTTTAATTTTGAAAATTAATTTTATATAACTTTTGCATGAATTATTTAAATTATTTTTCTTTTATCTTACATTAATAGCAAATTATCTAAAAGACTTAAGGGTATAATTAAATTCTATAAATAATAGATTTTAAGAAATCTGTAAAATTTATTTACTTGAATGAACCTTTAAAAAACTTTAAATAGTTACAAAAGTAAAAAATATGTTCAACAATAGAATAATAATTTAGTACAATTAATCATAAGCAATATATGTAATAAATGATTTTGAATACAATTAAATTATAAAATTAGGGCACAGGTTAAGGTTTAATAAATGGTCTAAAAATATGTTATATTTACATATATAAACATCTTTTACTATGACGTATTCATATAATTATTATATTGAGAAAAAATTCATATCAGTTTTTCTTATCTCTTCATATGTTGATTGATCTTCAATAGCAAATGATAGAGTTTAAAAATGATAAAAAATATAAATGATATTTTAAAATATACAAAATATTGAGAAACATGTTTTAATCATTTTTAATTATAAATGTCATCATATTTTAATACTATGACAACGGTTATTATAAAATGGATTAAGTTGATTTAAATTAAAAAAAGAATTTAAATCATGAGTTATAAAGTAAAAACTAAATAAAATATAGTAATAACTGAAAATGACAATTTTTTAATTTAAAATATTTTCTTTAAAAGAAAGACTTTGATATAAAAAATTAGCCACAGCAATGATTTATTCAAAATAATAATTAATTCATTGTTAAAAGATAATAAATATTGCATTAAAATTCATAGGGCTGTGAAATAAAAATGTTAATTGAAATAATTATTATCAGAGTCGTAATACATTGATTAAGAGAAATTGTATATTGGTTAACAGTTTTTATCATTCAATCCATTAAAGTTAATTTATCATAATTTTACAGATTACGAATTGCAGATGTAAAGAATGGTAATAAAAAATGGGAATAAAAATGCAACCACTAAAATCCCTGAGTGTACAAGGATCTGAACTTTTTCTTGAAGTCCACGGGTCAACGGCGTATGTATTTGTCTCAAGCCACAGCAGTAGTGGTAAGCCTGACCTTAGGCGATTCTTACTACTTCGACGTGCATCCCCCACTACCGACTATCTGCGAACGCCGCGAGATGTCGCCCACATTCTCCTATCGCACTCCTTCCATTCCATAATCCGTGGCGTGTAGCCACCGCCACTGGAGACGACAGCCCCTCAGTAGTTCTAGTCCCAAGTCTTGGCCCAGTCTTCGTATTTGGTGGGGCTTGTCGGTGTGAAGAGCGATCTTAAAAAAAAACTCGAGATAATTGAGACAATGAAAGAGAGATAAACAAAGAGAAGAACGAGTTTGAGTGAGAGTCGGGTAATTAAGGAATTCGTGGTGCAGAGGAGCTAAGAGATGCATCTGAACGTCCCAAACGTACTTCACCGTGCTGTGACTCTGGTTTCGGAGGTTGATTGACGTGGCTCACGACTAACCTCCCAAAAGGTGAACTTTGGGAAGTAGAGGGCGAAGATAGTTGGAGATGCCGGAACCAGTGAGTCGACGAAAGCGGTTTAGAGCGCACTGCAAGTAAGAGAGCGATGCGAAAGTAACGCATCTCAAATCACAGAATAATGCCCGAGTAGAAAACACCGCTGTAATGAGCTCCTCGGTAAGTCCCCGTATTTGAGGTGCAACCCAACTTCCCCTCTCTCACCACCCACTTATACACTGACAAACACGCGCACGCGTATGCTTAGACCAAGGACTTTTATATCGATGTCCGAGAGAACCGAGCTTTCAGCTTATAAAGCCTCCAAGGGAACCCGATGATCCGTATTTTACATTTGATTTAATCTAACTGTAATTTTAGTAAACCACTGACTATTCGTTTTTCGCAATTCGTTTCTCGCAATTACTTACTTCGAAATATTCCTTAATTTAAGGACCAATATGTTCCTCCACTTTTTATCATTTTACTTTAATTTAAATGTTACCTAATTTTATCTCCAAAATTGTACATTATTTCTATTAGTTGTCCATTCCAGATTATTTAAAAAATCCATAAATCATCCATCATGTATTAATTTTTATAAAGAATAGTATTTTTAAAAGTAATTTATGAAAATTATTTTATGTATGTGTCTTATAATTTTAACAATTCTGCATCAAAATTAAGGTCAAAATTTGTATAAAAGACCACATGATTTATGATTTAAAAATTTAAAAAACACATATCATGCCCTTGTGAATAATTAGACAGTTATACTCTTTTAGCACGAACATAATACTCCATATCAAGAAGAAATAGCATTGTCGTCGGTGAATGATTTTTAACTCGATACTATAGGTTCAAATTTATAATGAAAAAATCGTATGCATTTAGTTAAACTACCTATTTATTTGTCAAGTTAAGGCTCTTTTTGAGCTAAAATATAATACTACTTTGGTAACATGTTATTTTTTTTAAATTGTAATTGTGTTTCAAGAAATATATATATGATAGCTGATGACATGAACACATTTTACATGCCTATGCGAATAATTAATAGGAATTTTTTCGTATATATATTCCCGTTTAATGGAATTTTTATTAAATAAATTATATAGCTCCGAATACAGTTATCATTTCTATGCATTTAGTACATGAATATAATATAGTTTATAAAGATATGGATATTTATTGCATTCTTTAAAAATATCTTATACACGATATATGATATACGATAACTGGAAACTATTTTTAGATTTAAACATTAATTTAATTTTCTTTTACTTATAATAAAATATATAATCTTCAAGGCTTGTATTTAATATACGTATTTTTATTTTAATAAATTGTAATTTAATTAACGTCATCCTGCAGAGCGCATTTATTTTGTATTCATTTTGAGTATTAAAACTGTTGGACACAATCTTATGTAAAAAATATATGCTTAACGTTTTCAATAAACCTGAGAATAATATCTAGAATAATTTTTATCGAAATAACAATTCACGCAATCGTATTATATAAAGTTGTTGGGATATAAAATACTTTCAGAATTGCTATATCCCACTTAACAATACCTTTGTATCTTGTTCTACTTTATTTTTTAAAATAACCTTCGTTACTTCTTTTGTTTTTTCTTGAATTTTTCTGCTCAAACATGAGAAAAAATGAAAAAAAAACAAAAAACAACTACGTTATTCGAATTTTTAATATCTGCAAACACGCGAAATTTGAAATTTTATTGAATAAAGAAAACATATTATTTTTCCATTTCATTACTGATAATTTCATGGAAATCCTTCAATTTTCATTTAAAGTTTTATTTTAAGAAACAAAATTTATGATTGTATGGCAAAATACAAATCCGAAAGTTTGTGATATGAAATGCAAACAGTATTAAAAACCTACTTTGTTAAGATATATTTATTGATAGTAATTTTTCTTGCTTTTATATAAATGATTAGCATATTTTGAAGTTTTTGAGAATTATAAAATCCTGAAAGAGATTATTTCTTATGCTATTTCTCATAGCACTGCGTTATAGTTACTATTGAATTATTATGTCATTCTAACAGCTGTTATGTTTCGTACTAAGATAGTATAATATAAAATTATTTTCTTATAACTTTGTATAATATTTTCAAAGTTTTAGATCTTAATATTTTAAAATTATAAGAAAAAAATAATCCAATGTGAATAATGGATTTATTAATAAACTAGGTTTTGTTGATTTATAAAAGTATAATTCAATTTTATTTAATAATGCTTTGATCTCGATCTGTTAGGTTAAAATATATGGATAATCTTTTTATAAATATTATTAATTAGAACTCATGATTTATACTAAAAATAGTATTTCAATGTAAGATATTATAAAGGATTTCTTACGTGCAAAATTCAATATTTTTTTATATCAGTATCCATTCAATACTCATATATTTAATTACATTTTCTCTAGGAATTTTATATTACGAATCTAATATTTTAGAGAATTTCCGTATTGCATAAATATCAAACCAAAGTATAACTAATCAAAGTATACCTAAATTGCAAATAGTATTAAATATTTATTTGTACGTTGTACGTTTTTTTACATTATTATTAAAAACCTTATCAAAATTTGCAAATACTTTGCTAATATTCTCATGAAAGTTTTCATGATTGAATAGAAGGAAAGTATACGTTTTTATAACCAAAATAATAGAAGACTTTTTGTACTAAACACTATCAAAATAATATATATATAATTGTTTTATGTAATCATGTTATCCATATATACACTAAGGATATTTATATATCCCGATCTGTGATGTCTAAATGACATGTAACACGTAATTAGAACATTTCTCGCAATCTTTGTAAATAAAATAGAAGAATATTTAACAAAAAAAATATTTATAATGATACATTAAAAAAATAAACAATTGATTTTATAATAATCAAAATGTGTATAATTTTTTACTATATTCTTTTAAACATTTCTCCACATGAATAAAAACTAAAAGTTTGTCATTTTATAGTTAAATTTTGTTCTTTAAAAAAAAAATTTTATTTCACTTTATCGTTGATTATCACTATTATAATGTTATAATGTTATCTGGTATACAAATTCTAGATAAAGCTCTACAATCATAATATGGCTGTGTTATAGATTTTTAATATTTTCGTATGAAAAAAAGTAACTAGTTTGTGAAAAAATATTAAGAAAGAAATAGTAAGACGTTAATGATAGGAAATGAAATGAATCGAAATGAAGATAAAGGATACGTTGTAAAGTAAAGAAAATTTGATGGCTTATAAATGACAATTCAAAAGCGACGTCAGTGTATACAAAGGCGTCCTAAATAGGAAAGAAAGTATGACAGAGAAAAAAAGATTTGCAATAGTATGTCAATATATACTTGCTTAATAAGAATCTGAGAATATAGGTTGAGAAAAGTATATTATATGATTTTGGAATTTACTTCATTGAAACTGACTTTAAGGCGACGTCTTACTCAACATTTTTACAAACATGCTAATCATACATAGACGAGTTGTTTTCAGTCGTGATATCGATTATCACAATACATTATCGATCTTTAGAAACTTTACTGAAATTAAACCTGCGCATTCAATAGCGTAAAAAAATAAATATTCGATTGACTGGCAATTTCGAAAAATAATAATGAAACTCCCTTAATTATAAATTTTTTTCTAGAAAACGTTTTCATCAATTTTTTATGTTTTAAGCAAATTAACTTTCTACTAAAATATATACCTTTAATTTTTCTTCGTTTATATGACATACTTCATAATTGAATTTAAATTAAGCCCCTATTTCAATGATTGTAGGTGTGTCTTTTAAAAACCAATTAACAATTAATTAAGAGTTTTTTCATGAAACTCTTTTTATGAATTCATATAATTTACTTTCATGCTAAGTATGTGTTTATTTATAAATGTTTGTGTAATAATTAAAAAAATTCATGTAATATGTTTTTAACACTTTTCATCGTTAAGATAAAATAATTATGCATTACACTTATTTTATATTTTTTATATTTTAAAACAACAAATTAACTTTTTTGTCAAATATAGAATTAATGAGGATAGATCGAAAAAATGTATGACACGTAAAATGATATAAGAAAATACGATACGTGTAATGAAAGAGTATGTATTCTTTGACTTTAGAGGAATGTGAAAATTATATCAAAGAGGACTTACTAAATTAAAAAAGAAAATCAATGCGAATAGTAAAACATTTTATAAGTTAAAAAATGTATTTTATAAGTATAAAAAGAAAGTAAATTATAAATTAATGTACGTTACGATACTATTACACTATAATTTTTTAATATGAAACTTTATTTAATGTTATTTTTCTTAATATTTAGAAAATATTCTCAATATTATAATCTAAAACATATTTTTTTCATTCATAACTTAATTTAAACATAGATAAATATTAATTAGGAGATCAAGCATCATTATAAAGAGTTTTTTGAGCAATAGTTAATCTTTCTAAATGAATAAAAACACAATTTATACTTCATATGTACAGTATTTATTTTTATTACAGATGAATTCTTTAAATATATATTCTTTATATTATTATATTGTAAAATATTACTACCCGAAAAACAAAAATTAATTATATTAATATCATATCGAACTTGATTATTAGATACATATAAATGTTTGTTTACAACATTAATTAAATATTTATACAAATATACATTACATTTTAAAAAGGGAATATTATTTATATTTTATACTGTTTAGTATTAATAAACATTTTTCTAATTTCAGTGGATTTTATATTTTGCTTATATCTACATTTGACAGCTTTATTCAATAAAACATTTATTTTAAACTAATTTCTTATCAATATACTTATTTAAAAAAAAATTAATTACTGATTAATTTACAAAGATAATGGTAAATTGTTTTTTTTTAATAAAATTTCCAAAACAAATGTATGTTATTTCAAAAATAAACAATTTATAATTAAGTTTTTATATAAATTACATTTTGTACTACTAAAGTAAAACTTAAAAATGTTAATATTTTGAAATTATCTAATTAAAAGATGAATTTTACACTTTTTTAAAAACACAATTGAATAACGTAATTAATCTTGAATTTTAAAACAGTGTTTTATATATCATTTATATTAATATTTTAAGAAAAAAACAATCAAAGCCAGAAAATATCAAATTTATGATATTTTTTTACGATAGATCGTTAACATATAGTAGTAAATTTGCCGACGATACAGACATATAAATGTCGCAACTTACTTAATTATTACGTGCTTCAGCTTGTAAAGAAGCCAATATAATATACTAGATACATAATTAAGTAAGCTGGTGAAAAATATACTAGTTTTTAAATATAGCCAGACGTTTATTCATTAGATTTAATTTGTTTTATGCTAAACTACTTATATAAAATATTTTGTATTTCTAAATTTCTTAAAATCAAAAAATGAAAATATTGCAAACGCAAATGTTTATTTAATTCAATAAAAATATTTAATTACATCTTTTTTATATTTAATTTATAAGTAAATTTGTTTTGATAAAATTTGTTTTATATACATTAAAACCCAAAATTTTTTTAATCCAATTTTAGATTATTTAAATATGTTATATAAAGTAAAAGTAATGGTAAAATTAATAAAATATTTACGTTGATTCTATTTAAACCTTATTATTACAATATTTTGTAGATATGTTATTAGAATGGAAAATTTTCCTTAAATTTGTACAAAGTTAGTGAGGTGTCAAAAGTGGATTACTTTTTATATTAATGTGTGGATTAAAGTTAGCGTTTGCAAGTGTGGATGTCATAATTTTAAAATCCATACTCTTCTAAAATAGAAAAATTGTTTACCTGATAGTTTATAGCATTTTTAGATTTCTTAAACTATCATTAAAAAATGTTTTATATAATATAGAGGCAAAAAATTCGGAATCATATTCAGTAATTTAGACTATTGAGCATTATTTGCAAATATTTGTTTCTTCTCTAAATATTATAATTTTATTTGAAATAGAAACTTTAATGTCGTACTTTATTACTGTTAAAAATTTTAAAATATTAATGCTTACAAAAGGCCATTATAATTAAAATATTAAAGTTATTAGGGCACATTGTTTTTAAAAAACAATGTGTTTAAATATAACAAAAAATTACAAGATTTGAAATTAAAAGTGAATATTCAATGTAATCATTTTAATTAAGTTTAGCACTCGAATTTAAATACGTAATTACACTACTTACTTTTGCATTAAAAAAGAAGGATTTTCAAAAACAAAGAAAGTGAAACCGGAAATAAATTGCTGTACCATGTCTCCAATACGTATCAGTAAACACTATAAAAGTTTCATAATTCTTTCTCATCTTATATAATAATAAAATATTATATATAATTTTAATTAATTAATGTTCTGCATGCATCTGTAATACAATTTTTATTACTATATGATAAATTGTGTATATAATGTTTTTAGTCACAGTCTCAGATATATTCATATTGCAAGTACTGGAATAAAAGTGTTGAATTAAAAAAATTCTTTATATTTAAAAACATGTAGCTGCATTTAGTATTTATGATTTATTATTTTAGATTGATTAATAAGAGTACATTTTTACTAACAATTGCATATATGTTTTTACTATTTATTTTTAATTTTTTTTGATGAATCAAAAATTTAGTTTGTAATTATCTATGAATTAAAGTCTTATGTATATGTATAAAAGCTTGTATCAGTCTTGTAGAGTTGTATGAATCAATACTATATGTTTTTTATGTTCAAATAATTTTAAATTATAATAAAATTATGCGACTTTGAGTTTATTGTAAAATTGAAATTATCCTTTTTCTAAAGTTCATATTTAAATATGTATTAGTTTCATTGCGAATAAATTTTAGTTTTAATAACTATAATGAAGAGTTGAATATTTGTGAATATTTGTGAATATTTGTGACAAAAGCGAAAATTTCGTGATTCTTTCTGAACCCTCTCTAGGCCGAGGGAGAAGAAAAAAATATATTTGCCCTTATATATATTCGCCTTTTGTCAATCTCTATGAAGTATGCACCTAATCAGTACAATTTGCTCAGGAGACTTCTTCTAATCTCAAAACGCTTAAAGCAGTTACAGAGAAGGTGCATGGAGGTCTCCTTCTCTTCGCCGCAAAATCTATAATAGTCAGGTAGACAATCAGTCGCCTGGACCATATTAATTCTGTTAGCCTTGCGATTGCTGTGACTCTTAAGAATGTTACCAGTCTTTTGTTATTACCTTTATTAATGCCAAGAATAAACTTGGTCTAACCCTTTGAATTTTTGACAGACTGCCTTGGTATAGTTTGTTTACAACTCTGCCCAGTGTTGTATTTCCTATTTGAATCAGCTCTTGGCTTTCCGCCTAGACAGGTAATCAGCCACCATATTTTTTTTTATCCCACTGTGTGACCAGGTATCCATACTAGCTCTATCTTGAAATTATCATCCTGATGGTTCAGAGAGAGATAACAGTGATAAACTAGTCTGGATCTTGAAGAAAAACTAACCAATGCTATCAGCGCATTCCTGCTGTCCGAATATATACACGCGGGCGATGCAATAAGCCTTTCCAAACCCAACATATCGCTACCAGCTCATACTGGTTGACTCTGGTCTACTTACCCAGGAGCAGACCAAGCCTAGTCCTCCTTGCCTGCCATACACCGCAACCCCCATTCTATCCCTACAATTGTGTCCGTCCGTATACAAGTTCTGTACATTGCTAGGGATACAACAATTCATAGTGTCCTAGTCTTCTATACTAAAAGATACTAACCCTAGATTTTTATATTGATAAATTCAATATCAATATTAATATAAAAATATAGCGTCGGTAAAAAAATATAAGTCAAAACGTTGGGGCGTCTTCCTTTCGAGTGACCCGTAGGGCAGTTTTGGTTTTAGAACCAATTCATATATCCATCTCATCATCTACAAGTTTAGATCCTAAATTCTTCTTATAACTTTTCAAAAGCCATAGGATAGTTGAGATCTTCTTCCCAATGTACTCCAGATGCCGCTTTTATAATAATTTACTATCCAACGCAATACCTTGGTATTTGATCTAACTGAGGATCAAAATCTATTCTTCAAGCGTAAGTTTACATTTATTTCTCTATTTGTATCTTATGGTGAACACGAGGACCGCGACCTTCACTGGGTGGGTAGAAAGTCTTATGCTATTGTACCATCTATATACAATTGAGAGGCCCCCTGCGTCCATTACCAGACTTCAGATGAGTGGGGAAAGGATTCTATCCTGAAGGTAGCTCGATTCAATTGTGTCCCTCAATATAAAAGTCCCCTACTGGCTTCAACCTGTCGATTCCTTAATATGTGGTCCAACTACTTAGCTACACCTAGGGGTATCTAATACTTACTTATGAACCTCTTTATGACCTTCCACGATGTGTGATTGAAGCCCTCTCTATATCGAGGAATGCCCCCACCCCTTCGCCGTCACCTGTGACTCACCGCCTGTTAAAGTGTAGTCTTAGTAGACTTTCCTCCCTATAGGTATATTGGTCTCTTGTCATTAAAAACAGTCTGGGATGTAATTCTCGATTAGTCTCACCACTGTATTTAGAATAAAAAAGAATAAATTTATTGGTTTAAAGTCCTTCGGTGATTTTTAGCTACATCTTCCCACTTACGGGATGAAGATCAAACCTGTGCCTTGCTATGTCTCCAAAATAATATCAAGTGCAAAACTGGATCTCATTCATATCAAAGACCAATGACCTTCTACACCGCCACTTGTGATAAGGTTGAAAAAATTCCATTGAGGCCCAGTAACTTAAATAGCTCAAAATATATGATCGCCCAATTAATTTTTCTCCTGATTGACAATTGTTTTGGTTATTTTACGACTTATACCAATTTCGGCATATATACATCTACAGCTTTTACTGACCACATTAACTTGGTTCGCTCCTCCTTCGAAGCTAGGAAAATGAGAACTTCTTGTGGAGGATCATTCTTTATTTTTCAGGAAGCGCATATCTGCCATCTAGAAAATTTAACAAACTCAGGATGGCTTCTTCAGGATGGTTCTTTGTTAAGATCTTTTCTATCCTGGCAGCCTTTTTTCTTTGTGAGCGCCATCACAGAAGCTTATCCAGCGATCTTTTTTAGAAAGTTTGAGAGAATTAAAGCGCTTCTCACTCATTTTACTCAGATGTATGGTCCACCAATCCACCTCGCATTTTATACTCGCCCTTCTACTTTGGCAGTTTTTATCGAAGGCGTGAATGATGGTATCGCTTCGCTCTCTAGCACATTAATTAAGTAAGTAATCTGAGCATAATAATAAGTGATCGGGCAATGAAGGTTCGTTACCATCCCAGATCCAACAGGTGATCATTGTAGAGGCTAAGATAATATATTTAACCTCTTTCCTGTTACAATTCTAAGCGTAGATGTAGCCCATATTTAGAATGTCCATGTCTATTCTTATCAGGTATTCTAGGAGATTGTCACCTCTGGTATCGGTATGTTTGCTGTGGTGTAAGTTGGGGTCACACCCCATGATTAGAGACAATTTGTTAATTTCACAAGATAGGATGAGGATATAACCACTCTCCCAATACCTTCCACTTCGAGTATCACAGTTGTCAGATCGCTTGTGTAACGATCTAGCAGGAGTGTGGCGTTGATCCTCTTTAACGCTATACAGGCTCTGGTTCTCGAATCTTTGGTAGCCCTGTAATAAACGATGCCACCGAGACCTCCGATAATATCCTTCGCCACTGAAAGTTCTTAAATGAGTGCCACCCTTGTATGCACACTAGCTAAGCTCCTTAGAAGGATTTTAGAGGCGTACATAGTTTAATTAAGGCATTGGTACACGTGAGTGTACCAATTGAGAAATTTGAAAAGACAATGTAGTCATTATTATTTCTCCTTCATCTACCGTTCCGATCCTATTGATTTCGGTGGAACATCTTGAAATGTATCAGCGTCAGCCTGTAGTAGGACTTGTCTTCGAGGGCTTCAAGTACCATGGCATACGATTCTAGTATTGCAAGCAAAAGGAGATTGCGATTTCCTGAACCTCTTCCTCACTCCTTACCTCCCTGACCTGACCACTCTGCACGTTTTCACCTTACCTCTTACTGTGATTGAGATACCCCCTAGCTCTTGTGCATCTCACCGAATTTGCACTACCTAATGAACCATAACTAGGGCTGTAATTTGGGTTGGAACAATTCCATCTCGCCGATCCTTATACCGGGATCCTGGTAGATACAAACTATGTAACGTTTTTAATGCCCATTCCTTTGTCACCTAGTCGCAGTCTGTGTAGCCGAAGCATTATACTCCACCCCCACGGGCAGTGTGGTATTGCCTATGGGATAAGACTGCTTGGGGGCTTACCAGTCTCCTTGAGTCCACTTGCTCCCACTGTAGCATGTTTCTCCTCTTCTTCTTCTTGTGTTTAGTAACGGAAAAAGTTTTTATTCGCACGAGTAATTGGGGAAACAATGTTCTATCACGACAGAGCCCCGCAAGTGGTGGTAAGACTAAATACACGTAAATTTCGCCCAGTTTGGCGTTTGACCGAGGCACCACTCGCAAATATTGGTATCTTGTGTCCAGCCAGTTCCATGGAACGGTTACTCATACTTTGGGATTAGAGGTTGGATGTAAACTACCATCGATCTTCTCTATATCTAATAAAGATTTGATATCTGTTGATGTTAATTATAGTAAAAAGATATTCGTTAAAAAATTAACAAATTAAATAGTTGTTTCAAGTTTATTAAAAGACAAATTTATTATAGTAATCAATTATTAATCCTATATTTTGGATAATCATCTATTTTTATATCAAATTTTTTAAACAATAGAATAAAAGTATAAAAAGTGTATAAAATTACAGTACTATGAAACTATGTACAAGTTATTTGAGCTCTTTCTATTTGTATGTATAAGCGGAACAGATCAAAATCATGTCAGCCTGAAAATATTAACCATGTTTATTTACTCTATATATATTGTCAGAGACAGTCGTGAGATAAACTATTTTACTCTCTAAAACGTATTCAATTATAAGTTAAATATAATGAAAGCATTTTTTATCGGAATTTAATTATTGATATAGAATATATACTATATATATATATGTATATATACATCAACAAATTATATTTACATATATATAATTTAATAAGTATAATAATGAAATATTCTTTATTAGTTAAATTAAATATGTTTTGTGTACTTTAATCAACTAATAAAATAAGCATATAAGTAAAAAAACTATTATGATTAAACGAATGGTATAGTTTTTAAAAAATATTTCTAAATTATTAAATATATTATTATTTTTAAAACTTTTCAAATCAAAATAAATACTAATATATGCTGTAAAATATATTAGGTAAATTTAATGAAATGTTAAAAAAAATAGTAGCAAAAATAAGTACATCGTATAATATGTATATAATCAAAAAAAAATTTTTTCAATAATTTTTGAAGCTTTAATGTTTTCAATGTAGTACAATTGTCAAAAATGATATTTATCAACTTTCTATGTATTTCTATGTATAATTTTCTGAAAAATATTGTTATTTATATTATCTAAAAATATACAATTAATTAATATCTTAGGTTCATCAAATCGTGTAATATAGAGCTATGCAATATAGGTCACGTCTAAATAATAAATACAAAATAAATAAAAATGAATGAATTTTAAATCAGAGTTATTATAAATTTTAGTTGCATATGAATAATTTTGATTTTAGTCATTAATTGCATAACTCATGGGTATATAATTTTTTATACCTTAGATATGAGTGCTATATCTTGTGATCTTAGTTTTAAAAATCATCCTTTTTAATATTCAGTCAATGTCTCACTAAAAGAATATTTATTAGAATTTTATTTTAATTATTTAGATATATTCTGTTAATTTCATTTCTTTTAGTTACGTAATAATAAATTATAGTAAAGAATGTAATACTTAAAGATATTGACATGATGATGCGACATAGTGACTACGATAAAAACTTATACATGGAAATATTGTCGATAATATAGATTGTGTTCTCGAAATTTTATTGTTGATTGATATAATCAGTACAGGTATTTCTGAATTTGCAGTTAAATATAAAGTTTTTAATGGTATATATAAGAAACACGACGGCAAGTCATTAAAGATATTCTTTTTTAATTATTCTAGTTTCAACTGTGAGGTTATAAAATTTTTCGTACAACATATAAGCATTGAAATTTGTGTTTTCGTATTACTACTTATGCAGTTTATAATTTAATAGCCATTTAATTCCACGAACTTCATTAAAACAGAATTATACCTGAACTTACTCTTCTAACATTTGTTTTGGATTAGCAATTTCACGATAAATATATTTATTTTATTGATTTTGCAATATTTTTATAAATATTGACGTTTCAATTAATTATAAAAGTTTTCAAGTATACCAAGATTGTAATAATTTTGAACATTAATCTGGATAATAAGATTCATGCACATACTTGTTGCATTTAAAATGCTTTTAAATATATAACATATTTTTTGAAATATTATATAAATCATAAAAATTTTAAGGATTTATTTTTATATTTAAACTGATACGCAGTATATAAAACTTTTCGTATTTAATATTTTATACTATAATGTTTTTTTTGCTATTGTTATAATTCTGCAACAAAAACAATGATTTCGAAGTTTTTTCATATATTTTCAAAAAATATTTTTTAAATAAATATTATTATACAAATGTAGTTGTACAAGGAAACAAATCGTGAATAATGGATAAATATACTTATGAATAACTTCATATATATGTGCGTTATAATATCTGTTGATTAGTTGAAAATAAAAATTACTTGTCTTAACATAAAATTGTCTAGCGCGAATCCTTCCCAGAAATAAAAAAAAAGGTTAGTTTATTTTTTATACTTTAAATATTAAAAGGTATGTATAGGATTTTTATTTCAAATTAACTACGAGTATTTGAAAAAATGAATGCATGAATAACTCATAATTTTTTTAATATTAATAAGAATGTAGTAAAGGTAATCTTTCTCGTACCTTGCAAGTGCAATAGTAAATATTTAATTGCGTTAAAAAACGACACGTGATGCTTTACTTAAGAGGAAGGCTTATGAAGATAGTAAGTCTAGTGCTATTTTGAATTTTAATGTTAGATAGCTAAGAAACATTATTAACTTGAAAAATTATATTTCGTAGAAATATTCACTTCAAAGTGTAAGTGGACCTCCGATCGCCAGTAGAAAACCGAAGAGTATTATAAAAACCGTAAGAAGAATATCTAGTAAAGCTTTCTTCCAAGCCAGTCAATCTGTAAAATGTCCATAAATAATAATTAATTTAATAGTTTAATGCATTTTTATACAATTGGCTTATTATCGTAAGAAAACAGAGTCAAGAATGGATGATTAAAATTAACGAATAAAGAGTGGGTTCTGAATCGGTCGATTAAACTTTGTAACTTTTTAAACAGCATGAGTAGAAGAGAACAAGAGTCGTCGCGTCGTGGCACGGACAAACATTTCGTGCAGGTATATAGGCACTTTATAAACGATATGAAGTTTGTGATTTGATGAAATGAGCCATCGGAATAGCATTTTAATGGGGCTAGAGAGTAAAAGTTTGAGACGGGTCATGTAGTAGAAGCATCAATACCGATCCGCAATAAAATACAAGCTTTCTTCATAAAGCTAACTACTGGGTTTTCAGTATTGATCGACCCATCCTTGTGCAAACAAACCTCCCTACGCTGTTTCCTCTTGATTCAGTCAAACCCTCCATGTACATACGCTACTACCCTTCACCTACCTACTGCAACATTTCTGGATTACAGTTATAGCATTGTTGATTTTTTCTTTTTTTTTACCGTTATGCTTTATTCGTAATTCTAATTGTTTATTGTATAATAATAAAAATTAACCAATTCCTCCCTCCATTCCAACTAGATTTTCTTTTTTCTGTAACCTTTAATATTAAACTATCCATACAGCATTTTCTTTGTTTTAGTTCAAACTTATCTAAAAAAAAACTTATCACTTCTGCACTTAATAATTGAATTTTGCTAGTTTTAAAGAATAGATCATATAATTACTGCCAACAAATTAATCTGTTCACTATATTTTTGTAAGTTATCGTTAACTTTTGCTTTGTAACAATTTCTACGAATCTTTCAATATTTTTATTATTTTAAAAAATTGTATATCGATAGTCAGTATATGTTCATTAAAAACTTCGAATGAGAGCAATGTATGATTGCGAATTATAGCTCAAGTTTATTTCACATTTTGAGTAGTGCTAAATTGGAGTACTTGATAAGTAAAAAATATATTGATTACGTAGTACATTGAAATGTATATTATATTAGATATGTTTTTTTCAATATTTATTTGATTTTTAACATAAAATAAAACTGTAAATTTTTCAGATAATTTGTATATGAAAGGTATAAATAACAATTAAGTTTAAAAAAGCAAAAATATACACCAGTATACAAAAAGAGAAATTTCCAATTCCATTCCGATTGTTGTCTTGATAGTTATAGGTTTAAAAGTTTTAATCATAAATTATTATAAATACTTTCAATTCGAATCATGGCTATCATAATGTCAGATAATTCGGACTGTGTGATGACTTGTCATACAATTATATTATAAGAAAGAAACTAAATCACTGACGCCATCTCTCATAATATATAAAAAATTCATTCCGTCGAAGTGAAGTAATGGCAGGAAAGCTTTTACGCTAATCGAACGGCATATCTCTTCTACAAATGCTACTATTAAACATCTCTTATACCTTTTTCATTAATTCTAACTCATCTTTTTTTATTATTTCTCTCTTCTCAGCACTCACGCAGCCTCCATAAAATACAATCCGCCGTTATCTTGTATTGCGACTCTCACTCTTTCAACCTTTCATACTTTCTTACGCCTACTTAGACAAATACAAGTTGGCCTTCTCAGTGTCAAGGTTGGGTCATCTACGCACTCGCCTTCATTTACTGTTGCGCCCCCTACAGCTTTTTTTCAAACTCCAGATCGTCCCGGAGTTTTCTTTAGTTTCCATAATGTTGACTGATCAGCTATCCTAACGCCATCCCTCAGCCTAAAATTTTTTATGGTGATTGTTAGTTTTTGAGACGGATAAGGACGTTTTTCCTTTACTATTAAGCATTACTTAAATAGCTTTTAAGATTGTAATTTTGGTTTACCGTAAAATACGTAAACAGATACTCATATAAACCTCAGCATTACTTAGATATCTACAAAATAAAATGTTAATAAAAAATAAAAATATAATAAAAAATGTAAAAAAAAAATATAATACAAAAATTTAATAAAAAAAATGTAATACAACAATATAATAAAAAATAAAAAAAAAAAAATTTTTTTTTAAATCAGCATGTTATAATATAGAATATAGACAATGCTTGCAAATAATATAGACAATGCTTTGCTATTCTAAATGACTGTGTTATAATGTTGAAAAGGTTTTGTCAACTCCGAATATTCCTTTAATAATAGAGTTTAAGAAAGAGTACACTAATGATAAACAATCCGCTGATAAAAAATGTTGCTCCGGGAAGTTAGTAGAGTTATACTGGAGGTGTTCTTGTAAATAAAAGCGAAAGAGCACACAGAATGTCATTTGGACATTGAACATTTCGTGGAAAGTCTCCCCGATTCCGATGACTTAAGCCTTCATGTAGCACAATAGAGGCAAGACTAAATGAAGAAGGAGAAAACGTTGAACGAGTTGGAAAAAGGAGACGAAGGAGGTGGTACGATAGCCAAGGACTAAACTGAGGTCAGAGTAATCACGTGGTACTTAAGGCTTCGCCATAATCAATATGTCTTTGATATTGTGCTGCGAAAGTCTAAACAATTACCATAATCGATCTGCCAAATATAATCGTAACTTTATACTAAAGGGGTCCATTCGTTCTAAATATGGCTATATTTTGGTTTTAAAAGACTTGGCTTTTTAAATTGTGAAAGTCACTTATGCAAGCAACGAATTTTTCTGGAACCAAATGGTACTGGTCGTTAATGATTACCAAAACATATATCACTTAAATATTGAACTATCGCAAGAGCATTTGTTTAAGAAACCTGTTAGGTAAAAAAGGCATGTTTTGCCTTAAAAGACCAGCCTACGCTAGTTTTGAATGTCCGCGTTCAATTTGACCGTTGAAAGTGTTTTTATTTACGTCTAAATTTAAGCAACAAAAGCATGAGTATGTTCGGAAAATATGTTTTTTTTTCGAACATACGGGTCGTAACAAGAGATTCGTTCGGTTAAAAGAGTAAAGTTATCGCGTTCGGAAAATATTACCACGATGTTGATTTCCAGGAAATATGTTTTCGCGATGAACCGTCTCCTTATTATATTGAATACAAGCGATGTCTTCGGCCATATGCTGTTTTAGTTATTTGATTGCGCCGAGGCAATGCAACGGAAAGGTCCCTTCGGAAAAACAGACCCCTTTTTTGTATTGCATACGGTTCGCGTGGGACCGACCGTGCGAAAGACGATTTATGACCGCTCGAGAAAAAGACCCTTTTTCGCGACGAAAGGGCTGTATTGACCGCGTCGGTTCGACCGACTCGAGAGGATTTTCGTCTTTCACGCCCAATGTACGCTAATAAGCAATAATTATGTTCGGGAAAGGCATCCTTTTCCGAAAATATTATTGACGCACATTAAAACGATGTTTGCGATCCGGTATTTTCGTTAACTTCGAAAAATTTTCACCCTCCGAATCGCAACGGGTAACAAATATTACGCCTTAGAGTTTCCCTATTATCTAACCCCTCTCTCGGGAGCCCACGCCTATGCGTGGGCCTCCCACCCTGTGAAACTAAAATTAAGCAAAGAACTGCGAGTCGTTTAAATAGCGGACTCTTGTAAGACTCGTTTAGTTCCCTTAAAATCGTAAATAAAGTACACTAAACGCATCTTCACTTTGTCCACTCATTTTCCCCTAAACTTTGGATCTCCTTACGTAAGGTAACGAGATCATTACGGAGCAGAGATACAATTGCGTATAATACTGCTTTGTAACACACCGCGAGGAAGAGCAATCTCTTAAAAGTGCACCCTCGCGAAGTCTTAACAAAACCAAAAGCTTTTCATCGCATATTCTCAATTTTCGACAGCATTCTACCCTCATTTAGACCTTGATAGTTATTATTATTATTATGATAAATTGCGAGTAAGCCCTGTGAGTGCCGTCGAGGTCTCCTGACGCATGGGTATTCCCCTTGACATCCTCTGCTTGTCGCATACTTTACCACTCGTCTACTCAAATTAAAAATCTGAGGAAATTGCCTAAGCTGCACTTCCTTTGGCTCAAAAATTGCAACCCTGAAAAGGCACCTCCATATATAAAGCAATGCCGAACAGTTGCACAGCAGGTGTTGATAGTCTCCTTCACTCCACAGCTGTGTCTGTATATACGTCTGATACGAGTCCCATTCTGTATTTGTGAGGTCTGAGGCTGCCATTACCTGTAAAGATCTCTACCAGCCTGTTCGCCCTACTCCTGCTGAGCCCTAGGATAACCTTGACCTTGGCTCTTTGGTTCTTTGCATTATCCACATAAGAAGCTAAAGAAACGAACCTCTAGCTGATACAAGGATGTTAATTGCATATCCTATAGCCTTATAGCCCACCCCTTCAAGTCGAGTGAGCAGTTTGTTCACCACCAGACACCAGATAAGCGTGAAAAGGACGCCACCCTGGAGGCAACCTGATCCAACGGAGCCCCTCAGAACTGTGTCGGCCTTACTAACCAGTACACGCCAGTTGCCCTGCATGCAATCAACCCATTCATCTATTGTCTGCCGTATCCGAAACCTGCCTATCGCCCGCGTTATTTCCTCTCTCAATGTGTAGTTAAAGGCGCCTTAGTCACAGACTTAGTACTATTACTTTTAATTTCCACTAATTAATTTCAATATATAACTATAAGTGTATTACCTCAATAAAAAATTATAATTTCAATTATATTTAGTTTGTAGATTTGTATTTAAAAAATATATACATCTTCATAATGTAATTAAAATGTTGTCTTTAAATAATTTAACTATTAAAAGATCGAATACAGTTCATCAGAAAAAAAACAATTTTGATATTATGAAGCTGTAACTCTATTTTTTTAATTCGTTTTTAAAATATAACAGGAGTAAATACATTGAAATAAGATTCTCCAAGTTTATATAAAATACCAAATTTTATATAAAGTTTAACCAATTAGTTTCCGACTTCAAATATGTTATGTGTATAATAATAAGATAGATTGTTGTGTTACGAATTATAGTTTTAAATATTATTTTTCTGTATTGGTAGAGCTTAAAAATTAACCTTTCACCATAAGACCCATTTTATTATTATTAAGGCATTAGAAGGAGATAAATCTTAAAACTACTGATGCGACAATTAAATCATTTTCCAATAATCACCTTAAAGCATATAAAGTTCTCAGTACTCGTAATATCAATATTCTTCTTACTGATAATATATTTGTATCTAATGTATTTTTATTTATTATGGCTTTGTATTTTAAAATTTAGAAGTTCTGTTACATTTGAGTCTGTATTACATAAAATTCAATTAATTTAATAATTTAATATACATAAAACATAAGATTAATTTAATCATTACTAAGACACTAGTAAAAATGAATATTTTAATATAGTATCTAATCAAATATTTTGAAATGCTTAAAAATTCCGAATGATATTAGATTTATTTAATTTAATAGAAGCCGATTAAGAAAATATAAGTATTGCACTTGATGTATTGCGATAATTCAACGAATTTCAGGTTGCAGACGGCAGCTATAAAATATATCAATTAAATTTAAGGCGCAGATTAGTTATTAAACTTGTATTAACAATGAATATAAGTATTAATACAATAGCGTTCTCTCCATCTGCCTTAAATAAGATTTGTATCTGGATTACCCCGTCTAAGTCTAGAATTCGGTCGATAAAGTTGTGTATCGGTGTGTCAATAGGTAGAAGTTCGGTGGTAACTGATGGCGAGCATTATGGAAGACTACGGTTCAGAGTTGCAGGAGCTCCAGTGGGGCCCTAGTGATGTGTCCAGTCACCTTTTACAAGGTAACTCTCACTTCTTGCGTCCCGGTTCCGGCAGCTGTTACGAGTCTGAAGACCTCGAACAAATCTCACGGTATAATCATCATAGCATTGGGAGTTCTCAGCACCATCGAGGCTACTACAGCCCACCTGGCACCAGCTACACCATCGTAGAGAGGACGCCCAGTGCCCAGCAGCTTCACTCCTCCCACACAACACCCTGCAAGCATCGAGGATACGTCTCATCCGCCAGAGGCACTATATCACCAGAACAGGTCCTCAAGTGGGTAAAAATTATCTTTTTTCAACTTCTAGACAAGGAACGGAATTTCAAAAATTTGGGAATGGCTTTTCTCACCCGTCAGCTTCTCCAAATTTTATATTAGATAGTTGTAGTGATTGCTTCTTACATTGTCTTATGACATTTTAAATTTTATTCAGCTTGCTGTTGGAAAATCGAAACGAGCGATTCATTCGTGGTATTTCTATCAAATTTGTAATCCACATTTATTCGCTAAACTTTAAAAAAATTCACCTGTGGTTATGTCCAAATTTACTAAGTAACTCAGATGTTTTATCATATCTTAGATTCAATTTATTCATTTGAGAGAGAGAGAGAGAGAGAGAGTGTGTGTTTTAATATAATGGAGAATTGCAGATAAAAGAATTTGTTCGAGATTCAATTGAATCTCGCGAGTCACCGTAGCTCACGTTTGTTTCTCCAACTAAAAACTACGTTTTTAAAAGTATTCTACAATTTAAAGCTTATTAAAAAATATAAAAAATATCAATGATATCACTATATTCAAACTGCATACAAGTAATAAATAATAATACTACAATAAAATATTTATTACTTAACGATGAGCTTTATAATTGCAACAATCAAGTTAAAATTTTTAGTACGATTATTTAAAATACAGATTTTTTTAAATATGATTATATTCATCTTAATTGAGATTTGACCTTTAAAAAATAAATTAATATAAATACTCTTTGTTTACAAATGCACATTTTTTTTAAATTTATAAAACTTCAAATGAAAATATTAGCAAATAATATTAAATCTCACTGCGATAAATTGGAAGGTAGGTGTGTAACAATTAATGCTAGTACTAAAAAAAAATTAAAGATCATTGACAAAGGTATTATTTTTGTAACATTAAATTTCAAGTCAGAACATACTATTCAGGACTCTAATAGAAACTTCGATTTTTGAAGGTAATTTTTTAAATAAAAACAGTTTGAAAAAGAACAAATCTTTTTTATTGGCTTCAGAATTAAACTACGATAAGAGTCGTAGATTTAAATCATACTTATGAATACTAAAAAATTAACGTAGTGAAATGGGTAACATTACCTTAATCAAAGTTATTCTTAATCTTTTACAATACATAATATAAACATAAATAGGATTAAGAATTGTACAAGGTATAAATTTTTTTAAAGAAAATGGTTTTTTTTATGTATTTTGTAGAAGAAAATCAAATTTTTTAAAATTTCTGTAAAAAGAGTAGTTTAATGCCAAATGTTCAAACCAAATTTATAGCCCTTAATGAATAATACAAGTTTCATCCATTTTTAAAATCTCTAAGTTATTAAATTACAATTCAATAATGGTATAATTTTGTTACTGCTTTGAATAAGCAGTCACCTTTAAATAAGAATCATCAGAATTTCAAGTGCCTGAAACAGTGGTAACTATGAAAAAATGTCCAAACACAAAGTAAGATTTAAACCAAATTCTGAAAAGAAAAAACATTTTAGCTAAGCTTTTATATAGATTAAAGACAATAAAAGCACTAATCTCGTACGTAGGCTGTTTGGGAATGGACTATCAGAGCGACGTCAAAACGAGAGGCGAACCCCGATATCAAGTCCGGCTACTGTGACCGCAATACGAATGTCTACGAGCCCTACGCAGTCAAGGTCGAATGTCCAGGTGTCACCAGCTCCCCAGTCCGTTAGCCTACAGGAACTCATTGTAAGGACAATCACGATGACAAAGGAACCACCTGATTCCAATCACGGTTTCGGCATATGCGTAAAGGGTGGCAAAGACTCTGGTAACGAGCTTCATTTTTTCGATTGTGTAATTTGCATTGTCGGGATGAAAAATCTATTATTAATCTTTTATTAATACTGTATAAAGACCTTTTACTCGCGTATTATTGATTTACTGATTAGAAAATATGTCATCAGTCATCAGTTAAGAATATTGTCAAAAGACATATTTCGTATCCTAATTAAAGGTTACTCATATCACGGGTTATGATGCAATTCAATTTTTCAATAAATTATATATAAAGCTTAAAAATTTTGAAATACTTTTTTATTCATAAAATAAAGAAAAGCAAAAGGATTACTAGTTTTCAAACGTATCATTTATTTTTAATGAAGCGTTTTCTACGTTATCTTGTGAATTAATAACCTTACGCGAATAAAGATGTAATTTCACTATTTTAGTAAAGTAATTCTGATGATTCGTTCTCAACATAAAAGAACTATTAAAATTAATGTGGTCAAAATCAATAGACGCTTGTGAAATTCTATTGCATATTATAAGTGTGCAAGCATTTTAAATATTTCATAAAAGTGAATCGGTTCTAAAGCAGACTCGTATAAATAATATGACTATGAATTTTTTAATGGTTCACTCTAAATTAATGTGTATATATCACGTATCATTATAAAAAGTATAAGCGTTTTACTGCAATATATTTCTTGTCTGTTTGGCTTAACCAGATGTACAATCAGGTAAATTTTTACAATCCCAGATTGAATTAAGAGAATGGACGTCTTAATGCAAAATATAAATAAATATAAATAAAAAAAGAGTCGATGCAAGGAAAGCCTATAATTTAAAAAGTTGCGAGAAGTAGATTATATTTTCGTTTAAAAGTGCTGCTACAATCGTACCTGTTTCTTGTTTCTCACGCATGCAAATATATAATGTTAGATTGAAAAAGCATAAGGCTTTCGGCCCGTATAATTTTAATTATATTACTCATTATTTTATTAACACTGAGTGTGGATGTACAAATGGTAGTTTATATAGCATGCAATTATTATAGTATGCAAATGCTAAAAATATCGAGAGGTGGGTTTATTATATATATATATTTATACGTAAACTTATAATTTCATGTTTGCCAGATTTTTAAACTTCTTAAATATTTTCTCATTAAATTATACTAAAAATTAAACAATTTAAAAAAAAAATACTACTTTATATTTAAGCTTATTTTACGTATACAAATAAAATATTTTTATTCTTGCTTTAAGACTTTTTATAATCAATGCAGATTTTTAGACGTATTATATCACGAATGATGTAACTATTAAAATTTCATGTTTTGTAAATACGAAATATACATAAACTCAAAAAAATGAACACATAAATTATGTAATAGAGCAATAAAAATATGCATTTTATACTTATTCGATATTTTCGATAAAAAAGCTTCTATTTTTTGGGAATTGAAAAACTTTAAATTAATGATATTTGCTATAAACTAAATAAATTTAAAGTTAATAAATATTGTAAAATGTATTATTTTTAATTTAGTAATGATGCATAAATCTGAAAAATGATAATGTTACAGAATTAATACTATTACTTATGTATACAAATTTTAAAACATTAGTGTAAAAAACAAGCTCATATATTCTATTCTTTTGAATGTTTTAAATAAGTATGGTCTTGACATAAAACATATAATGTCAATGTTTCGATCTAATTAAGTATACATAGGCGATGGACCAAAAATAATTTTTTTAATATTTCATTGGTTTTTTTTTACTTGTAAATACATATTATTGGCATATTTTCATAATATCTATTTATATAAATTGTTTATACAAATCTGTTTAGTTAACGTAATATTTATTCATCCTGTAACTGCTCAGTTTTCGATCGAGTTATTATTGTAACATATATAATAACGTTATTAGGGTGTTTTTTCTTTTATCAATCAGTTAAGCTTTATTATTAAAAAAATTATTGTAATAAAAAATACAGGGAATAAAGAGTTAGAGAAAAATATAATGATAAATAAATTCATTTATTGTAAATGCTAAGAAAACATAAGACATCCTATTTTAATTAAATATTTCGCACGATGAAATGAAATTTTTAAATTACCCGGTAAACCATTAGCGTGCGCGAAGGTAGCTAGATATCTTTATTTTTGACTCTTTTTCGCGACTTGTGTGCGGGTTCTGGACAAGGATAAGTTTGCTGAAGGAATAATGACTAGGTTGAAATACAGATTGTTAGCTTCTAATCCTAGGATAGTCTACGTTGTGACGGTATTACGCATATCTGGGGAAGACAGTGAAAAGAAAAATTCAAGAGATCGAACTCAGAATTATTCTTTATACGAGGTATCCCACCATTGAATATTTGTCCCACACGTCGATCGTCTGAACTGAAAGTTTTTAGTGTTAGTCTTGAACTGATCTCTTGTCAATCGCCACTTTCAACTCACGCGAAGCCTTTTGTCCCCGGCCCATATTTACCAAGCGATACTAAGTTTCACCTTTGCGTGAGGCAAGATAATCTTGCACCCTTTAGTACAAAGGCGGTTACACAATTCAATTGTGACAAAAAAAAACTATTTTTAGTTCTTTTAAGCCATCTATTTTAAAACCTTAGTTCTTTTATTTAATTAAGAATAATCGACACGTTTTAATCGATTGCATTTAGAAATTTTTTTTGTTCTTGTTTTTTATACAATTCAGAATAACTTCTAGTAAACACTCCTTACATTAAAATATATTTTAAAAAATTTGTTTTTCAGAAGTTGCGTACAAAAAAATTGTAATACAAAAATATTCGTTTTCAAAATTAATATGTAGATAGTAAGTGAAATGAATTTTATTTTTTATTTGCATTACACTGTTAGAAAAAAATTAATACATTAAAATTTATTTTGTAAAGCTTGATTTAGATATTGTTTTGCTATCACACTTATTATAACATTTGCATGCACCATTCCTACATCGAGCTTATTCCACGTTATCCTAGTTTTAAGTTTTCTTTTTTTTTACTTTTTTTATCTCATGCTCAATGTTTCCATCTCGGGTGTTACAAAAGACATCGGTTACTGTCGCAACTTATTCAAATGATCACGTAATCCATATATTAATTTCAGGAAAATAGACTGTAAGTGTTTTATTTTAAAATCTATGTTCATCTTTAGCTTTTTTCTGCGGTCAATCAATAGTAATAAAGTTTGTAAAATTGGTATATCAAATCCAGAAAACTGCTGTATATCTGTAAACAAAGATATATTATTCGCAGTTTTTTGATCATCATTTGGTATCTCATTTTGGCAATGGTAACCAAAAGCCTTAACAGTATAGCGTTCACAAATAAATGACACCCGAAATGGAGTGAGGTGGAATATCGCACGTAATGGCTGCATTAAAAGAATACGAGCCACTATAGAGCTAAACTGCCAAGTGGAATAGTTAAAAACTATCGCGAGCGGACGTTAAAATGAGATTTTCATAGGAGTGGGAGTCTACATTTCGAGAGTGGAGGAAGGCTCAGTGGCTGAACGAGCTGGACTTCGACCAGGCGACACCATCTTAGAAGTCAACGGAACGCCATTTCGGGCAGTCACTCATGAGGAGGCACTTAAAGTAAGTCTACATTTTACTTTCTTCTATATTAATTCATTTTTCTTCTATTTCTTAGCGGTGACAAAACCGAGTTTTATGCAAATCTGTCAATCAGCTGGCATCCCATGCTCAACTGTAAAACAACGTTTATTCGTACATTACTCATTGTATATATTTAAAAAAAATTTTAAATATTAATTTTTATATATATTAATATATTAATTTATATAAATATTAATAATTAATATTAATATATTATATATATTAATTTAAAAAATCTACCATAATTATTTTATTTTTTTTAACATATTTTCAGCTTGATAATGTTTTAGTTACTATAAAATTAAAAAAAAGAATAATATTCATATATAATTATAAAAAAATACTTTAAAATATTAATTATTTGATCATTGTAGATAATTTTCATGTTTTCCAATTATAGTATTCAATTATTTACATTAAATAGTGTTGTAAAACTTTAAAAAATACTATTAATATTTACGTAAGTTAACAAATATGCGTGTTAAAGATGACGGAATAATAAGAGAAATAAGGGTTTCACTAGTTCAAAGAATTTCAAATCCAGTAGTAACGAATGATCACTTAATAAATCTAAGGATGGTTTTTTAGTAAATATTTTCTTACTTTTTTAATTCTAATGTTTTTTAATTAAAATGCTTTTAATCATAATTCCGCTAGGTTATTGTATTAATTTAATTTTTTTACTTTACAAATATACAGTTTTTAAATCAATTTTAATTACGCTTTATAAATAGTGTAGCTGCTACGATCTTCGAGTTTTAGATAATTAGGAAGACAAAAACAATGTAGAGATGCAACAATCAGCTGTGTTTTACCACCAGAGAAAAAGTATGGCTTTACTAATGATACTTTGATAAAATCAAGTAAGATTATGCAATTTGTTAAATTAGGAAAAGATCTTTGAAAACTAATGCAAATCAACTGTTGAAATACATGCAGCTAATTTTGGAAAATCGTGTAACAAAAGTAATAGTTTACAAAAAATTTAATAACAGATCATGTAAACCAATTGAACCATTTATAAAGTTTTAATATGATACGGTTATATCAGTGTATTAGATACTAATGAATGTAGATAAAATAGTAAATAAAATAGATTTATAAACCTAAAACTATAAAATCAAGTTCAAAAACAGTACTACCCATGTATAGAAAGTCTGATAAATGCAATAATGCAAAAAAATCACGGCATGATACTACAGATAATATACTAACAAATAAGTGAACAATCTTCTGCATCAATTGTAACGAGAATAGATAATTTTCAAAAGCCTAAAATCATGAATTAGAGCAGGAATATGTTTTTTTTGTAAGATAGTTCAATATCAATTTATAGTCTTTCCAGAAGGAAGGTTGTATCGTGAAAATTCTATGAAATCGACTTAAGTAATTAATTTTATACAAATACAATGTTAGATTCAGGTTCACTTGTAAATTATTAATATTACTATTACTATTATGTGTAAGCGGACCATAAGGTGTTTGTTCGCGCGATTATCGGCCTCATTAGGCCGCGAGTTCGAAAAAGGGTGAAGGAGCGTGATCTGGGTTTGAAATGAATTACAAGATATTTTTGGACTCATTAACAATTATTTATTCGCCCACGCGGTTACAAGTGGCATAAAAAACCCCCTCGAGGTAGGGGGAAAAAGCCTCGCTAATATATATACGCACGGCGCCGCCACCCTTACAATGTCATACACATTCACTCACACACACACATACCTCGCACCCATCCCACCCTTTTGTCGGTTGGCCAACCGGGCTCCCTATGCGTTAGTCGGTCGCCGTGGTAGATCGCAGGGGATCGCCACCGGCCGAGCCTCCTACGCTGTTGCTCGTCGTGGGCCGATCTCAAAGATCGCCACGCACCGAGTTCTCATTGCTGGGCTTCTTGGCGGTATTACACGCGCCCAGGGGGTGGCTGGATCGTATCGATCCAGCCATCCTTCTCCCCTTATCTCTCACTCCTTCTCCTTCGGCACTCGTTGCTCACACGTCGCACCCGTTCACTCCCGTCTCACCCTCGCACCCATCGTTGGAGGTCGTCACTCATACTCTCTTTCGGGCCCGATGGTGCAAGACTGTCCTCGACTCCCTCCCACGCACTCTCTCGGGCCCTTCTTCCTTCCTTTTTCTCCCTCTTATTTCCGCATTCTCTCTCTTATTTCCGCATTCTTTGCGGCGCTTTCTCTGTGCCGCTGCCGCCCGCCGTTCAGTCGTATCTCGGGCCATTTTGGCCCGAACAGTGTTTAAGATTCTACCCCTGGACGCATGGGTAATTTCCTTGGAGTAATTAACCGCAGCCGTGTCACTCTTCCCAGAACTTGAGGATCTCAAGAAAGTGCCGAGAATGTCCTTCACGATCTTCAGAAAAGGTGCTATGTAAAGTGCCTTCTCGAGTAGTGAAGAGGAGCTATATAAAAGGTTTTCCGCGGTCTTCTCCTCGGAGTCGTGCCTACAGCAACGTTTTGACGTCAGTCACTTTTTGCATGAAGCTGTCATGAGGCACTTCATCAGACACTTGGCCTTGCCTTTGCTGAGCCCTAGTATATCCTTGGCTCAACCGCTTGCACATTGTGCAGTCACAAAGATCTTACTATGATCATATGTGACTGCTTTATTCCAGATTCGGCCTGCTATAGATACCACACACTGTCATATCTCCCCTTTTATATAGCTCAGATGTATACGCATGGACGGTGCGACTAGTCAGTCGTAATCATCGCCTCCAATGTTTGGCTCTCAGCTCCGTTTAATTCACGGTATCGTATGTATCCAATAGTAAGGTTAGTCCTATCCTACTTTACCTAGAATATCACCGCACCTGTTTCATTCTTATCCTTGGACCCATCTGCAAACCATACCGATCCATCGGCGGGAATCTAAAGTTTTTAGTATGGAGGAGATATGAACACAGTATTTCTTGTCGAAGAGAAAGACTGGTCATGGTGCCCAGATGCATCTTAAGCGTCATCCATCCATCTAATCCTTGGGAAACTTAAGGGGTTCCCACAACCTTTCCTTTCTCAGGAAGCTAGTGACACCATGTAAGGCCTATGATATCATAGCCTCCATTCACCTTAAACGGTTCAATACCGAGATGTATGCTTAGCGCCATTATCTGAGTTTATCTAATCGCTTCCTAAATGCTCATCACCATTAGACTTATAAGTATTTCTAAGACTACGTAGCAAAGTAGCGAGAACCGTTTGCTACCACCAAACTGCTGAACCCAAAGGATAGTCTGGGCTTAAGCTTGGCCTCATACATTCATTTCATCGTTACCGGACTGAGGATACAGTTCCATCCTATGACTCTTTTCAGTTGCTTTAGGTTGTATATGACGCTTTTGCCAATACAGTAAAGGTGCTACTCTCAATCCAACTTTTTGTATAGAATTATTTCTAAATATTTTACGTGATTCTCTCATTTTAAACTCTCATTTCAACTTTTTTTTGGTGAAAACGAGGACCTTCTTCTTCGCTGGATTGACCAAGAGTCCTGCGTTCCTACTTCATCTATTCCCAAGTGTGAGAGCTCCTTGCTTAACCCCCATGTGAGAATCTAGGACGGGCCTCTGGCTATTATGAGGATATCGCCTGAATATTCAATTTCCATAAAGCATATTCTATTAAGTTTGACTCTTTGAGTAACTCCTAGTTGCATGTTACTAAATAAAAAATTGGCTCAAAATGAATATCAAAAAAAAAAATTGATGTGGAAGCATGCAATATAATAACTTATAAAAATTAAAATAAGATTTTAAAACAAGAATAAAAATAAATCGTATATTTAGAACTTGCAATACATTAGATATTAAATTTTGTATTCTGCTGGAAACTATAATGTGTGTAGTAGTTATTTGGCAACACTAAAATATTTTTAATATACAATAAAAAAAATCTAAGCATGTTTGATAAAATAGTGGTATATACTAACAATTTTATAGATCAGATAATGAATATTATTTATACAAACATGATTATAGGGACAAACGAATTACAATTAATACATAAAAAATTGAATATTAGCGTAGAACGTGAAATTGAATGTTTGTATATAAATAAGTATATAGACAATTATAAGAATAATATCGTGAAAACTGAATAATGAGGTTGGGGTTTTAAAAAAGTAAAAAACGTAATTAATTACTGAAGCATAAAGTAATTCAAACGAATCAATTGCTATATGTTAATACCATTGTTTTCGTTTAAATTAATGCTGAAAAAAATACATATATTATTGCTAATTTTTTTAAGTTCATATAACAATATCTATGTAACTTGGCGAAAAAAATAATTCAATATTTTTCGTAATCAAAACAAATTTTTAAGTTTTTAAAATGTTGATTAGCATAAATTTTTGTCTTCAGACAAAATTAAAAAAATATATATACATAAAGAAACTTTAATTTTTAGAGTTGAAGTGAGAGAAAAATGGAAATTGGCAAAAGGAAATTCGTTGCAATTATAAGAAAAAGCAAAATCGTTTTTACTTATATAAATTGAAAAAAAGGAGAAGATAAAAATATAATTTAAATGAACAGAATGCTATAATATGAAAGTAAAAAAAGCAAAACTTAAAAAAATCCATTTTCCACTAAGTAATTCATATTTTATGTTTAATAATTCTCAGTAATCCTAGCCTTTAGCCTAAATTTGTTTAAATTAAAATTTGAAGTATAAATAAAAGAATAGCTGTATTAATATTGTCAAAATATTAATTGATAATAAATGTAACTATTTTTAATTACACAAGACGAATAAGCATTTATGTTAATAAATTCTAATATTTTTATAGAAAAAAAATCTATATTACCTACATACGTATACAATGATTCTTAATACAGCAAAATAATATTTTTTCGTAATGAATATAAACTACTTGATAAATTAAATAAAATTCAAATTAAAAGATGTAGTTGCATAAAATTTCTTAGAATAAAAATTTGTATACTATTTTATAACCTGTTTGTGATGTTTTTGTTTGTAGCAATGAGTTACGTAATAACTTATAATATATTTTTCGAAATTGATGCTTAGTAATATTTTAAGAAACACAGTATTAATATCATATTTGATAAGCTTTTAACGTATACTAAAATTTTACAAAATAATTTCTTTCTAACAAAAAATTTCTTGCTATTCTTAGAAGAAAAATCAATCTTCGGAATAACGACCTAAACCATTACAAAACACCCACAAACACCTAAGTGCAAACATATAAACAAAATAATAATGAAAGTAAAATTGAATTTAAAAATAAAATATATATATATATATATTCGAATTTTAACAAAAGCTTGTTTCACGATTGAAAATGTTTGAATGTTTGTTTTCATTAATGTCTACAATGTTTTACAAAATATTCGCATATGTTTCCTTAGTAATAAAATAACAAATAAAATTCAAAATTTATGTACAAATACCATGAAATTATATTAAGAAATAGTTTTTAAATTTGTTCTAAATTTTAAATGGAAGAAAGAATTATCGGATAAACACAATAAAATCATATCAATAATGAATTGATTTAATGCAAATCTAATATATCGATTCCAGATTGTTGTGTAAAATAAGAATAAATTTGTGTAAATTTAATGCACTTAAAAGTTTTAAATTATTAATAGTATTGTACGAAAATAAAGGAAAATTTTCCATCGTGTGCGTTATATAGTGGAAAAAATTATTTGTGATATCATCAAGGTAGGCGCCAATCGTCTGGGAGCTATAAAAGTCCTGTTATTCATTTTTTTTTTACATAATTCAAAAGCATTAATAGGAACGGTGGATTCGAGGTGAGGCCAATGGTGACGTTGGCTAGAACAGCTTACGTAGAACTTATGACCGCGATTCTCATTTTTTGCCTCTCTTTCCCACTTTTTCTAGGAGTATCTTTTCCCATTATTTACAGAAATAATAATAGATTTATCCGTAATTTCCTTCATATTGTGCAAAGGTGTGAAATAAAAATTGTGAGATATTGACAAAATAGATAAATATATGTATACTGTATGTGTAGTTTTGTGTGTGAAAGATATATAAGTAGAGTAAGTGAGAGAGAATGAGAGAGAGAGAGATGCAAGAAAAGTCGAGCGTAGCCAGAATGAGTGAATTCTCTGCTAGCATAGCCAGTGTCGGAGCGTTTGCGTCCTGGAAAGGCGAGTTAGTATCGGATGCTCCTCGTACGACCTTTATTTTGGCATACGAGGCCATTTTTCTATTTTATTCTCTTCAAGCATGTGTATGTATTATGACCCAAGAGCGACAGACTTTCGATTACTTCTGATTTGAACAGGACGGAGCTCTACTATGGCATGAGTTTCACTCTGTCGTCTGGCTTGTATAGTGGTTTCTTTCAAGGGAATCGGGTTTTGCTAATTCGATAAAATTACTTTGAGTTCATTATACGAGCAATGTCACGTTCGTCACTAAGACCTGCCACGTACAAATTTAAAGTTAAATTGTGCCAATTAATGTCATGAAACAAGATTTGGATGCTCTTTGGGAATGTGAATACAAAGTAAATGTTGCCAACAGTTATTCAAAAATTTTATTTTTTTTCAGCTGCTATATTAAAATCTTTTGCTTTCTAATTTCTATCTATAGAGTAAATTTTCCTATTTTGCATATTTCTTTAATAAGACTTTAGTTTTACAAGCCTTTGCTATTTATAATTTTAAATGATATTTTATGTATTTTTTGCTCTATATATTTATTATATTCTTTTGTCTAATATATTATATTTTTTTCAATATTACAAATAAAATAATACTAATAGCATATTATTAATTTGGCAGTTATTTAAAAGTAGAAAATATATATAACAAAATTGTTGTTTATCGATAACCAAATATGCTGGAGTGGAACTTTGATATCTACATTAAGAACGGCTTATATCTTATTTTCTTGTATCAGATAAATGTATACAAAATTATTTTTGCTTTGTAAATTAATTTAAGAGAAATATATAAACAAAATATATTAACAGAAATGTATACTCTTTGTTAATGTTTATAAAATATAAGTCTATTATTAACTAGGTTTATTCAATCATCAATTTAAAAAATGGTAATTACTGTTGATTCTGTTAGCAACGCATCAGGGTTGAAATCTGATAAATGTACATCTGATTTGATTAGAAAATGTATATCTCATTACCGAATTTAAATTAATATTGCTCTAATACTATATGCTTATATTCAAAGGAAATAAAGCAGCACTAAAAAATTAAAATATTTCTGAAATACTTTCAATAATTTCGTTATTTTGTGCAATAATAAAAAGATTGTAAATTACATTATAATAACAAAACTAAGCAGTATTTTATATGACGTTATTTTACGATTTTTAATTTGCTGTAATAAACTTTAAAACATAAAAGGAAATCATACAAAAAAACTATAACTAAATCTGTGTTGTTTTAACTCTGAATTTCAAATTTAAATCGATAGCATGCCTGTCAAGTACATCTGGAAGTTTGAATTTTTTCACAAATTATAGTTCAAACTACTATATCTCATTTACGGTTCAATAAACGAAGATATAATATAATAACATTTCTGACTAATATTATAATTATCATTAGCGTTACAATTTTATAATATTAATCTTATAACATATCGTAAATTTGCATTCAATTAAATAAATAAAATTTAATTGTTAAAATAAATTGTGGGATAAATAAAAGCAGAAGAAATTAATTTATACTTAAATTCAATCATATATTACATCTTTACTACTTTTTTAAAATTTATCGTTTTGTATATTATGTTAGTATGATAATCAAAATTTAATATTTTTAATTTAATATTATAAAAAAAAGTCTTTAAACTTCATGAATTAAGTGTTTCATCAGTACAAAGATACATGTGTATGTGATTTACAATTTTTAATCCATTTTCCTCATCGTTCAAAGTTCGTATCTAATGTTTGCATTCATATTTATGTCTACAGCCATCTTTTTTTTAATTTTTAATAGAATAAAAATAGTAGTAAGAGATGGAATGAAAATTTAAGTCATAAGACAACACCTTTAAATCGAAGCAAGTTGTCGGAAAATAGAGTGTAAAAATTAGGGAACAGGAAACGTCGTAAAGACGAGATTTGCGGTGGAAAAATAAGGTCAAGGGCAGGATGTGACGTCATGGAACTGACCTCATGAAAATCAATATCGTCAAGATAAAGTCGTCCCTTTAACCTTGTCTTTTGTCCATCCCACTCCCAATGGTTATTTTATATCTCGATGGCATCATTATCATCCCTCTGGAAGAAAGTAGTATTGTGAAAGTTTAATAGTGCCTCCTGAATCCTCGCATAGAAATTCAATAGACTTGGGCATTTACTGTGGGCTGACCAAACGTGAGAAATTTGTACGTAGAACACAAATAAGTAATTGGAATTTCAATAATTTTACTACAAAATTTATGATGCTATGATGTCACTGAATAAATACACTACTTTACTTTGCTGCACAAACCCTAAGCTTTTTGATGCAGCTTACAATAACATTAGAAGATTCTAGAATATATTATAGTAATTTTTTAATGGTATTAAGTATATATTAAATGAATTGTGTGCATTGTACATTAAATGTTGATTTGACGAGCGTAATTATATATATATATATATTATGTTTAAAATTTATGTATTAATCATTTCCTTCACGATTAACGTTAATGGAAAATATTTATGATGTCTATGAAAATCGTGTACATAAACATATTACATTTATTTATGTTTGAAATATCTCATTTGTAATACATTATAACAAATATTTATAAAATTTCATTTTACATTTACATCAATTCTAGCAATCCGTTTATTTATATACTGCGGTCAGTAAAAATTTTTTTTTAATAATTAATAATTTAAATCAAAAAAGTATTTTAATTCCATAAATATCGTATATGTAGCATACGCATAAATATCATGTTACCATAGGAATTGGAAAATTTATTAAAAACTTCATTTCATGTATAATAATAGATTTTTTATCTATTATTTTCGTTTAAAGTTTAAATTTCTTTAAAATATAAATAAAGGAATTGATTCGAATTAAGCGCAGTATCAGAACTGATCAAATAAATCTGTTAAATAATTAAGTGGTTAATTTTAATCATATACCTTTACGCACGTTATATAAAGAACTGAAGTTGAATTTGATTTTTGATAATTTAGCAAAATAAAAACAATGAAGCCTTGGTTCTCGAGGTAAATTCTGAATACATATTCCCTTTGGTTTATAATTTTTTATAAGACTCGGGTCATCGTTAATGTCGATCTTTTTTATTTATAGTCAGCATTTCCTTAGATTTGTGTATTTTATCGCTTGTAATGTGATAATTCTTTGCTCTGTTTTAAATATCTATCTTCATGAAAAGTATTGTATTTGAACTCATGGGCTCAAAGAGTGCATCGATTCCAATATTGAAATCTTAATTTAATCTGAACCGTTATCTTTATTTTCTTCAATTATTATTATATTTCTGTTTAATTTTTTTCTAAGTTTTTTTTTTATTTTGAAGAAACCTTCACTATTTATTTATTTTTAATCTTGCGATTTTTATTTATTATAATTATAGCAATGCGGTGTATAAGTAATATAAATTAATTTATTTTAATTTTTATTTTAATTTATATTTTAATTGATCCCGGCTTTACGTCTCCACATAATACTAGTGCATGTTTATTGACCTCCTTTGTTGTCTTTTTCTTTCACAATTTGGTATAACTTTAGATTTGTATTTCCTTGTAATCTTTGTATTTCCCGATTAGCATCTTTAAGACTTGTTAATCAGGTTATCATGATTTCGTATCTTTCTCCATTCACATTATTTTTTTATTATTCGTTGATTTGATACCTTGAATGTCACATAATTGGCTTTCACGAATCTCTTGATGTATGTAATGTTCGTAATGAACTCAAAGCCATTTCTTATTGACTTATATTAAAACGGTTCTCCGGAAGAGCTTTTTTATCCATTAAACTATTGAGTGTTCGTAGCACGCATTTAATTACATTACATTTTCTATTCAGTGATTAAAAAATAATTTTTCAGTTTTATCAATTCCTTCATAATCATATCCATTATTTACGGATGAATTTTTATTCCTCATTAACTTGGATCGAATGAAAGTGAATATAAAATAAAAACTAAATACAAAAGAAATAAAATACATAAGTTTACTGGTACAAGAATGGAATTCGAAATTATTTCTGCTAGTGTGATAAATGTTATTTACAATAAAACTAATATTATTTAGATGTTTTTATGAGGATTAAATGTAAATTACAATTTTAACGCGAATTTCTTCGTCGACAGTAAATTATGAAGTATTAACTACATAAATTATTATATTTATAATAACAAAATAATTATTAAAAATTTTTATTAATAAATATATTCTTAATTACGATTAACGTACACTAAAAAAATTAAGTACACAAAAAGACAATATTTTATTCATTTTTTATTCCGACGAAAGTTACGAAATTTATAAAAAAATTATTCATAATGCTTAAATTTATACATAAGCTTAAATTAAATACAATTATTTTATTTTAAAGAATGATTGTTTTTTATTTGCCGTCTTTTGATTTACTAATTGATACATTTGGTAGATGTATTTTAAAAATGTAAATTATCTCAATTAATTTTTTTGTACACTCCTTTACAACTTCCTAATTTTTAATGTTCTTTATTCGTTATCGACATACCATCTTTCGTTTCACATTCCCCATTGCTAATCCAAAATCACTTACTAAATTTCAGTCCTTAAAATGGAACTTTTGAATGAACATATAATAAATAATCTAAAAATCATATTCCTCAAGAATTTTTTAATTTTCAGTTAATAACCAAAAATGTAAATGGTTAATCGAGTACAAGTAACTATATTATATATAAGACGAATATTAAATATTGATATTGGTTTAATTTTCACACCTATTTAATTTATCATTGTAATGTAAAAGTTAAATATTTCACACCAATATAAAAATTATTAAATAATTCAAGATTGATTAATAATTTAATAAAGTTAAAAATTTAAGCTTACTTTTATTACATGTGGTCTAATATGCGCAGGGGTTATAAATAAATAATTCACGTGATTCTGTTTATTGTCAATTAAATGTCTTAATTTGATTTAAATGTATACCAACGAACATAAAATGCCTTTATTTCTTTGATTAAATTTTTAATGTAAATTTTATTTATTAAAACTGGATTAGTATAATTTATATATATTACATATACATACTTTTATATGTAAAATAGCTACAAACTCTTTGATTGAAAAATAAGTTTAAATTATAAATATTGTAAATTATTATCGTTTAAAGAAATCTAAATTAAAGATTTTAAATGTATTAGTCAATATTTAGTTTAGAACATTCATTTGGACAAATGCAGTATTACGTTATGACAGTTCATAAATGATAATAATATTATGGATGAGGAAACTTAAATAAATTAAATTAAGATAATTTTCGTTAATACATATTCCATTCTATACCTAGATATAATATAAAGCATTTTTGTTAGCTGAATAGATAGAAATCTATTGGTTAGGCTTTAGATATTATAAAACTATTTATTGGATTATTGGTAGTACATAAGCATTGGCAAACAGAATTCTACTTTTCTAATTAACTAACCTATCCCCCTTCGCCACCCAGTCAAAATAGCATAAACGGTGAGTTCAAGCCTTGGATTTCCTACACAGATGCTGAAATCCTGTCGGACTCTGAGCATGACAGTACGGGGACCAACGATCGACGACTGCCTTCGAAGCGATCACCCGATCTGGCCACAGAATCGCCAACAGACTTGCAGTTGGATGGATAGACAGGGGAGACCAGCTTCACCGCCACCTTGCACCTCACACGAGTCCCGATATGGATCCCGAACTAGAAAAGTCGATCTATGCATCGAACCCGGACAGTCGCTAGGTCTGATGATCCGTGGCGGCTTGGAGTACGGCCTCGGGATATACATTACTGGAGTTGACAAAGATAGTGTCGCTGAAGATTCTGGTCTACTGGTAAGTTTTCCTATGAAATCTATTCAAATCCTAATCGATTAATTATATATTTATATTTACTTTATTTACTTTATATTTTTCTCGACACATCGTATATGCAGTCTTATTAACACGCAAAATATTTGTCGATCGGTTATTGTCGTGAAGATTTATCATCATTTTTTACACAGATTTATTTTTAATCTCTATTTCCTTTTTTCGATTTAAAGCTACTGATTGTATACTTATATATAACTCATTAATAATTATATAATTATATAAGTACCATTTTGTGTCTGCAGTACTAAATTCAAAATTATAATTTTTTCAAATGACCTTATTTATTAACCTTTTATTATTTATATGAGTGCAGTGAAATATTTTATCTCTATTTATTAAGCATATCTGTGCAATTTGCAGACATTTTCTTTTTTATAATATATTAAAAAGTTTATTAAAAGTATATTAATCTTCTAAATAAAATACACGCTTTTTATTAACAAAAAAATTAAACATGCAACAGCGTATTAGAAAATAATTACCTTTCAATAAATCGATAAATATTCATGATTTTTCCTATGTTGTACTTTTTAAATAAACATTTAATTGAATATATTTTGAATAATTTCTTAATTTAGCCATATTTATCTGCTTTTACTTGACAAATGTTTGTTCATTTTTTATTTTAAAGCGTAAATTACCATTAAATAAAAATATATTAAACTGATAGTTTACTTTAAACTATTATTCATCTTATCGTAAATTAAATTTTACATAAATAGATCTAATAGAAATCAATAAAAATCTTTTAGCTACATATTTCGATGTAAGTTATATGTATTAAAAGATACTACATATATATTTAATAATTCATTTAATGATAATAATTGACTATCAAATTTTTAATCGGCACTTCATGACTTCAATATTATACATTAAAATACTTAATGTTAAATATTTGATAATGAAAATCTTAAAAATCAAAATATATATGATAGGTATACTGATAATTATTCTTATTATTATTAAAAATATTTAAAATAATTACATGTTATTTCACATTAAAAAAATAATGTAATCAAAATCTTACATAAGTAGTAAATTTTGTTTATAATTTTGTGGAAAATAAAGATTTCTTATAATTATATGGTATTAATTTACTAGAAGCAATAATAAAGTAGACATAATAGAACAGAGACATATAAATTAAAAAAAAATTTTATTGTAAGAAAATATAATAGTTTTCAGTAAATAAAATAACCATAAATATTGTATATAAAAAAGCAATACTTCCTTGTTTAAATTACAATTATTGACAAATTAAATTTATTTCTCAGGATCAAAATAACTTTTTTTTAAACTGTTGTAATGAACAAGTTAATTTAGATTAAAGTAATGTATAAGTAAATTAAGAAAAATGTTAAAAAATTTTATATCAATGATTTTGCCTAATTGTTAAAATAGCATATTGAACCGATATCGTTTGAGTTCACTAGGTTTTTCAATAATGCATATTATTCTGCTTGGATGTAATCAAATTTTTTATCTACCTAGTAATATTCTAAAAAAAAAAATTGTAATTAAAAATTTCCAATTTAAAAATACTTAATTTAGTTAACGAATTTTATTAGATACGTACGCATATGTTATTAAAAATAGGTGGGTGATCAAATTCTCGAAGTGAATGGGCACAGTTTCGAAGAAGTGACACACGACGAGGCCGTTCAGATCCTGAAGACGAATAAGCGGATGAGTCTTTTGATTCGGGATGTTGGCAAGGTGCCACACTCGTGCACCACAAGCCAGCCGATTGTTATACCAGTTTCGAGGTATCAGGATCACGACAGTTTACTTATCGAGAGCTCTGGAAATCATCGGCCACCTAGTCCTGCGTAAGCAACCATCCTCTTCCGGCATTTATTGTTACTATTCTCTTGAAAACTCTAACTCCTCCTGTTGAACTAAAACAACATATTTTCTATCTATTGCACTACATTTCAATCAAAAATTCAAACCTTATTAAAATATCGATTTAAAAAAATATTAATGATGTAAGAGCTACCTGCAAGTTAAGAGGAATAGTGTAAGAAGAGTGCTACGATCAAATACAGTTACATTCAATGCTTATAACAATTGAATATGTGCACGAATAAAACAATGCGTCTATGTTTATCGAATGGCTAGAACTATAGATAAATAAAGCTGTCATAATTTAATAAGTTAACATTCGGTATGTTGAAGATAATTGTTTTCAGTTCCGAGTGAATTTTTCTATATTCTATATAGAAAACTATATTCACAGAAGTTACCTTTCCTTACATTTTCTTAATTAATCTTTATGCAATATATTGTCATAATTCTACTATAGTTATAGTATAATTGTACTAACAGTTTTTAATTTTGTTAAATTGTAAATTTTTAATTTTGTTTTCAATTTTTATTGTAGATTTAAATAATTGATGCAACAGTTTTTCAATAAAATCAGATTTAATGAAAATTATAAACTATGTCACAAAAACTGTAATTATTTTCGTAGTAATTTTAAGGATTGAAATGCTTCAGCGATATTATAGTGTGTATTTTTTCTAAAAGTTATCAAACCGGGACCATCAGATATGTTTTTATCTTTGGCAACTAAACACTTTTTTTTAAAAAATTCATTTTGAATTTAATTTTTTAACAAACATAGATTTAAGATTAAGTTTTGAAAGAGTCAACGTAAATTTACACCGAAAAAATGATTAAGGTTTATGCCTTACATTAAGATCGTAAAATCTATAAAAATTAAATAATCATTCGTATAGTCTAAATTATCAGAACTTAAATGTGTATTTTAATTAAGAGATTAATGATTTCTTAGAAGGTATTGGTAATGGTGGAAAAGTGTCGAATTATTGTTATTAACATTTTTGCAACGTTTTATTAAATATTTCATACTTATACAATTTTTTAAATTATAAGGGATGCTAAAATTGAGAGTATTGCAATATATCATACAATTGACTAATTCTATTTACTAAGTGTAAATAATTAAATTATGAGTAAATTCATACATAGAAATAAAAAATAAATTGAAGCAAGGAGTAATTGACTAAAATTAGGTCCAAAACCTATGATTCGTTGCATCGAAAATTAATAGTCGACTAAGTGACAATAATTTCTAATTGTAGCAAGCAGCTTTTGACTGGACCAAGGTGTTGTAAATTGATTTTGCCAAGGCTGGTGGGGAGAAAGTGGGAGAGCTTATGCTATAGATCGACTCTTCTTGCGTAGAAACCAAATAAAATGGTCCTTGTTTGTCAATAGGAATAGCTTGAATGAGTGGAGGTACCGAGATACACATCCGATTTCGGCGGCGACAGCTGCTATGGTCGAGGAGAAGGCGCGCGTAGTCCTGGCGCGAAGTGAAAGGGCGGCTCTCTCACAAATTCTTATCAACTACAGGAATCGCAGATTGACCGTAGAAGAGCTGGTTGGAAACCTCAACGACCTCCTCAATACGCACGAAAAGCTGACACTTCTTACGGAGCTGCGTGAGCTCGTAGATAGCAAGGACCGACCGATTTTTGACGACCTTGTATATCGACCCAGACTTTCCAGAGTAAGTTCCTTTGTATAAGTTGCATTCTATTGACCGGATTTTTTATTGTTTTTTGTTAAGGTCTATTCACGGACAAAACATTAACTTTTCCTTGATTATTTAAATGGCAGACATGAGATGTTTAAGAACCAAACAAAATAGTGCAATAAACTTATGATAGCTTACTCTAATCTAAAAAAAATATTTATTTGAGGTAATCATAATTAGGGAAACGCTTCTACAAGTGGATACAATAATAGAAATCCTTGCTCAACTATGTGTTCATTTATTAATGACTGTCTGATAGTTTCAATATTAATGCTACTTTATAAAAAAAAACCGAAAAATAGCAATAGAAAGCTTTTTTAAACTTTACTTGGTTAATGGACGTGCGTTTGCATTGTTGTAGAGAATGGGAGACAGGGCACATAATTCGGACCTAATAGTCACGCCGTCGCTACATGAGCTTCCGGTGAGTTCACTCAATCTAGAATAATTTCAAACTCACTTATCTTACATTCTCGACACTCAAAAGCCTGTCTTCATACATAGAAAATGAGTATCTCATTGATCAAGCATCTTCTTTTCGTCCTCATTATTTTTCGTCTTGCCGTTATCTCTCTTTTCATCTCTCCATCTATCTGCTTTTCTATATCACTATTTTTTGCCTTACTATCTCTCTATCGCTGTCTCTCTCTCTTTTTCTCTCTATATATATATTTTTTTTTCTATCTCTCTATACATCTCTTCATATTTGCCTCTCTCTCTATCTCTAAGTATCAAACCTATAATTAATTAGTATTATAATTAAAGCACTTATAATTTTTCTTATCTTACTTAAGCATTATTTTTCATTGTTCTAGTCAAAATTTAATTTTTTTCTTTAAAAATCTGTTACATTGATAAAGATAAAAGATATTTAAAACATTCATTGAAAATATTCTCCAAAAACTGTAAATTTAAAATGTGCTCGATCAGTTTATTTTCAGACCTGATAAAAGGCAGAGAACAGACAAAAATTATGTGATAATTTATTTTATATGCAAACTGTTACAAACATAAAATAAAGTATGCATATTTAATTAACCAAAAAGCATAAAATGTCATATACTACGTCACATCTACGTAAATACTCTACTAATATAAATTTGTTATTTTATGAATTTTATTTTTTTTTAACTTTAAATCCTGCTGTTTTATAAGTATTTTTTAAAAATATTACAAAGCATATAAAAAAAGATTAAAGTTAATATAAAAACAAATTTTGTAATAATTAATACAATTTTAAAAATATAACTTTATATTTGTATATATAAATTTCGTATAAAAATTTATATACAAAATTTTATTGGAATAATGCTAACAAATATTTACTTTTCAATAATATGCTAATAATATTAACCTCTTGCTTTAATTAAAAAAAAAATAAAATTATATCAAGTTATGCATTTAGCAATATTCTAAACTTAAAAGAATAATGGTAATTACAACAGTTTCTAACATAAATTTAATATTAATACAATCTTTGTGATACCTACAATATTAAATTAAATAAATTTAAAAGTTTGTGAAAGCTTGTTTCTGTTTCATTTGTTTTTTTTTATATTCTATAGAATTATAAATAATTAATATATTATAATTGTTTATATCAATTATAGCAAACAGAATTTATATTTATAATATGGTAACCTCAATATTTTCAAATAATTACAGTTTCCGTATTGAAAAGATCATGATAATATGAAATACTAAATTATATTATTTGTAAACATATTTAAAAAATATTGTCATATTTGAATTAAAAATATTGAAAATCCTAGGTTCATATTTTATTTAGAATCTTTTTAAATAATCTCAATTTTATTATTGTTATAAATGCTTTTAAACGAATACTAATTCTTTTAAACGAAAAAAATTTAAATTCTTTTATATTTTAACGGAGGAGTATGTTTTTATTTTTGTTAATACCAAATGAAACCAAAAATCATCAGTTAAAATATATAGTAAAGAGAGAAAGAAAGCACACACAGGCTATTCTTAAGCTTGAAGGATCTTTGCTCTCCTCTACTTGTTTATTTATCTGCAAATTACTTGATTTTCAAAATACTGTAATAGAAAAGTCCTCTCTTATTTCACATCCGATATATATAGTAAGCTGAACAGTTGAATAAAATAATTAATCAGGAAACCAAGTAGTGGTGTAAACTCATGGAATGGTGGAGATAAGTTACAGTCTTAAGGACAAATTAAGAGGCTCGTTATCGATTGGAGAGGTGCGAAATGCGGGGTATTTATGTCAAATTCACCGAATAGATCATCAACTACTTCATTATTTGAAGCTTAGGACATGCTATAATAGGAGGTGCAAAATTCTGTACACATTACAAACTGCTAAATAGAGGAAATACTCTTTATGAGCAGTCACTCCCTCTAGTCTCTTAAAATAGATTATTACGATTGCACTAAAGCAAATTTTTTTTATTTCTTTTTAACTGAACGTTTTAAATTATTATACGAGCAACACAATTGATATATTTTCTTCGTACACGATCTTCATATACCTTAGAATTTTAATCATTTAATAGAAAATCATTCAATAAAAAATTTGTTTAATCAAACGAAATATATAGGTTACTAATCATCCAATCAATCTTATTTTTTTTATATTTATATTTTCAAATTTATTAATGTAAAGCAAAAATTTAATAGTCTAAATCAAATTCTTCAACTTTTATAGTTTTTTATGGCAATTTAAGGACATTCTGCTTTACTTTTTTCTGATTTCCTTTTTTAAGATAGTCTGAGAACGAGTTATTTAAAAGGGAATTAAAGGCTTCAAAAAATTGATTTTTTTGCGTAATCTGTGCAAAATTAAAAAATATGTGATATACAAATTTTAGAGGAAAACGAAATATTTTTGATGTTATATCAGTTTTAGTGGCCACGAATCGAGCAGGTAAGTGCGAATAAGCCTATATTTATTTGGTATAAAACATTGAAGCGCATTTTCTCGGGTTTTTATAACAATTCTTACAAATTGGCGCCGTTGATAACAAAAAAACTATGCACCTGATCAAAACAAATCAAAATGGTTGTACTTCAAAATTAAATTTTTTTTTCTATATGAATTAAGACAATTGTACAAAAGTATTGTTTAAGCAATTTTTTGCCATTTAAGTGAATTTTTATTTTATAAGTCAATTTTTTTTTAAACATAAAAAAAATTAAAAATTTTTCAACTTTTTCCGAATTTCCTTAGTCATATAAAAAAGAAACTTATATAATTTTTTAATTTCTGTTTGACCGTTTCAGATAAAAATTACAATCTACATTACCGGCGCCAATTAGCATGTGCACTAAAATGGAAAGCTGTATAAATAGTCGCCTTTTCAATAATTATTAATATTTTTTCATAAAAAAATTTTCGTTTAAATTAAAACAGAACAATATGCTAAAAAAAATTTGTTTTTTTTTTTAAACTTCCCTTTCAAAAAAATTCCCAAGTAAACGGCTTATTTTGGCCTCCTAATTGAGACTTCCTCCATAATTGTGTAAACATTAGATCATAATATATTTAAGCAATTGTGTAAGATCTTAAGACGTACTTGGAAATTGTTTCAATTTATAATAAATATTATTTTTTATTACGGTAAAAATTAATTTGTACAATCTTTTCATTAATAAAATACATTTTGTTTTAAAAATGTCTGCTTTTCGTAAAGCTCTCGTACAATTGTATGACATTTACATCATAAAATTGTTAAACATTTAATTATATATGAAAATAATTCGTTATATTAATACACCACAAAATGCGTTCCATATATACGTTTGTAATACTAAATAGAATTTACTAAATGCAAACGCTTACAAGAATAAATATTATCCAGCTTCAACGCTTATACTTGTGTATACTTGCATTTTTTTATTTAGAAAACAAGTTATTAAAATGTTTGTTCACGCGATTTCAATCCTCGTGAAGCCCGAGTTCGCGAGTAGGTGAAGGAGCGGGGGATCGTGTACGATATAAATTAAGACACAATTTGGTCTCATTAACAAATATTTATTGGCCCACGCGGTTTACAAATGGATTAAAAATCCCCTCAGTGTAGGAGGAAAAAGCCTCGCTAATGTATATATGACGCCGCCACTCTCACTATATCATACACACTTACACACAAACGCATACCATATCTCGCTGCCCCATATATCCTTCGCATCTATCCTACTTTGCTCGGTTGGCCAACCATCGCTTCTATGGAATTGTCGCTCGCCGTGGCTCGATCGCTTGTGGGATCGCCACATACCAAGACCGTTGCACAGGACTTGCGCTCTTACAATCCTCCCTGGGATATCGATGAGTCGTAATAATCCAACGACCTTTGCTTCTCTGCTCCTTTCGGGTCTTACGTTCACACACCATCACGTACACCATCTGCCGCCCGCCGCGGCGCTGGGTTTCACTCGTCGTCACTCCTTCGGGCAACGTCGCGTTGACCTTTCCCGCGGAATTCTCCCTGCGGAATTGTTTCTCACGCACTACGGGCCCTTCTGACTTCCCCATTTTCCCCCTTTCCTCCCACTACCTACCCTTCACTGAGGCGCTTTCCTTCTTACCGTTACCGCCAGCCGTTCACGCGTATATCGGGCCATTTTGGCCCCAACAATGATATTTTTTTTAATTTTTAACGTTTTGCTATATTTTGCTTAGAATGTATGCTTAAAATTTTTATTGCGATTAATTTGAGATACTAAATGAAATACTTTCACATACTGTTACTGTAAAATTTAAAAGTTGTTTTTTAATATAAAAATACTAGACGATAAAAAATGGCGTAATACACTACCGTTACTTGTTAAACCACCATGTTTTTCACAATTTTTATCATGTTAAAATTAAATAATTAGGTAACGTAATTTTCATTTCTAGAATTTGCTCTACACATTATATTCAAACGTTTCTTTTGCAGCTACTTGTAAATTATATTATAATTATATCAAAAACAGTTAACAAAAAGTAAAAATGGTTCTTATTTTAAAAGTAATTTATATATTTTTTTTTTTCATAATTAAAAATTTTTATTTTATGTACTAAAAAGTTAATAAATTGTGAAATAGAAAACTCATTTCATCAACAACTCAAAATTTAGAATAGAATTTTGAATATATTTTCATATACGTGTTTTTTTAATGAAAGAATGTAATTTTACATATTACTAATACGTGTGCTGAATTAATACAAACTTTTTAATTAAAAAATCTTACTTTCAAAAATACGCTAATACATAATAAAAAATCAAAATATTGTTATCGGTATATAACATTTAGATCTCTTGTAAAATAAAAAAATGTGAAACACATATAACTGCTTAAGCTAATAAATTGAATGATGCAACCTCGTTCTTACAACACAAATTTTATACATAAAATTTTTTTACAAAATTAGTAAATACTATAAAAAATTACTTACATTAAAGTGATTTATCTGCATGATATAATTTTAAATCAAATATGATCATGCAAAATATTTTTTCCTGTAATATTTTATCATTTTCAATGTTTTATAAAAATTACAAAAAAAGAAAAATTAACCCATACTTTAGTACATTATAAATTAATGTATAGATACTAATAATATTTTTTAAAATTATTATAATTTATATTTTTATTTTTATTTATAATTTATATTTAATTTAATACAATAGTACAGATACTAATAATATTTTTTTAAATTATTTTAATTTATATCTTTATTTATATTTATATTTATATTTAATACATTAGTATAGATACTAATAATATTTTATTAAAATATTTCAATTGTTACGACTTGGATAAAAGTTTTTTTCTCTTATTCCTTTCTTTCCTTATCCCTACATTTCCTTTGCTTTCTTTCTACCTTAATTTAAATGTATGTTTCAATAGATCGTATGCGTACAAGAGTTTACACTGATACTCGAGCAGCTCGATATCTAGCAAATGTTAGGTACAATTGTTCCCGGTTAGAAAGTCACGGGTACGAGTACAATGAACAAACGCATAATGAAGTAATAAGCCCGAAACGAAAAGTCAAACCAAAAAAAATCGTTGGTCTAACCGCACGCGACCAAAACTCACGTTTCTGATACTTTATAAACCGATCACGCGTAATCCTTAGGTCTCAAAGTTAAGACGAATAAGGGATATTTTTTTCTCATACGCCTTTTTAGCTTTACTGATACGGCATCTGGCACTATCAGAGCATTTTCTTTATCGTTATTCTTAAAATTTTAGAGTAGAAGCCAATGCAATAGAACTTTACAGATATTCATATGGAGCTTTTTCTTTGAAAGAAAGAAATCTTTTCTCAAGCATTACCTACGCGTTCAGTACTAACTCACCATCCGCTGCATACATCTGGTATCAATTAATGCTTCCTCTATGCATATATGCATTGAAGAAGAGTAAACCTCGAGTTCATTATTGTAAGTAATTTGAATGGTGGGGATGAATCAACAATTTTCTAACACAAGTACTTGTTACACAACCCTTGTATGGAAAATCATTTATAACATTAGTTTGTGTAGAATAGTTCAATCGTACAGATCAGTATTAGTTTTAGTTCAGTTCTGGTTGTGCAAGTTTCATGTCGAATCAGCTAATATACTGTTCTTTCAATTTCAGGCATCTTTAAGCCGTGAATTCCCGAATAGGTGAAGAAGCGGAATTTGGGTACATAAATGATTATACACATTTGGGCTTATTACAATATTTATTGCCCATGCGATTATATTTGGCACAAAAAAAACCCCTCGGTGTAGGGAGAAAAAGCCTCGCACTGATATTTTTTTTGCCAAAATTTACACACAAATACACACATAAACCCACACACACACACACAACATTTATGCCTACATTCTTAATTTCCTATCGGTTGGCCAACCATCGCGTCTCAATGCTCATCTTACGACGTGTATCCAAACACTCTTTCTCTTCTCCCTTTCTCTTCTCTCTTTCTCAGCTCCCTTTCACTGCTCCCTTTCTCTTCTCTCTTTCTCTGCTCCCTTTAACACAAACACTTCCTTTTTGGTTGACGCGATAGTCAAAACTGAGCACTCTCACGCCTTTTACCTTTGCTCTAGTTTTTCTTTTTTTTGTTTAGCCGCCGCCCGCCGTTCACGAGAATATTAGCCATTTTGGCACCAACATATACAATAAAAAATATTAAAACAGGAAATAGATTTGTTCTACAAAAATAGAGGATAAAAGATTTCGAAATGTTTTAATATAAATACGAAGAGCGTCTCTCTATTATCAATTTGAATTTTCGTAGGCCTTATAATAAGTGAAAGAGAAATACTGAACAAATCATTCAAGATCTATGTATATAAACATTTGTCGACCAATAGACGCATCAAAACTACGCAAATATTTTACTAAATTACATCTTAGAATTCAGATAGTAGTCGTAATTTCCTATTTACATGAAGTCTCTCTCTATCTCACTTTGTCTCTACCCTTTTCATCTCATTTCTTCATTATTTCATATGACGAAATACCTTTAAATAAAAATTGGATACTTTAAATCATAGAAAAAAATCGTATTTATCCAATTAATAGATAAAACTCTTCATTATTTGTACTAATGAATATCACAATATTAATCACGTATCGTTTTATTTAAAACTTGTTTATATACATAATTACATTTTTAAGCTTTTTTTTATACATAATTCTAATAATCATTTCTTCCTTCAACCTAGTCTTTACTGCACATAAAACAAGTAATAATTATCATTTTTATTTTATTAAAAATTTTTAATTTTTTATAAATAAAAATTAATTAGCAAATTTAAAATTTTTTATTTTAAAAATTTTATATTTTTTTTAATAACAAAATTTTTAACAAATTTATTAACAAATTCAACATAATATTTTTTTATTGTGAACCAAAAGTTCATCATAACAAATTAATAAAAAAAATATTAAATTATTCAAATTAAAAAAAAATATTATTCATTACATTAGGTTACCAACAGATTTTCAAAATTTGTTGTTAACAAAATATTTAATATATATATATTATATTTTATATAATGAATAAATTAATGAATTACAGATTTTCATAATTTATATTTTTAACAAAAAAAAAATTACGCCTTATTTGCTGCCAAATATTCGTACGGTTACGTAATTTTTCTATATCTTGTGGGAAACCTTCAATTCGTAGTACCTTTCACACAAATTTTTACCCCTGGGCGTAACAATATCTTAATTTATATATCAAAGATATTCTTTTGTATTCCAATTATAAACTTTCAATTCTAATTTGTTCTGGATTGATTCATAAACAATATTTTGCTTTAATTATCATTTCAACTTTTATATAAACAAAACAACTTAGAAAATAGTAAAAAAAAATTAATTTTAATTTAATTATTGTAAACATTACTTACGATAGCTGTCTGTAAAATATTAGATTAATTTTTTATTTAAATTTACAAAATTGCTAGTTTCATTACAATGTTCTTTGAACAATAAAAATTACAATAGCATAATATAATTTTTAAAATATTTTTTAAAAGAATTGTATGCTTTTTTGCTTGTACAGTATCTAACATTTCATCTGTATTCATTATTTTTTAGTTTTCATATTTTAGTTCATATATATATTTTCATACTTATTTTGGTTAAAATATTAATAAAAATTAAAGTTTAAAATATTTAATAAATAAATACTAAAAAATTTTCATTTATATCAAGATGTGATTTAAAATTTTAATTGATAATGTTTTATTCAACTTCTTCATGATTAATATCTTTTTATTACTTTATAACAGTAATCATTCAAATTTTATCATTGAATTTTATATTCGTATTGTATTTTTAAGGTTTGCTGAAAGATCTACTAACTTAAATATAGCATATTTATTACATGTTAAAATTTTCTTATTTTTTAAAATAATCACAATTTGTTATATTATTTAAATATGAATAATTCATCTAATTATTTCATAAACTGTCTTGAGAAATTTGCAAATTAATTAATTTCGATTTTTTTTCATATAAATTTAGTCTTGCCTTTCTGCTGCATTTAGGGCAATTTTATTTGTTACAAAACAGCCTGTTGAACTTAAATTTAATAGGAGCGGCTATAATGAATCGAAAGTAAAAGCAAAATATGTATTTTTTCTTATAATTCAGTAGACTTTGTCTAGATTTCTGGATCTGTTTCGCTTATGATGCGTTTAAATTAAATAAACCTTTTGTAAATACTAGCAGTCAAGATATATCCTTTCCCGTAAAAGTAGCACAGCGATCAACTAATGAACTAGGTGTATATAAACATTATATAATCAAAAATCACATTCAAAATAACTAATCATCTTGACTATAAAATTTATAATGATTGTAAAAATTGCAAAACAATATTTTAAATTAACTTTCAAGATAGCGTATTATGACACATGTATCGATTCGTATCCTAAAAAAATTTGTCTGATATCAATTTTTTAAATAATGTTAGCAGTTATCAATTTCAATTTACTTACATCTAAATACCGCTTTCAATATTGCTTATGCAAAAGACTGAGGAAATGATACATCTTCAATCGTTCAATAACAGAAATAGAAAGCTTGGGAAGGTCCTAAAGTAATATTGTATTGGTAAATTCCACAGGAGTTGGTTGACTATCCCTTTCATTGTTTATACATTATTATAAACTATTTATATTAATTATTACTTATTCTCCTACTTTTATTTTTGTTCTCTCTTAATTTTCATTAGCATTTATTACTTATAATTACGATCTTACTTTGATATAATTTAGCAAACATCCAATTAATCATCATTCCAAAAATATGAAATAGCTTCCTTAAGAATTTAAAAAGATAATAACTCCCTATTATCATCTATAGTCATCATCGTAGGCATTACTTTGACGTGTAATATATATGATATAGTAAAACAATAAAAGTTTTAATAATTATTAATTATCTTAATTTATAGTAACGACAATACATTAAATAATTATACAATCAAAAGTCAAATTTTTTGTTTCATCTACTTATCTCTTTTCCTGATTTTTATAATAATCTCAATTTAAATACACCCAACCATTATCATATTCATTCACAATTTTTTTCTTAGAAACAATAGTACTAATTTTACATTAAAAATGTAAATGCATTTTATATATTTTATATATACGTATACTAAAATATAAACCCAGACGTGTGGCTATTTGATCCTCAACGGCTTATCTTTCTGTTTAATTCTTCAATTTTGTATTTGTATAGTTTTCCCCTAGTGGCAGAAGATAGTCGTCATGTTATGTCACAATATTTTTTACTGCTTTCGTGTGCCTATACCCCTTTACATTTCTTTAGTATAGAAATTCTGTAGGCCTAGGGCCACAAGGTAAACTCCTATAACTCCTAATTTTGAAGGCCACTTTTCCACCTTGAAAGAACTTTTTGTAAAACACTTCTCTATCAAACATAGAAACCAAAATATCTCATTTTCACATATTATTAACTCTTATATTAAATTCTGTGTTCATGTATTTGTTCACTAATGTACTATAATTAACTGGCGAGCAAAAAATAAAATTTTGAACTATAATACAATGGTCTCTCATTAATTTGGTAATCGCAAATATTAGTTCTTGAGCCGGATTTTAAATCAGAACTGTGAATTTTTACTTTTTATAACTACAAGAACCTTATGTGTATGAAATTGAGCTTTGAAACTTAGCCTATTCAAATAATAGAACTGTTTTATACATGAAAAGGAATACAGACCCTTTAACGAGTATCACCAAAATTAGAGCCGAATGGTGCTATCGGTATAAAATCTCTTACGAAAAAGGGCATCTTTAAAGAAAGTAGACAAACAGCCATTTTTCAAGATTAATAAGAGTAAGTCCCTAAATATACACGTCCTATATTTTCCTTAGAACATATTCAACAATTGGGAATTATTCTCTACCACGTCATGGAATCTTCGAAACTTTATAATATAGCGTAATTCACATATGTAGCTACGAAAAATGACTGATTATATCAGTAACCATTTGTCTGCGCTAAAATCTTTATGAGAACACACGAATCAGTTAGGCACTCTTATGACACGTAATGTTGTTCAGGCTAGATATTTCGTTACACTCCGAAGGAAGGACCTACTCTTAAACAAATGTGTGGTTTCTTAATCAATCATTATAAGTACCTGCGAAAGTTTGAAGCGGGCAAAGCTTTTCTTGTAAAGCAAGAGTAGTGGTTTAAACCCAAATACATAAAGAATACCCATATGGAGACATTTGCATTGGCAACAAGAGTGTGACAGATTTGTAAAAGGGTCACGCAGTCCACGCTTGTAAGGTTTTAAAGGCTTACCTATGCGCGAGAGGATAAAAAGTATCTCTAACAATATATTATGTTTTAACTATCTGGGTAGTGAGTACAGGAATATTTATTAAGTGTAAATTTGTTTTCATATTTCTGGGGCGCAACCTATTACAAAGGTCTCAATCATCTTTCACTCACAAAATATACCAGAGAACTACCATACAAACATAACTCAGAAGGATTTACAAGAAGTATTTTGCAGTGAGCCCACTGGCGTTAAGCCAAAAGTAGAATTTATTTTTTTTGGGAATAGCTATTTTTTACATTTGTGTTCGGTTTGGAAGTCGCCATGAATGCTATCCTTTATTAGACTCCGGTTCCCAATCACACACAATGACTGGTGCACTGTGCGAGATGCTTTAGCTGCCAGTAACTCCAACAAGCACAGTTATTACAGGTATTGGCCAAGTAACCAAAGCGATTACTGCAAGGGTGACAGAAAAGATTTTATCAAGAATAACTAATTTTTCAATAGAATTATCGTTCTTAGTACTTGATAAAATAAATGATTATATGCCAAACGAGTAACAAAATATAAGGAATTCCTATACCAAGAGAATAGGACTTTGTAGATCCAGAATTCACGACACCACGAGTAATCGACATTATAGGTACACCTCTCTTTTATAATTTGCTGTCCGTAGAGCTTATTTAACTGAATGAAGATACCCATATTTCTCAAAAAACGATACTTAGATGGATAGCTATTAGATTTTTCAAGACTTCCGCAAGTTATCAGAAAGCTGAGCGAACGTAACTCCAGAAATGCTGAACAATCAGTTAAAATGTTTTAGGAAGATAGAAAATTGCTTCAAACGATGCCATTCAATAATAAATATTTCTCTGTTAGGATGGTGAAGAAAATTAACGAAGAAGCGTTTTATGGAATTTGAACGGAAATTTCTAGCAAACGATGATCTAAGATGGGAATACTACGAATTTAAGAGAGAAGAATGAAACACTTGACTATATGTCAAAATTGACCGCAAAAAGAGTCCGTCGTCAGTTCTCCACATTTTTTTATCTCCCTCATCATGCAGTGTTTAAGGGCACAAGTACAAAAACTAAGCTGGGAGTTGTGTACGATGAATCAGCAATCACAGCAGCTTGTATCTCGTTCAATTACGTACAGCATACAGGACCCGCAGTACAAGATGCATTGTTTGAGATCAGCATTCGTTTTCGGTTTTGGAATTTCATAATTTCTACGGACATTGAAAACGTATATTGTCAGATTTATGTGAATCCATACCAAGAATCTGAATGCAGTAACCTATGGTACAGATTCTGCATCATTTTTGGCAACTAGATGTCTCAAGCAGCTGGGCGAAGAGTGCAAAGAAATGTATGCTGATTCGAGTTGTACAGTTTTGAAGGATTTTTATGTCGATGACCTACTTTCAAATACTACCGTAACAGCATTTAGTTTCAAAGGCGAGCATAAACTTGCATATAGAAACATACATATCCACACATATTCTTACACACACATCATTACCAAAGATACGTACTTATACATTCACATACACATATCTCGCGCTTGTACTCATGCTCACACATTAATGTTTTAGCATAATTATCCACCGTCGCAGTTTTAATTGTTTAAAGTTTATTACTTGTTCAACGTATCAATTCAATTTCATTTTTAAGTGTTAATATTTTTACCTAAGATAAGTAGGAATTTCAATTGAAATTTAAAATTATTATTTTTTTAAAAAGGCAATTAATTTTCAAAACTAGGTTATGTGTAGTAAAATAATAAACATTTTGTAATTAAAACCGACTAAAATTAATAGTAATTTATTAATTACTATTAATTTTATCAATAAAGCGTACTTTTTAAAAATGAAAATATAGTTTACAACATATTTCTGCTCCATTACGTAATAATACATACGTGTTGGAGTTCATTGGGGGATATGTGTATTAGCATACTATTGATTTTTATTGCATGAAACTAAATTAAAATATTGATGTGAAATATTCAGGGATAATAGGAAAGGAAAAATAAATTTCTTATATTTTTTCCTTTTCTTCCATATCCTCTTTTATTATTTTTCTCTCTAATTCTCTATTTCTTACTGTCTCTATCTCTCATTCTTTCTGTCTCTCTCTTTCTCTTTCTCTTTTTGTCATGTATTATAAAGTATAGTTAATAAGGTTTTTTATTCGAAACATGAATAAAAAAATGATAATAACAATTTATGTTTTTACAAATAAAATTATATTAACATGAAGCACAAAACCTCTTATTAATAATAAAAATTACTAATTCACCAAATTTGCTAGTATATGTAATAGATCATTTCAGTATTGAGTATCGTGATAAAAAATATCATAAATTAATATGTATTTACTATTAAGTCATGCAAATGTTGTAATTTTCTAAACCGTTCGAAAATTCCAATCTAGTTTAAAAACTTATAATGTCTGTGACGGTCTTACATATATATATTATATATATGTGTACCGATAGAGGGGGGGAAGGTGCTGGGATTAGCTCGCCGGTTCCAGGGTTCAGCGAGGGGGGAAGGAAGGGGGAATAACAAATTAGGGTTCAGGAGGGTACGGAGGATGGAGGGGAGAAGAAATACGAACACGTTTTTTTTCGTCTTCTGGTTCTTTTATTTCGCGAGGGGGCTGCGGATCCGTCCGCCTGCCACCTTCAAGACGCAGAGAACTGAAAGGTAATCCACTTAGAATTATTTGTGGACGCGCTCGCCGGCCGAGCTCGTGGCCGTCGGACCATGCGCCACAATAGCCGGAGGGGGGGAGGAAAGGCGGTACTTCTCCGCGCCCGGTCTAGGCGCTAGCCGGCCGCTCGGTTCGATTACGGCTCGCCGGAATTCGATGGTCGGTTTCGCGTGTTACGCGATCGTCCCGAACTTATTCTAGGCTTAATATTTTGTACATATTCCTTATCGCCGGGTTACACCTGTGGCCTTAGGTAGGCCGCGACGACGGGGGAGGTGTTCGCTGCTCCCGTTGCGGAATGGCTCCTCCGCGGCTCTCCTTTCCGCTGGTTCTCCTCACGGGGATCGGGATCCGGGTCCTCCGTGCTGCTCCGCTCGGTTCGATTGGGGCTGGCCTCCCGACTTCTCTTCCTATGTCTTCTCTTCTGCGCTGATTAGACGCGTCTCCCGGTATCGCGTCTACTCTTCTCCGTGGGCTGGATACTTCTCCTCGAGGTCCGCGGCTTTCCTCGGCGCCTTGCTCCCTTTTCTTCTTTCCCGACTCCTCTCCTCCCGACATTCCAGAGCCCCTCCTCCTAGCTCTGGGCCTCGGTGCGCCAGGGTCACCCTCGGCCCCGCGACACATTCCTTCGCTCGCTACCGTTTCCCCGAACGCGTGATTATGTTTGTTTGGACACCTGCAGCCGTCGCCCGGCTTCAGGTGTCCAGCGGGGAAAATCGGGGTGTTGGGAGGGGCCGGTAGCGCGCGAGTGACGACGTTCGTCACATGTCTTATAGGATTTATTAATGATACAGCTAAAAATAGACATCGATAGGACTCTTTTTTCCATTTCGTGAAATTATACAATAATTTTTTGTTAACAGCAAACAAGTACTATCTGCCAAAATTGACGAACAGGAACAAATGAAAGAAATAGAAGGATAGTGAGAAAAAACAAAAGTAAAATAAATAATAAATACATGATAATGAAAAAAAATTTTTGAGTTTAAAAAATATAATTATATTGATAAAGAAAGCTGTTTGTTCTCTAAATTACATTAAAAATTAAAGAATATGAACATTTTTTTTCTTTGTTGAAAAAATCTACTAAAAAGAAAAAAGAATTTTTTTAATTCATATAGTACAGGAAATGGAATCTTTAATCATCTAATTGCATATAAAAATTGCATTCAAATTATAATGCAATAAAATTTCATATTAGATATCACATTGATTTTTATTTTATTTATTTAAAATAGAAAACATATTTAAATACAAAATTTCAAAACATAATTAATATTATTAATAATCAGACTTGTATTAATAATAACTTTATATTAATAAAAAACAACTTACACAATAAAATTTTAAAAATATATATACCATTAATTTTATGTAAAACTTAATATTGACATTTTCATATATAACGTAAATAATTCTCTTAAACATGCAACGAAAAAGCAAACCTGTTCTCTGAAATTATCAGTTTATAAACCAACTAATTTAAAAAACGGCGGGAATATAAGCTATATGATAATCTTTACTACAATACATTAAAAGTAAAATCATTTTTTCTAATGTTTTTATAATCCTTTTTATTCAACAACATTATTCAATAAATTTATTGAATATATCAATGTTTTTAAAAAATATTTTTTTAGAATAAGAAAAAATCATAATCTTTCCAAGCTTGTATGACTATCATTCGGACAAATTTTTTACATAAGTATACAATATTATTGTATTATGGATAAATATAGATTATCAAATATTATTACATAAATTAATTTTATTAAATTTTGCTTATAAAATTGCAGAAAAAGGTTTAATATTTACATTTAAGTTTACTATTACTTCGTAAAAGAAAACTTAGTATAATAAAATTCTATAAAACTGAAAAATAAAAGTATAATAAAATTTTTACATTTCTTCAAATAAATTATAATAGAGATTTAAAGTTCACTTGATATAAAAATTTTACCTACAGTAAAAAATATCCTTTATGACCTGTATCATTAAATATAATACTTAAATAAATACTCTGAACACATTTTAAACCAATAATTTGATAGTTCTTTTTTTAATCTCTAATTTATTATAATTTTGCTTAAATTATTGTTAAATATATTATCCTTATAAAATATATTCTTATTGAAAGAGTTAATTTTTTTATAGTAAATAATATAAATGCAAAATTGTAAGATATATGGATCTTATACATAATCTATCGTTCAGTAATAAATCGAAGGATATGTTTTCATTCATTAAATTAGAAATTATCGTTTTTCATCGTAAAATATTTCAAATATTTTATGCTAAAATTTCCATAAATTAGCTTCAATTCTTATGCATTTCATAATAAAAATATGATTTAATGACTTCAGCTGCAATAATTGGAGAAAACATGCATATAAGCACTGACAAATGTGAAAAGAATAAAATTACTTAAGAATAAGTTTTCGTTAGTATTCAACGTTTTTTAAAATTACAAAACACATCTAATAAGGTAAACATGCCAATTGCATTAAAAAGCTTTTTTGAAAAACAGTACTTCGGTACATTTCAGAAGAGGATGCAGGCGAAGTCAGCAGCATCAGGTCGCAACATCCGACCTTGCACTCTCCAACGATGACGAGTACGTTACTCAGGTACAATAATGAAATTCGCGTTTTCTGCTTTATAACATATGAAACGAGATTAATACGGGCAGTAATTATTCTCTACCTACATGATCTCATCACATATTGAAATCACTTATTGCGCCATCCTCAAATAGAATTAAACATTCTATTAAGATTCCGTGTGTCGAAGAACGTTGCTTTTGCATTTTTAACGAAATCGTCCTTTTTGGGGGCGATGTTCCCCTGCAGGACTACGATGATATGGAAGGTATTAGAGGTCGACGTCACAGCTCACCAGGAGGTTCGCGTAGCAATCGAGATTATATCCATCATCAACTACATGTCGGCAATTTGGTAAGTCTTGCAGTGGTCAATTCACACAGATTATGTAATTATGTTTTTACTCTACCTCTCGCTTCATTTCAGAGAAAATTGCATTAAATATTTTATTTACATATGTATTCGCTATAGTAAGGTTGCTTCGAATATACCTGCACAATAATTTAATGTACAAGACAATTACATTTTGATGTTAAAAAACTTAGATCAATTTTTCCAAATATTTAAGATTTAGCTTCTCGTAGGATTTAGAATAAAAATTTTGTCCAGTCATATTACTTAAGACGTAGATTTATGATAATACTAATTTATAATTTATGACGTCTATATATGTTAACAGATATCTCCATCTCGTATAAACAACCCTTATTCCTTTCAGAACAAAAAAAATTTCGTTAACAGCTGTATTTTTGCGTTTATTTAATTATATTAATTTTAATGTTAAATATCTACTTCATTTAGCTGTAGTGCAAGTAATCTTCATGCAAATGGATAAGTTCCAATATTTATAAAAAATCGAACATTGATGATGCTATACATTTATTGAACTTCTCGAAACCAACGACAAATAGTAAATATTGCATCGTTAATATTGTTGAAGTTTATCAATTTGACTTGAATTTCAAAATTAACATTTTTTTCAGTATATAACTTTAATGTTTAAATTGTTGATTCAATTATGCATTTATAAAAACGAAAGAATTACGATTCAGTAAATTTGACAGAGTTAATAATCTTTTCTAATTGCCAAAGTTATGACACCCTTAAAAAATGATTTGATTTTGTTATAATTATTTTTTGCAGCTATACAAATAGTAAATATAACAAAACTTGAAGTGCATTTAAGTAGCCATTAAGCGCAGAATAATATTTGACCGAATCTGTATCGAAAATAAAATAAAATTATATTTTGCATGAAATATCATTTTTAATTACTTATAGACTAAAATTTCATTCGTACAAACAAAATCATCAGAATAAATTTTTTGTATTATTTATTAAAACATCCTTCCAATAAAACATTATTCATCATTTTATTTGTAAACAAGTTATTAAAGATTCAATAAAAAGTAAAATTATCAAAAAATAAAAAAAAAATTTTTTCCTTTATATAACTGAAGGTTATTATGAACGTTAAGCTGAAAATTTTTTTCATACGAGAGTTCTTATTTAGAATTTTAAAAATAAAAATCATAAATACGTATTACAACAATATGTTGATTATTATTATAGAGCTCCTAATATTTAATAATCCCATGTTTCACCATATGTCAATCAAATAAACGTAATTCAAATTTTGGTCGCTAAATTTCCATGAAAGTGAGCTAGATACCTTACCTTTAGAAATTACCATAAAAGTTTTACAAGCATTCGTAATGATTACATTTACCTTACATTTCCTAATTTTCCTTATTGAATAAAATAACATGTGATTACCAAAACGGTAACTTCAATAAAAGGCACTTATTCAAAGTCTCTCGAAAGATGAATTTAATCTCGATTTCTTGAAGTTCAAGCAAATGTGAGTGCTTATTCACTTCTTCTCCCTTTTCTTTGCTTTCGATGAAGCAGTTATTGTGATAAACCGAAACGATCAACAAAATGTCTTTCCTTTCACTTAAAATTTTCTGTGACATATATACCAAAGCATGCATTCTTGTGCATGCCAAACAGATATACTCTTGGCAAATATGAATAACTCATTCCGAGGTCTTATCGCAAGTTTAGAGAGACAATACGTATTTTTGAGATTTTAGCTATGCAACTATCAGGCTAGCCGATACGACTCACCACAAAGACAGGACTTATTTTTCATTCTACCTATGAATTCCCAGGTGTCCAACAAGAAAATGTAATTTTTTGACAACCAGATTATTTGAAGTGAAAATTCAACATTAGTAACACAATTAGTAGAAAGAAGATATTTATCTATAATTATTCGCGAGATACACATAACTTTAAAATTATATAAATGTACAAATATTAACTTACCTATAGATAAGTTTTATAGATGTATTACGGACAAACAGACGGTTTACAACCATCTTCGTAAATATACATGCATTATCACAATAAGGATAAAATTACGTGTTGGTGAGAGACGTAGAGGAACAAAGGGCAAGAATCGCAGTTCTGACGACCGAAAAAGTGTTGTCAAAGCTTTCTATCACCGGGCTTAATAGTGATATAACACAAATCACCTCTGAATACAATGGAATTCAGAAATTGACCAAGGACACCGTTCTTATGACTATATCGATTGTTCGTTGATCCAATCAATTCAAAGACAAGCTCCAGATATTGGTGGAACGCCGTTGTTAATCAAGAGTAGAATTACACTTTGATTTAAAGCTAGAAATAGTAGAAGCCGCCACCCTCTGGTCAAACGATAATGACCGTCAAATCCATGCAAAAAATCACTCATAACCGACAGGATACTACTTTCAATCTGGAGAGAAGAAGATGGAGATAGTGAAAAAATATTTGCTACTTTATAAAACTCGTTATCGGGAGGTGTTGCGCAAAAAATAATTGCCGCAAAAAGTCGGAGCGGGGAGCTTATTTCACTTTTGCGAGGTTTCTTTTCAACGATTGAGCCGATCGATACAAAAACAAACCTTCACGTTCAGCGTAAAAATACCTTTTTCTTTTTTGAGTATAAATGCTTCAATTTCTCTCACCTGATGTACTCTAAAGATTTACATTTCGAAACGCGATCTTAACACTTGCTCGCATTATTCTTATGTGCGAGATCCGTGTTGGTCGACCGTGTCCCGAAATAAACACAGATAACCGGCGACTGGATACTCTGCCTATGTGTATATGCACGAGCGTACACGCATGTTCCATCTAATAATACGGCACAGAACATCTCATTTTGCAAATGAATATTTTACTCTTTTACGTTTTCATTCATTCTATAGCTTATTTCAAACGCTTCCTTTATGAAATATTTTACTATTACATTTATTAATTAATTTCTTATTCATTTAATCCCTCATTCATTCCTTAGTTCGTTCATATATTTTATACTTAACTTCAATTGTAAATCATGAGAATATTTTTATCTGTAATACGTATAAAAGTTATTAACGTTAAGTTTATATAATGTTGAATCAAATATACGCAAAAGCTATTTTTACTAGGGAACTTAAAAAATTAAATGCTTTAAAAAACAGATGCTTCGAATCAAAACGAAATATAATTAATGTTTTAAATTAAAAATTATTAAATTATATAATATAATTAATAATGCTTTACTAACTTTACGATAAATATTTTAGTATTTATTGTAGCAACAACAAATCTATTAGTTTTTACTTAGAGTAGAGATACACGTACTTATATAAGTGAATTTATATTTGTATAATATTTATCTCTTTAATATAATGTTATTTAATTCTATCAATCTTGTATTTTATTATTTATATTTAATCATACATTTAATCTAATTGACGTAGTTTTTGTTTAAAAAAGTTCATAAAAAGGAAAGGACTGATAAATACTATTATCACAATTATTATCTTTAAATTATCTTTACTATTATCTTTAAATTTTTTTATTTTTAAAAAACACGTAATAATACAGATACAAATATTTTTGCAATACAAGATACATAATAAATTTGTATTGTCAATACTCATATAGCAATGTAACAAAACGAAACAAAATAACAAGAATTACATTAAATTCTGAAATTAAAAGTTAAATACGAGAAAAATATTTCTAAAATGTTTTTCTATGTGAAAAGTAAATAATGTATCTGTTTTAGAGTTTAGGTAATATTTCAATTTGACCACTGACTTCTCGAATGAATAATCGAAAAATTTATGTACTTTTAACATTTTTAATGAATTTTTTAACAGGAAATTCCTCTCACAGAAACAGAAATAAAATATTAATAAAAGAAAAATATATTATCAATTACAATCACCACATGTTTATTATATTATATTATAACCAATGAACATACACTTATAGTTTTCATAATTAATACAAAATCGTAATTTTATAAATTGTAAAATACGATACTTTTAATAATGTTGTGTTAGCAGTATCGGCATTTGTTAAAAAAAAAAGATAAATATAGACTATTGATAGTATTATTATTTCAAGAGTTTTTAAAATTGCATAGCTGTTATATATTTTTTATTTTTTTAACTGTAAGTGAAATCTTCAATATGTAACCACATTAAATGATAAAAATTGTCACACATTTGAAATGTTATTCATGATTTAGCCATATAATTATTGAGGTGCTCACATGATGAGACACTAGAATAATTAAAAAAGTCTGTAAAGTGCTGTTTCACAATATTCTTACTTATAAAAAACTATTTTCTTTATTTTCATTAAAAATTTTCGTGAATGTTTTTTTGAAGAAAGCAATGTTCTGGTGGCCTGCGATTAGTTGTCTTCTCGGATGAGGCACATATTCAGACTTGTCGAAAGAATAGTACATAGAGCTTTATATTAGTCAAAGGTGATGGAACGATGACACGCATGAGTAACGTCAATACATTGCTCGTCGAGTCTTAATGAACTCTTTCAACGAGCCCAAGAACATTCATTATTATTTTGGGAAACAGCGATTCCCTGAAGAATATGCCGTCAGACATTTTAAAAAGTTGAGTCCTCTTCGAGTTCTGTTTGCGTTCAATAACAGCAGCATGATACGTCAAAGGTCCATCAGTTCCCTGCCAAACATCTCCAAGGCCGACCCTCTTAGCCACAAATTAGCAACAATGACCACTCTCCCGGCAGTACCGGTTCACAGCTTCTCTCGTAACGCTTGGCGCAGTTCTTCTGTGGCTTTGGCGACCTCTTGGTTGACTTGTCTCGTCTCCGGGCGAATATGTTGAATACTAGAGTTGGAGCGCCTGACGGAGCTGCCACTCCCGAACTTTGGCCGAGGAATTCGCACGCGTTGTACTTCACTCAGCCAGGACTCCATTTTCGATATAATTTGAGCACTCTGTTTATCAGTAATTCTGCCTCTGTTACACACTGAAAAAGGATCAAAGCGGAAAGTTATTAGTGACTGTGAAATGAGGGTACGCAGCTGCTATTGTTTCACGACACTTATTCGTGATAATAAGTCAACGCATTAAAAATATATACTTCTCTCTGAGCTCCTCTTTGATTAGATAAACAATTAATTTTGTCACGGGAACGTGCTATTTGCTGTGCACTTTCGAAATAAAAGAAATATATAATACGCGTACATAGATAAGTACGTACGCGTAACAAAGATGAATTGCCTAAACAAACGTAAGAAATTAACTTCATATAATATACATATCGAAATGCACTTATTATATTTAAAATAATTGTCACCGAAGTGACGCTGTACGGAGACGAAATTATATATAACGCGCAGAATTGAACTTAACGACCTAGGTATCAAAAATTAAGATTTAGATTTAGATTTTATCTGGGCTTACATACAGGCTATCATAAAAGACCGTATGTAATACGTGCGTGCTAAATTTTTTTTGATCACCTAGTTAGGCTGTTATAGGGTATGAATAGAACATAAAGTAGAGAGAGAAATTATGTCAGTAGGCAACGAAACTACATATTAACGTATGAACTACAGGTGAGAAAGGTCAGAGATTACGAATCATATCTCGTTTTTTTTCTAACAATAAAACGCTTTTTGTATAGCTGCGTTTTCACACGAGAATTTAACCACAGAAAAGTTAAGAGATAATTGAAAACTTTGTCACTCCTCGAAATTCTACAATATCTTTGCATAATTGCTTGGAATAAAAAATTATAACAATCTCAAACTGCTTGAAAAAAATTCTTTCAAAAATTTTACAAACCGTATAATATTACAATTATCACTTCAGTCACTTTCTACTTACTTAGAGTATAATGCTGTAATTGGTAAAAGGAATAATAAAATGATAGTCCGATTCCTTTAATTAATTTTAAAATTTATAAATTATTTTCAACGGATTCAAATTTACGATTCGATTTAATAAATAATAGAACACATTTAGAAATTTAACTTTTACTTTTACATTTAATATTACATAAAATAGTCATATTAGTTTAAACCTAATCATTAAATAACATTAAATAATCAACATCAAATAAGTTTTTATTTATTTCTCATACTACACATAAAAACTTAACAAGAAAAATATTCCCATTAAAATTATAACCTGTACATACAGGTTGGTTTCTAATTCAAATTTATATTCACTAATCATAAAAGTATGTATTTTTTTATACAATAAAATTTAATCATACATTTTAATATCATGTGAATTTACTTACAAAGATTGATACTAGTCTAAAAAAATTTGATAGTCGATATTTTTCACCGTTGTGGGTTATTTTATCGATATTTTTGCACTTTCAATGTTTTACAAATTAGCTGAAAAACTATTGTTCCTTTTCTTTTATTACTTTTTCTAGCAATAAGTTTCTCAATGTATTGTATACAAAATTATTAAATATCATCTATAATATACATACTCATTAGAAAAAAGTATAATTTGTGAAAATGATAACAAGAAAATTAGAAGAAAAAATAGGTGTTTTATTAAAAACCGTAATTGCGCCAACAAAATTTAGAAGAAAATTTTTTATCATCCGTAGACTTAATTTCATCCTCTTTAATAAAATTTTAAGCAGCAAATTACTTTTGAACTAATTTAAACATTTTAAAGTTACTTTAAACATAAAAAATATTGTGCAAATATAATTTATCTAAATCTCTTTAACATTAATTACCTTTAAAAATAATGATTGAAATTAACATTATTTGTTCAAATCGATAACTTTATTTTAAAAATCATTTAAATTACTTTTATTAAATTAAAAAAACATAATGAGGTTTTTTAAAAGTAATTAATCCATTCAAGACATTTACTATAATTGCTTTTATAATTCATCTGTATTTCATTTTAAAAGTAAGACTCAATATAATAGCTCTTGTATCTATTGAAATTATTTTGTAAATGATACGTCAGAGTAATTATATTAAGTTATTTGACTCTTTCGTGCTCATGATTAAATTCATAAAATATGTTGCATTATAATAATGAAAACTTGGTCATTAATTTTTAGGACAGCATCGAAAAATTAATTAAAAGAGTTGTTACGCGTAATAACATGGTTTATTAAATTAATATGTTAGACGATAAACTGTTCTTTCCTTTTCTTTTAATATCTTAACGTAGTATACATGGGAAAACCTGGATTCATTAATTCAAAATTAAATATTCTCCTTAAAAAACAATCGTGATGCAGTCCTGTTTACAACGAAATGAAGAAAAGTTATGCCTGACTTATGAGCCATTAAAATAAGAATGTATTTTGTAAAATTTACACTGAGATAATATTTTTTATTTTTATCAATTTTATCGGTAATTTGTCGGTATCTTTGTTTAACGTAAAACTATGAAAAAGTAAAATAATTGATTTCAGGAAAAGGAAAAAGAAGTAATACAAGAAAAAAATAAAATATTAAAAATAACCGATTTGAAGGAGAAAATAATAAATATGAAATAAGTAGGAAAATAAAAAAAACTATGTTTTATATAAAAATAGATAAATCGTTTTCATCCTCGTCATATATTACCGATGTATTCTTCTTCAGACTCTCCAAAATAAACGGAACAAAAGATTCCATTAGTCAACTCGAAGATATTTGCCTCCTTACTAAATATCTAATTTATTGACAATCTCTACCTTCATCTCTTTTTTTTAACTTTGTTCTACGTAAGTCTGAAAGTAATCTGTGATTACGATAATCATCTTTTATGCTCATGTTTCTTCTATTTGCTTAAATACAAATTTAGATATGTTTGTTTAGTTTGCAATGATAATGGATCCTAAGAGTTGTTATGGATAATGTTCCGACTGCTCTCTATTAACTTCACATTTATTTAAATAAATGTTTTTTATATTTGCCTATGTAATATTTCTTTTCAGTACTTGAAGTTTAATTCCGACAACCTTAAAAGTATATATATATATATATATATGAGAATGTGTTTAATTTGAAATCTCATTTTGAGGAGCTTAAATGATTTGAGTGTCTCTTAACTCTGAATTCTTGAATGCATTTGTAAATACTTAACAGTGTATTTTAACAGCGATTTAAACAAATTTTTTAATTACTATATACGTCGAATACATAAAATAACAGTTAAATAGAGACTTATTCGCTCATATATAAAGTAATTTATTTTGTTCAGTCAAAACATAGATTTCATTACGTAAGCATTTTTTAAGTTAAAGTTTTTCTCAGAACACGTTTATGTACTATTATATACAAACTTATATTATTTTTGAAAGTACAAGTGTTCGAAATTTATAAATATATTCAAAAGAATATTTTAATTTAGAAATTCTTTTTATTAAACTCATTTTGTTTAAGTATTTAAGTGTCTTTAGTTCACAGGAAAAAACTATTTCAAGCTTTCATATAATTAATAACAATTGCTTCTTATTGTTTTCATTTATTTAAAATTGTATTAGAGAGGTAGAAATTTTACAACTAAACTTACAAGCTACATTCTTTTAATACATTCAGTAATTTTTGTTTATTCCTAGTTGAAAGAATTATTTGTTATACTTCAAATAAATTCTTTTCTTTAGATATACATTATTAAAAAAAATTTTTATATTTAATATATTAACTAAACACTTTTACAATATTTTTTTTAATTTGACATATAATTATAACGAGTTACTTAATAACATAGTTATATTACATGTTTTGTATTGTAAATACATCTTTAAAAACTAAAAAAGTTTTAAAGAATCTAGTTATTTATCAAAAGATTGATATCCAGAAACGGTTCTACTCAAAATTCGAACAAAATAGTGTAATTAAATATATTTTGAAAAAATATCTATTACCTTTTTTCTATTATAAATAAATTTTAATAACAATATCATATTTAATATAAAAAAGTATAAAACTATTGAATACAGAAAATTCGAATTTACATTATGTATTATTTCACTTAGGTAGTAACTTTAAACGGCAAGCTTATATAAAATCAAAAAAACGTTTGCATTATATCATGTACATTACATATAAATACGTTTCTATCATAGATTTCAAATATTTAAAAAAAAAATTAATTGCTAATCTTTACCTTGAAAAAGGATCCCTTTTTAATTTTATTTATGTTTGGTAATTGTACTATAAATAATTAAACTTTACCACAAATTGAAGTAATGTAAGATATTTCATAATTGACTGTGCAACTAATAGAGAAATTTTAAAACTACTATAAAATTTCCCGATTAACGGATGTAAATAAATTATTACAATTTTTTTTAATAATATTTACACTTTAATGAATTTACATTTGATAATTTACATTATGATAAAAAATCATATATATGTATATATATTGTAGTACCAAGTGTATTTAATTAATAAAAAAAATTTTTTTGTTGCCTTTCCATTAAATACACAAATATAGTAACGATATTGTAATCTCAGATACAATCACATATTATCAATTACTGTAAAAAAATAATTATTAATTTAAGAAATAATTCTTATAGAACATTGATATATACGACGGAATAATTTTGCATTACCAATTAAAGGGATGTGATGCTGTCGGAGGTGATATTGAAATTGAAAAAAAAAACGTTAACTCAATTACCACTGACTTAGAAAAATCATAATAATAAAAAGTGGAGGCTGCGGCTGTAATACGGACAAAAGTGAGTATCGAAGCGAAGAAAAAAAAAAGCATCGAAAGCTGGAAACGTATATTATTGCTAAAGAAGTGAAACAATAACGCGAACAAGGTGTCTTAAGTAACAATTTGCTTTTCAAGTTGTCCTCTCTATTCCGATTTTTTTTAATTCATTGTATACTTACGTATTTTTCTATCTGCCTCTTATTATTGGATTCCTAAATTTCGATGTAGCTGGAATTAGTGAGGATGTATCTGGGATCAAGATCGTAGCAGATGAAATTGTAAACTACTGTATAACTCAACGCTTCAGTCTTGACTGTCCTGGAGATCGGCCAAGTGTAGCCACTCTGCGATTTAGTTGAACGGGAAGTAGGCCTAGGTGGTAGGGGCACAGCAGCTCGAGAAAGGGAGACGAGTGCGAGGTAAAGTTCGCCTCGACTTGACGCCGCTTTTCGGTCTCTTTCCGCACCGTTGCCAAGTTGCCCGTACCCTAATGCACTCCTCCTTCTATCAATCTAACTATCTAACTATCTAATTATCTAACAATCTAACTATTTCTTTCTATTTTCATACCGTTACATTCATGGCTCGCATACACAAACCCGATCGAATTTTAAAAACGTTTTGTTTCATATCAGTCAATTCGTCCCTAACCTCTGCTTTAATCGCGTTGACTTGATCTTTTTTGTCAATTAAGGTATCTTTTACTTGCGAACAACGACATCCCCATCTTCTTGTTAATTCGCGTTAATGATAAATTTGTTGTTAATAAATGATTGCCTTCTCAGAAACAGATTCTTTTTTTGTTTGTGCAATGTACGGTTGCCTTGGAAAACTACTGGATTCCAAAGAAAATTATAAATGATGAATACCGTATAGATAATTAATACGTAATATCAGGATTATTATATTGGTTTTGTTAATGATGGTTTTCCAGAATCTTCATTGAAATACCTCAGTGTTTTATTATTGTGAGACTGGATACACGAGCTCATTTTCAAAAAATTTCCTGTCCATTTTGATCATAATTCCACGACTCCTTCTTTATCAACAAAAATAATTTTTCGCTGACAAAAATGTTATACGAAAAAAAATTTCGATGATTAAAAGAAATTTCTGAAGAAAGAAAAGCCCGTCGAGCAACTTACATAAGATATTTCAAATGTTACCAATTAAGATTTAACATTCACGATACATGATAATAAACTCCTTTTGACTGCTCATGTATATAACTTGGCATTGTTATACATTATTATTAATAAGATGAATAATGTTTTTCTGGTATATAAGCGGGAGTGCGCATTTATTGAATGTTAGGGCTATGCAAATAGCACGGCATCAGATGAAAAATTTCGCTAAGAAAATTACTTACAATAAAAAGAATAAAAAGAGTCACGAACGGCATATATTTATAATAGAAAAATGGTAAACGCTTCCTAAGACTGTGGTAGAAACTTAATTAAATGAATCCAAAGCCAAGATTTTTTTCAGCCTGAATTTTCGATTGTGAACAAAGTAAACTTTAGGCAGCTTTGGCGAAAAGTGATACACGATTAGTAAGGGCTAAGGAAGGTAGAGAAAATATTGAACAGATCGATAAAAACCTGGGTAGGAAAAGAAAAGAAAAAGTTTGCTGGAATACAATTGATGCGTGGGTCTTGTCAGTAAAAACTAACAAAAATTGTGTACTTTTTTAAATAATTATACTTTATTAAAAAGATAACAATATGTGCTGTAATTGTGATGAATAATTGTTATTCTTTCAGAATCTTTCGAAATAGTAATAGTATTTCCATTGAATATTAAATTATTAATTTGCTGAAAGTAATTTAGAAAAGAAATCAAGGACTTTTATAGCATTCAAAAGATAAAAGTTCAGTTAGTATAAGTTTGCATACTTGTTTTAGCTAATTGAGTTGATAAGTTTCGGTTAGTATAAGTACTTTGTAAGTATTAGTACAGACTACATAAAAGAAGCACATGTGTGAACGGAGACTCGTCTTGACACTAGAACCAGCAACGTTACGTGAATCTACTCCCACAGCCAACCAACAATCAAATGAAGTACCGCAAATAAGGCTTTTCCAACGAAAAATGGTCTCGTGGAATCTTAGAGTACATCAAAGGCAGAGTCGAGCTCCTGAAAATGCGAGTAAAAAAAGCAATTATAGAATTGCAGTAATCGTAGATGTAAGCCGTTAACGGAAGAACGCTTTATAGAAATGTCATTAGAGGGCTGCGGTCGTTGATCCACAGACGCTAGTATGCCTTCACCGCGAGAAATCGAAAACCGACTCCACCTCCATGACCATCTCCTATGTGGAGCAACTCAATTCTCCTGCTCCTGTGGATCTTTTGTCGCGCAAAATCATAACTCAGCATCCAAGTTCTTTCGCCTTTTTTCTCGGATGCGACCTCTTAGTCACGTTCAATAAGTGTGTAAATGTATCGTGAGCGGGGCACGATTGCGGCCAAACCAGATTGAGTTTCTTTGTCTTCGCTCCCCTTTTCTTTACATCTTCACATTATTCTTCTCTCTCTCTCTCTCTCTCTCTCTCTTTCCTTCTCTCTGAGGCAGATGATCGACTTATGTTATTTCTCTACATTTAAATTCAGTTTATTTGATGATGTCATCGTTATACACCTTATCTTGAATACCCTATACATTTATACGTTATTTGCAATTGAAATAGAATTTTTATTAGCAGCCCACGAGGATTTAATAACACTAATTTATATAAGAGTGTCAATGGAGTGCATGGCTACTTTTATAACAACAACACTTCAAAAATGTATCCAAATGCTGGAATATCAGAGTATGCATCAATAAAAGCGAAAGTATAAAAAATTCTAAGGTCGAATTAAGAAAAAGTAATAATATAATAATAATAAGAAAAAAGTCTGACAATTTGCTATATAGAAAAACAAAATTATAAGTTTGTTCTTTCAAATTTAATCGAATGAGTTACCAGCAAAACAAAATGAAAAGAATAAATAAAATGCATGATTAATAAACATTGTAAAAAGAGTTCATATTTCGGTCTTAAGCTTCTTTTGAATCTCACCAAATTACAACGACCCAAATCCTCATTGTGAGACTCGATGAGTCCCTTCACTAAATTTTTAAAAATCTTAGCAGTAAATGCGACAAAAAATTTCGACTAGAAATCAGAGACCAGAATTAGAGAGATAGCAATCATTGATAGAGTTTCTTCAGCGTTTATTTATACGACAGCTTCACATGCTGACCAAATTCTTCTTTTGAATAACTTTATAACGCAATTGAGCTTGTTTTTATACTCAGATTACAAGCGACTCTAATAACAGGAAAAAAGCCTAGATAATAAAAATCCAAGATTGAATACGTAAGTAAGCACTGAAATTCCCGACTTTTCGCAACGAAAATGCTCGCTTCTAATAGTAAATGAACCACTGTCGACTGACTAATAAATTTATTTTTTTTTTTCATTTTAAGAAACTTTATGGCTCAGGGGTCAAAACAGCCTTTGAACCAAAAAAGGGCCTAAAACGTGGATGCCAGAAACCAAAAATACTAGAGCTTCAAAGATTCAGATTCATGTAAAAATGCTTCCTCTCACTGTCCGAAGGAGCTGTCGTCTGATGTGTGAGGATATACTTGAGAAAGTCTTTCGTGGTATCGAAGCGACGCGATTTGAAGTAAGTAGGTCGATCGGACAAAAGGCGTCGTCGCGTCGCTTCGGTGATCGAGCACAATTTTCTCTCCACTTCTCTATCCTTTCTTGCGGAAACGTACTTTCTCGGCGCTTGCTTGCAATGATTTGATTATGGAGGTCAGGCTCGAGCTCCCGTTGTGCCACTACTGTCAGTGCCAATACTGAGTAGAAACGTGAAACGGAATAACGCGGAAAAGTACAGACTAAGAGAGTTCCGCTAATTCGTGGTTCGAGCAAAACTACCGACGATGAACTTATACGTGCGATCATTATCGTGATAACGTAATTCCCATCACAACTCGCGGATCATTCTTCAATTCCACAGCGTGGCTTAGCGAGCCGTGTTTTTCTTTAACAATATTGATTAGCCGGTATCTAAAGATATTATTGGTTGCACCCATTGTGTAAAACTGGAGCTACGATCCCATATATTACTACTCATTGCAAGCCATAAGCAATTGCATCTTAATCTCTAAATTAAAAAAATTAAATATAAACAGAGATATTATATTAGTAAAAATATTATATAAATTTCATCGCTTTTTATCCTACATTTTTACCATATAATTAATTTTGTAAAACTTTTAAATTCATTATCTTATTTTTTATATTATTTAATTACAAAGAATTACATAAATCTCATTTATTCCTACAATTCTAAAATACCAATGGCGTTTATTTTAACTCCACTTCTGTGCTTCTTCATAAAGATTTTTATTTACACATAAATTATCACATTATTAATATATAGCGTAAATCTTATATACGCTTCATATTATAGCCAGAGAAATATTTAATCAAAAAGTCAACTTATCAGAACGTTAGTTTTCTGTAAATTTCATTTTTTTAATGCTAGATTTTTATTTAGAAATATTTCTTTTTTTTTAAATTGCAATCATTACCTGCATTTAGAGCGATCAACAAGCTTCTATTTAATAAAAAAACTATTTTAGCAATTCGTAAATTTTAATTTTAAATTTTCATTTTTTATTAATATTATTTTTTAAATAACTATTAGGTAATTAAACTATTCACAGAATTTTTGAAAAAAAGTTATATATCATTCAACTATAAAAATAACTTACAAAGATAAAAAACTACTAAGATTACTATAATGATAAATAGTGCAATTATGAAGTCTTTTGATGTAATAAAAAATTATTTATTCAATATATTTATAACATATTCTACTTTATTTTATAAGAAATACATAAATATACCAACGAAAAAAAAGTTTGAAATTGATCTTAGAAAAAATATAAAATTTACAATGTTGTAAGTCTTAATTTTAGTTGTAAAATAATGTAAAAAATTCCGAAATTGTTCTCATTAGTCTAATTACTTTTGAATGGAAAAAAATTATCTATTACCATAGGTAAATTACACTTTATTGATTAACACTGTATTGTAGGGTTATGTTTTATTTTAATATTATAATTTACTTATCCGAGAAAATAAATATTTTTATAAACAGCTTTCGTTCCATGTGTATGAATTTTTATACACTATTACTGTTCTTTGTGTGACAGAAATCTTTTTTATTCTGCGAACTAACTGAAAACATTTATCATTTATGTTATTTAACATGAAAAACTTTTTTTATTATAGAAACTAATTTAAAATATTTAAACTCATACCCGTATATTTTTACTTTTAATTGTCAAGTATAATAATAAATTCAAAAAAACTTATTCATTTTACTGTAGCAAATAATATTGCTGGTTTTTTTTCAATTAGAAATTAATTATATTGATGTTGAAAATGATTTATCTTATATAAAAAAAATTGCATATGAACATTCTCTTACTGATGAAATAATATGAAGCACTTAACAAACTGTAGTAGGTTGTACTGGATTAAATAAAGTTATATATATTATATTTACTATACTTTCGATTGCATTTCAAAATAATATGTGGCTCTAAATGATCGTGACTGTTGGAAAAGGTATCTAACGCATACGTTTTATACTTAATAGAGTAAGGAAATAAACTAGGAAAGTAACGGAATTTCTCCAGCGATTTTTCCTTCTACAATGAATGCTATACATCTAAAAAATCCTTAAAGTATTAGTCTAGAGTTAAGCTAATTTTTCTAAGGCAATTGTTTCCTTTGTAGTTGTCATAGAACACTTGATTTTGCGTTTAAATTAAAATTATTTATATTACATTAAAAAAAATGTTTAATACAATCAAAGTACCACTTACTTCAGTGCCACAACTACATCGCAAGCAACAAAGGTTTCAATGCAAACCAGTCTGGGAGTAAGAAGAATGGCGCCCTGAACTTATTTATACTGAGATTCAAAATTCAGAGCTCCACCGTCTAAGGGTATATAACGAAACATTTAATACTAAAATATTACAAGACAGATGAAACGGCGCGCTGAGTATATTAATATAGAAATAAGAGAAAGATTGAGCCTGTAGCTTCAATCGTTATATCGTATAAAATATATTGCACATGCAAATGTAACGTAAAATTAATTCTTCCCGTGTACTTATATTCTGTGAATCATTGACATGTATTGCATTCGTAGTGATCGGCCGTAACTCTATGAAACTCATCTGATTCAGTAACCCTTAGTAAATATAGAAATATTTTGTTTAGCCTAATCATAGTATCCCACATCCTGCTATCATAAGAAACTCCTTCTTACAGTACCGTTCAGTCTAAAGATACGTACAGACAAACAAGTGTTCGAACTAAGGATATCCATGGACAATATGACGTTTCGAATGAATCGATACTCTATTCTGCCATACGAACATCTTTTGAACCCTTGATAAATCTTTTACATGAAACAACTTTAAATTTGAAATACGCCCAAGCGTTACCTAAAACTTTAAGCTCTGTGTCTCTCATGTATTAGGTTTTTATTTGGTCACAAATCCATAAGCTTCGTACTTTGAAGCTAATAATCTCACACTCAATATGCCAAGGTAATCTGACACCACTTTAATTAGTGTCATTACCTCTCACGCATCTGCCGCCAGGCATGTAATATCACTAGCAAACTCTAGAACAGCCAGGCTCTCTTTGAAACCTTTCGGTCGTTAATAATGTATAAACGGCAAAATTGAATAGCACGAACGATAATATAAATTACTCCATATAAATTTTACTTAATTTTTCATTCGAAAACTTTAGAGTTTGTAAATTGGTACATCGTGCCTAGGCTGGTGATCACCTCATCTTAGCTTTGATTTGTGATGACGCTTGCAACAGCTAAACGTTTTTGTAAACATTTTTGTAACTCTTTCGTGAAACTCGTAAGTTCTAACGAAATTAGGCCACTACTTTCTAAACATCAGAGCTACAAAGACTCTGTATTGTGCAAGCTACAAAGGTCTGTAGATTTTTTCCAGCTTTATGGATCAGCGTTGTATGATTAATTTTCCAAGCTTTCGGGTATAACTCTGAGAGGAGGAGAACATTGTACATTTCAGAAAGATCTACACAGATATTCGTTTTAACTAATTCATATCTATGAACACCGCAAAGATCAATAGCCTAGCTTTCGAAGATAGACGCAATCTTTGTCTTTATCACATTGGGTCAAACGGGCAAAAGACTACTGAAATGTAAGCGATTCATATCGATCTCTGGTCGGGGTCAGCCTCACAATTCTTTGTAGAATCTTTTACTTAGCTTTTTTCGGAGGTGCTATATAACCTCGAGTGAGGGACATATCATTCGTAATGACTATCCCATCGAGTTTCTTGAACATTTATTTCAAAACCTTGACATTTAACATAATCAAACTATTTTTGATTCAAGCAGAAGCTGACGGTCTTCCTCTTAAGCGATTCAACATAAACATTCGACTGTTCACTAGTTTCCCACAGTTAGTTACTCACAGTGGTGACCTTACATAGTGGGGAAAAAATCGTTACACATGCTACCGAACTCCTTTAAATCGTCAAAACTCGGCTAATTTAGCGTCTCGCCCAGTCAATCAAGTCGTTGTCATCTTATTTCTTACGGAATATGGCCAATTTCACTCCAATAACTATTTCTTCCCGTTGCCATCTGGAGCAAGCGAGCTCTGTACTTCATCAGATCTGCTACTCCACTATTTCCTATGCTGCTATTGTCCTCAGGACTATAAATTCAAGCTGTACCTACTGTCGGTAGCTAAGAATCTTGCTAGAATCTTGCTAAGAGTCATCTATGGTGCTCCTTTGTCTTCATAATGCCAGAAGTGGCATTCTAGAGTGATTTTGCGACACGTATTTAAATTCTGTTATTCGAGGCTTACTTAACAGTCCGATCAAGAAAGTGTTTGACAATCTTCACGTTAATAAAACATTTACCGACATATTCTAGGTCGAGTTCCCTGACAGCCTGAAATTTACTATTTTCGGCTACCTTGTTTTTTTAGTCGCACGTCCATTCCGAACGACAACAAACAAAGTGCGCTTGTATTCCCTGTCGATCCGGATACTTAGGACCATGATAACTACATGAATGGATCGATGGGCATACACGGATAGACATCAAATATTTCCATGGCACGCACATAAATGGTTGCCGATCCCAGATATGCTAATGTAAGCTGTGGGTCCCTACTAAACTGGACTGTCCAATAAAAATCAGGCATTTTGAATAGTGCTGAAGCTCGCTAATTTGGTTAGAATAACGTTTTTCATATCACTGACGACCCTTGTATTCCTTTTTGCGCATTAAAATGACACTGTTTGCTTCGACTTATTCCTGCATCACATACTAGAACTTGTAATTCGTTTATATTCGTCGCCGTCTGGTTCTCGATGGCCTCCTATGAGGCATAGCCTTCTATATTAAAAATCCGCGTTTTCCGTTTACTTTCCGGTGTCCACTAAATGTTAACATAACCACCTATCCTGAGAAAATCAGATCATAAACTATATCTGACAAAACGCCCTAGTGCGTTCGCATCATTTCATTCAGTTACTTATCACAATAGAGTACCCAACGGGACTACAAGGAGGTACTACCAGAACTTGAACTCGAAAGTCTATCCACGTTTCAAGACCCAAGCAACTAAGAACGATAGCCGCTAGCAAAAATCGGTCAAAGACTCTGATTTCTATGATCCGAGCAAAGCTATGGCTCCTCAACTGATTTAAAGTTTTCTTTCTAAGTACATACGCTTTGCTATTCGACCTAAGTATTATAAGCTGTGGGCCAAAATAATCGATGCCTGTGCGAGAACCTTATCTAAATTACTCAAAGCGTTGCTGGTTAGTCTCACCGTGACTTATCAACTCCATACAATGCTTAAAGTACAGAGCTACGGGCCTACATATTTAGCTGAACACGTATCGATTATACATCCATACCATTCTCACTAGTTGCAGAAATAATAAAAAAAAACTTATTTAATAAAAGTAATTTTAAGTTTGTAATTGGCTGTTTTAATTTCGTAAGGTAATATATATATTGTTAAAAAATTCAATGTTTCCATATAAAAAATTGATTTTTTTGATCACTTTGGCAATTGTAAAAGGCATCGCAAAATTAATAGATAGACACACATTTTTGAGATCTCTATATATGTTTTCTACACTTGTAATTTTTTATATATAGAATTTTTATTTATTTATAAAAGTTTCATTTTTTTAGTTTTAATAAATATTTAAAAAAAAACAAACTTTTTCAGAAATTATATTATAAAAAAAGTGTTATCATTAGAACAATTATGTCACATAACAGAGGAAAAGCGTCAAACACGGCAATATTTAAAACTTATTATTTCATTTATTAGCTATTAATTTTTTTTATGGAATTTAATTTTCTTAGTTATAGTAAAACTTATTTGAGAACTTTATATAGAATTATAAGAAAAATTAAATATAAATGTAGTAAAAACGTAATAAAATACAATTTAAAAAAGATTTATAGAAGCAAGGTAATTTGAAAATTATAAGTAACTGTAATGACAAATTTTTTCAAATTTGTGCAAATGCTTTATTTCAAATTGATTACTAAAAAAAATTTTTAATTAAAATTCATTAGTGAACTTGATCAATAAAGAAAAGAATGAATGAGTGGTAACTCGTACATTAGTTTATTATCTAAAAATACCAAATTTAAATATTAAATCATTTGAGCAGATAAGTAAACGTTTAAATATCGAAATCATACTGTACGAATATCTATAAAACATTAGTAAATTTTTCGGAATGTTTAATGTTTTTAAACTTTTTTATTATTTTGTATGTTTTAATAAAAAATGCATTTTAATATTAAATTCATAATTTCGGTTTTAGTTCATAAAAACGCAATTTTTTAACATAAGATGACAACCCATTACTCATTTTATCTCATTATAATTGTAGTAACATTTAATTTCAATATAGATGGTATTTGAAGAAGATATTACCTAGAAATGTTAACAATAATTTTTTATAAGTATTAATTATAGAGCCTTGGACCGATTTAAAAAAATTATTATAGTAAGTAACTATTGCAGAAATATAAGAACACTTAACATTATTACTAATTTGGTTTCGGGATTGATTCATTGCATGCTTAACTACTGAATAACATAATTTATGTAGGGCTCCAAATCATTGGAGTTTAACGTCTTGCAACTATAAGGGTCTTGTAAACGTCGTTGTTTCTATGCGTGTGCACGTATTTATACATAAAGTTCGGAAAAGAAGCTGTGCATATTACAAAAAATTATTAAGAAACGCTTATAACTTTCAATGGCTGTCGGTGTCGAATGTTCCGGTATTTGGCTCCTTTCCTCTGTCAGCTTAAAATGCGATGTTACCAATAATAATCATGTAGCCAGAAAATGGTGTGATTTGTAGTGTGAGGAGTATGAAATGAATGCTATGGATGATGATCTATGTGTGTCTCTGTTTTTTCTGCTTATGTCTTCTGTGTTAAACTCTGTGTGCGTGGCCTTGTTGCGCAAATACGCGCAAACAGGAGGGCGACGGCCCGGGCCCGAGTTGCGACGTCGAGACGATGATCGGTAACGACGCAAGACAAGATGAGCGGGATCGGGATCGCGATCGTAATACCGAGGACGACGAAGATGATGGAAGGGTGGAGAGGAGGTCGGCGAGTGGCGGTGGTGGAGGTTTCGTTGGTTGGAGAAATCATCTGCTTGGTGGGATAACGCAGCGCGTCAAGTCTTGGTACTGGGGCGCCAGACCCCTCGTAAGTCCCACTTTCTTTCTTTCTCTCTTTCTTTCTTTTTCTCTTTCACTTTCTCTCTCTTTCTTTCTTTCTCTCTGTTTATTTATCTCCATATATCTCTATATTTATCTATTGCAAATTATTTCTCTTTCTTTTATTATCACTAGTGTGTGCTTTAATATCGCACCCAGAGTCTTATAATAATCTTCTTACCTTAAATCTTACTGTTAATATAGGGGTCTTTATCAATGACAGATTGTTTCTATATTTTTTTTATTATTGCATACTTATTTTAATATCTTTCACTACAATTTTTCCGCTTACACTTTACCATTAATTTAAAATACAAAAATAAAATTAAAAACTTTTCTCTTTTTCACATTAACGCAAGTATTATTAAATAATTCTATTCTTTTTTATTTATAATTTAATTTGTGAATTTTAATTTCCGTTCGTTTTCTAGTATAATTATCTTATATAAATTATTTATAATATTGGCTTGCTTGCATTATGATGTTTACACATACTGATATTTAATACAAATATCACAATTATAGAAAGAAAAATTGTATTTTAAATAAAGCTACTAAAAGTTTTAGTTTTATCTATCATTTTAATCAAATGAAAATTAAAAGATTCAATTATCAATATTTTCTTATTACATACCACAACCAACATCTTCAAATATACAAATAAATAAAAAAAATTGTAGGTAGCTGTTTTGTATTATACCTGTCAATTATAATATATGTATATATACATTTATATACAAATTTGAATTTAAAAATATGTAAAAATTTTTAAATATAAAATACTATTAAACATATTAATTCAGAAGCTATTATGTCTTGTGAAATGTATTTGGTTATGGTAAATTTATATTTCTTCAAACATAAATGGTTTATTTGTAAACACCATTTTTTAATCTTAATTAAGGTAATAGAAAACTAACTGTATTATTGTATGAATATACTCTAAATTTTTTGTTTATTAATATAGTAAAATGTACACATTTTACTATAAATTAAAATTTTTTTCTTTTTTTTTATTATATTTTAGAGTATTATAAATAAGGTCATAATTTAATAATTTAACTTTTTAACTGAGACAATAATAACCAATAATACTACATACTAATAATAACACCGTATATTTATATATTGTACAATTATATTTGATTAAAAATTGTTTTTAAATACTTTCTATTTTTGTATTTGTAATTTTTTCTTAAATTATATTTACATATCTATTATAATAAAAATGTATTGTAATAGTTTATTCTCTTTGCATGAAATCAAGAAATAGAACATTGTTAAACTTAAATAAATAGTCAAAATATAGTAATATAAATTTTTTATCTCTATGTTAAGTCAAAATGCATTACAATTTTTTTTTTATTAGTTTTTTTTATGAAAAATAAAATTAGATTTTAATGAATAATTACAATTGGTAGTATAATGTTGGATTTTTTTTTAATTTAAGCCTAAAAATACTTGGGACTTGAAACAAACATTTTGATAGTTATAAAAATGTATTCACAAAATATGAAGTTGAGTCTTTAAATAATGATTATCAATTTACAATAAATACTTTTAGCATGAATTTTTTGTTCTGGGTATTTATCTATTTTTTATACTCATATTAAGTACTAACTAGTTCTATAGATTTTAAATCATTCGTTATATAAATATTTATATGTATATCTGACGTGTGGGCGTGTTTCCATAGATGTCTTGTATTTGCTTTTATATTTATACATTATATTTCAAGCACGATGTACAGTTTTAGATTTAATATCATGCACGTTCATATATAAGACTATTATTATTATTAATTAAAATAGCATTAGTAATATTAATTATCAATTTGAAGTAATATACTTAGTTATATTTCACTTTTAAATTAAGAATTGTGGATAAAAAATAATATAAATAAAAAGAGCATATTCATGAAATATAATATATTGTAAAATATAATATAAAAAATAAATACAGCTATTAAAATATGAAAACTACATATTATAATCGATATAGTGTAGCTTTCCGCTAATCCCTTTCAAACATTATTATATCATTATATTTGTATATTATCATATTATCTGTATATATTTACTCTGACTCTAAATACGAATATCATCTATTTTATGTTTCACATTAAAATCAATGTTGATAAGTAAAGTGCAAAAATTCATTATTATTATTGTTTAAATATTATATAATTTTTTGTTAAATTAGGACGTAGAGAACATAAGAATTGAACTATAAATTTATTTGTCCTTCAGCCTTCTAAACCATTAGCTCTTAGATATGTTGACCAATATAGCTTACTTCAACTGCTCGTACGATTTATGTTATTGAATCATAGTAATTCCAAAAATTGGCAAATGATAATATTAAAAATCCAATAAGTACGCATCCTGTGTATAATAAAATAACATGATATATAAAATAGGGAAAACTCACGCTAATGGACTTGACAATCGGTAGGAAGAATTCGAAGCCGAGTGAATGCGAAAGTATTAAATCTTGCGCGACACCACCACCGTCACGACCGCCACCACTTTCCGAAGCATCAGCAAATTAATATCCTGCTACTTCCAGCCTATTTAACCAAGCATGATTCTCGAACTTACTATGTCAACACTTACTTATTTTTTTGTGGATATATATATATATATATGTATGTATTGTACTTGTCAACACATCTTTACTCTTAGGTTATACATAGTTACTGACTTCAAATATTTAAGTATTTTTATCTAGACTCAGATATCGAACAATTTGTTTTCAAATAGAATTAGACTGTACCATCACTATAACTTTATTCTTTATTTCTAAAAGGAGTTAACTGGTACGTTAATTAAATTAAACAGTCGACATTAATTTAACTTCGATTCATTTTTCATATCATCTTTTCAGCAATATATGGTCGGAAAAGTAAGATTTCTCTTAGAGGACAATGAAATCGGTCATTCATTTTAAAATTAACGATTATTTTAACTTTAATTTTATGTAAATCTATTCACATTGTCAATTGTGTGATTACACGGTAATTTAACGCTGATGTTTCCAACAATCGTAAGAGCCATACATTTGTTATTTGTTGACTATTGATAACTTTGAATTTACTTGTCCATCCATCTTCAATTCAAAGACTTCAATAAGCCTCAAAATTCCTCAGAACGTAATTGCCTACATTAACAGAGCTACTACTGGACAATTGACGGCTTAAAGATGCAGAAGTGAGGAAAAGCTGACTCGATATAACGCAAATATATGTTAAACCAAGTTATCCAAAGCTTTCCTCAAATAAGTCCATATAGTAAATATATTGTTGTTTATAATATCTTTGGTAGTCACATTGATGGTGACCATTGCTCGGAGCTGCGTGTCAAGCTAGTGTTGCTATAATCGAAATTATGAACGAATTAACGATTAGACGCGACGTCGAGTACCAGTCTCTGATGTGAGTCGCACTGTCGCGACTCTCCCTATTTTTCAGGAGTTCGCGCACAAACTTTCAAGGAGCTACGATATGCAGGAAGCTCAACTGCTCGATGAAGCCGAGAGCGGAGCCAGTGGGAGTAATCTCTCCGGGGGTCCACCCCGGCGGCATCACAGCGCCCAGAGGTTGGGTCGGGGACTCACCGACATAAATCGAGAGGAAGACGCGGCCGTCATCGTACCTGACCACCAAGGCAACCTCCGTATCATTGTGAAAAAGAGTAAGCCGACTCTTGGGATCGCCATTGAAGGAGGCGCGAACACCAAGCATCCACTTCCACGAATCATTAACATTCACGTGAGTCTCAAGGTACCCCGGTATCAGCTAAAAAGTGAAGAAGTAACGTCTCAAAGATGCATAAGTCTCGCTATCATATTTATATACTGTAGAATTTACATTCCCTATAATTTAAGCCCTATAATTTAAGCACTAGAATGTCAATGCATTCTTCAACTATTTTGATCTTTTAAATATATTTTAACACCATCAAGACCAATAAAAACGTTTAATTTAATCTATCATTTCTCATTTATTTCTTTTCCATTTTATGTTAGTGTAATTTATTGTTATTTATAATTTAATAAATACTTTTATTTTTACAATTATTATTATTTTTAAATATAATTCAAAAAAATATCTTTCAATATAAGAGTTTTTTTAAAATAATTAATTAGAATTATTTTACTTCTTTTTTGCGAGTTAAAATTAAACAATGAGAAATATAAACAATTAATTAAAAATTTTTATAATATAGAATATTTTATTATATTAATTTTATTAACAAATTAACTTTATTTTTTTTAAGTTTTTAATTAACTTTCTTAATTAACTTTATCAATTTTATTGATAAATTTGAAAAATGTATTTGATGTAACAATTCTGCAAAAATAATTTATTTTTATGTTTTTAAATATTATATAATTGTTTATAAAGATAAAATGTTAACAATGGTTTGGAAGTATTAAAAACAGTTTAATATGTAGATAGACTTTTAATTAAAATTATTTATTAGAATTTTTAAAAAAATTATTTAAATTTTTTATTTTTATTTAAAAATGACCATGTATATTATGAAAATGGTTATGCTATGAAAGTTTTTTTTTCAACAATAAATTAAGAAAACAAAAAATTTTTTTTTATTATAATATATATGAAAAAAAGTTCTTATAATTTTGTAGAGGTAATTTTTATAAAAATTATTGACTTCTTATTTACCCATTTTTAATATTAACTCAGTTTTAAGCAACATATAATATTATTAGAAACAATTTTTATCTTAAAAGGAGAAATTTAATTCTTGTATATATTTTTCTAATACAAATTTTATATTTGATGCATGTACTTCATAAAATGGGTATCAATTTTTTTTTAGACTTTTGTACTTTTGTAGTTTATATCTTAAACGATTATTTCTTATATCTTTAAAGTCAAAATTTTTTTCATACAAAATATTTAGTACAACAAAATATAATATTTTTATGCACTTTGAAATTTAAATAAATAAGCAAATTAATTTCGGTTTTAAGTACAATTAAAAGTTTTGCTTAATATACATTAAAATTAGACAAACTTAAAAAATAAACATGATTCTTTTATTTCCTTTTTTGTTTTACACAACTTTTTTTAATTTTTCGTTCATTACTTCTTTTATTAAAATTTTTTAAATAAATAAGAACAACCAAGTGATAATAACATTTATATGTATACTTTTTATTATTCATGGCTTTAGTTTCAGGAGCTACTCTAAAGCAAAATATATTAAAGTAAAAAAAATATTTGATTGAAGAAAAATGTTAACAAAATCCCAAAAAATACCGTTTTAACTATTAAAGGTATTTAACTCTTCAATTGTATTTATGTCTATAAATATATAACTTTAATATACACATCTTCATAAACGGTAGAATTTATTGGCAACAGTTGTATTTTTCTTTCAATAGGATAACGGTGCAGCATATGAAGCTGGTGGTCTGGAAGTTGGTCAACTAATTTTGGAGGTGAACGGTCACAAAGTCGAAGGTAATGCATTTGAAATTAGTAGAAAATAGAAAAAGAATCATTTTTTAAATTACGTTGGATAAATTTGAGTCTCCAATAAAACACAAATTTTAATAAAGAATATAACTTGTACTCAATACCTTTAGGTAACTTTAATTGTGCATTTATTTAATTAGTAAATAATATTACTATAATAATAAAATAAATGAAAACAAAATTGCTAAAAAATCCAACTATTTTTCGAAATTATTAGACAATTAAACTATTATACAAATTCTGTTAAACAAAAAAAAATTAAATAATTGTTAAATTATACAAATTGTCTTCCCTATAGATGTAATTTTTATTTTACTATGGACGATCCTCTTCGATAATTTGCGCATACTGAAAAGAATTGATAGTTAAAAGAACCATAACAGATTAATATTAAATATTTGGTTCAAACGCGTCAACTAAGTTGCTAGAGTCTGGAACTTCTTTACCTGCCAAAAGCTTTGAAAGCCTCCCTACTTGATCAACACTTAACAGGTCTCATAGACTCGGAGAAGCTCGGTGTTTGGATGAGAGGGTGATATGAATACGAATAGGCCCAAAGCCCGAGCTACCTCTTATTAAGCCAAATAAAAGGTGGGCCATTACAGAGTCGATCCCTGTTCCACAGGCTTACATCATCAGGAAGTGGCTCGGTTGATAGCGGAGTCATTCGCGCGGAGGGACCGCGGTGAAATCGAGTTCTTAGTCGTCGAGGCGAAAAAGAGCAACCTTGAGCCTAAGCCGACGGCTCTGATATTTTTAGAAGCGTAGCAGGAGTCTCCCACCACTGAACCAGAACCACCATAACCGAAGTTGTCAAAGGATTGGATGAAGGCCCGAGACCACCGAAGGATCTGATTTAGCTCAGGTTCCCGTGGTGATCGAACTCTAAACCAAGGTGCCAATTTGTATTCCCAGTATTATTTTATGCTCCTTATTAGCCTCCTTATTAATTTTACCAAATGCCTTCACATTTTTATCGATTATTTATTAATTATTATTATTTATTAATTATTTATTAATTAATTATTATTTATAATTTATTATTATTAGCAACACAACACTCTGAGATGTTTTATCCAACCATCCAATTTATAAACCAAACGCTCGTTACATTTCAAAAATTATTTATAACTATAGTTTGTTTTACAGTCCTTGTGCATAGTCAAATATAATTATGTTGTAATCGGGTTACGATTATTTTTTTAAACATATCATTAGCATATTTTTCTATTTTATTTTTCTTATACTTAAATGCACGCATTCAGAGTTGTAAATTAGATTAATAAATCTATCAAAAATTCAAATTGCATTGAACATAAATTTTAGACAACTCTTTGATTGTCTACTTTGCTTCAATTTGGAAAACATTTATAAAAATATACAATAGATCATTTGATCATATTAATGTTATTTAATTATAAAGTACATATTTAAATTATATTTTAACACATACTATTTTGAAAATTTTTAATGATTATTCATTTACAAACTTCATAAATAATCACTATATTTCTTTTATTATTAAAATATAATGTATAAGATACACTTGAGATTCGCACTAAAGAAACTTACATATTCGAAAACATTGATTAAGTGTTTTAAAGCATGTTTTCCTTAAATAATACAATTACATATAAAATAGTCGTAGACGATCTGAATTCATAATTAATATTCCTATAAATGGATTGTCCATAATTTAGTATATATAGTCAAATTTGAAAAAATTTTAACTTTGGATAAGTACTAATTATTTTTTACGAAACAAAATTTCTAGAATGTCTTAAAATAGATTAGAACAAGATAAAATATTGAGTTCTGAATGTGTATATAAATTATGCTGCGCCCGCGACCTCATTACAATGGAATTTCGTGCTATTATAGGATGAAATATATTCGCTTTTTATTGATTTTGTTTATATAAATTTTATGCTTATAAAAATATATTCGATTTACAATAAAATCACAATCAAAAACTTATAAATAACTCATATATAATATTATTGTAACTAATTTTAAATTGCTTCATGAATTAAGTAAATAAATATTTAAAAAATTGTCCTCGTCATATTGAGTTAAAATTGAAGCGATCACATTATAAAAAAGAAATTTGACTTAAGCATGGCATAATTTTTATTTACAATATAGTTATCAATAAAATTGCCTGCATTGATCCCAATTTTATCCTTAATACTCAAAAGTTGAGGCTTATGTGTAATAAGAGTAAATAATTTCTTGAATTTGGAAGAAAAATAATCGACAAATTAAACTGATAAACATGTGAAAAAGTGCGGTCTTATCGTAAATAAAGGATTTAAGTATGAGCGACCGCATCGAGCACTGCCGAAGCCAGCGTCAAAACTCTGCATCAATATGATTGGTTCTATATTACAGGGGATCCGATGTTCGGTTGGTTTAGGATCTATAAAATCGTCACTCGTTGAAGACCAACTGCTGGTGATGCTTGGCTCCGATGGTGGGACTGACAAAGGATTATCACACGATCGAATTTTCTTCGATCCTCTGCAATAATTGACTCGGGGCCAGTTCGGCATGTTAGATGCGCAGTACAACAAAATCTTGTCCTGCAACCATTTAAGCAAAATTAGGAACGCTCGAGAAAATTAGTTTTCTGTGCCAAATTTATTATTGAGAGTCGTTATCCGAGAACCTATGTATCTACTTTAGTCGGCTAATGTGAGAGACCTCGAGTCCCGGGTACAAGAGCTTTCCCTTGCCAACCTGAACATAACCTCGACGTTAAAGCGAATTATTTGTTTATGGATGATTAGTGATAATCAAAAAATAATTTTAGTAGCAATTGTGTTCGCTAATTGTGCTTGTGAAAACACTCACTACTAATGTGGATTATGTGTTAAGCTACCGGCAGCCTTGATAGGAGTGTCCTTTAATGTCTAACGCCCGACCCGAGATACCTACAGATTGAAATAATTCTATCGCTGCTCCCAACAGTTCCAACTTCCAACCATGACTATGATATTAGCGCTTGTGATTTTGTCCCTCGGTTGACAATGTAAGTTGTATTAACACTACTTCTCATGGTTACAAATGATATTCCTTTTCCGAATGTACAAGCACAGAATCCATGAAGGAAAAAAGAGATAAAATTGATGCTTAAGCATTTTAAAAGTTGTTGCTTATGCTGGTTAAAATTTCCTCTAATCTAAGAATGTTATTAACAATTAAGATACTTGTGAATAAGCTGACGTCGCAAACTTCGAATCGGTATAATAATGGAATTTCGAAAGCTTACGATCTCCTACATACTATACATAAATATACTGCTATTCAAAATGTTTAAAATCATGATCTTGCAAAAAAAGCAAATTTCTAATTAAATTGTCTTTGCTAACAAAACTCAAATCTTAAAGCGCACACTGTTTAACCGAGTTCCCAATTTTTTTCTCAGAGACGTTTAATCTATAGCTTATTTAAAAATTTTACAAAAACACAGAAGGCTGATTTTAAAACAATAGAAATCAGCATATTTAATACACAGTAAATGCATTGTTTGTTGCTTGTTAATGTGCCAAAATAGTTAGTAAAGAGAAGAAATAGCCGATATCCAATCGAACAATATAACAGATTGATTATGACTAAATAATAAATGCATAATTATATATGCATAAGTAAAAAAAAGTGCAACGTTAAATTTGATACAATACGACACATTAAACATTTTCATTACCGTAACAAATTTTCTTAAATTAAAAATACGTTTAATATATTTAAGTCCTTAATTAGTACAAGCTTAATATAAGAACGAAAAATTTTTTATTACTTTTCAAAATAGTTCTTTAAAAGGAAAAACTTGTAATGTAATATGAAAATGTAATAATAGTTATTTGTAAAAAGTGGATATCATTAGTTAATGATTTTTTTTCATTAGTACTTTGTTGTTTGGAATGCATTTGTACACAAAGATGTTTATATACTAAAAAATCTGTTGAATAATAGATTTAATAATAAAAAAAATATGTCAATTAAGTAAATTTTTCGTTTACATGATTTACCAAATAGCAATTTAAATAATTATATTAATACTTACAGTATATAAATTGGGCATGGAAATATATTCAAAAGCGTGAAGCATATTCCTCATTTCTGTAGCGAGCACAGTATAGAATTCAATATAACAGTGAAACGAAATTAAAAATAAAATAATACACTGCTTATAGGAAATTATGGCATTAGTATGTAAGAAAGACCAAAAATTAACCACTTTTTATAAAACTATAATAATTAAAAGTTAACAAAACCAAAATACAGTGCAAATTGTTGTTTAATTTTGCTTTTAACATCTATAAAAATGAAAGGAAAACAGAATATTATAAATAATTTGAGGGTTTTGAAGTAATATGGATTGATGAGTATCTACGATGGCCAAATTATAAGATGTGAGATTCTGTGAAATATACAAAATGTAATTGTAAATAGTACAGAGGATTGATTCAGTCAGAAACTCATGCATTAAAATAATTCCAATAAATTAAGTATATTTAAGCTCCAGTTTCTCTATTTCTCTCACTCTTGACACATCTAAATTTGTATTTTTATGAATATGTAGATAAATTTCTATTAATAGAAATTTATTAAGCGCAGGGTTTCTGTCAGAATCAGTTTCTAGGTACGCAAAAAAATACATAACATAAAATAAAAAATTTTTTATGTAAACTTTTTTGAGATTCTCGAGAAATGAATATTTTTATAAACGGCTTTCGAAATATGCGCAATGTACGAATAGCCAGAGATTTCAGCTAACATATCTAAACAATGCCTTACAGCTTTATGTGTTGAATAACAAACAAACGAAACAAACCAAACATTATAGCCACTAACAAGGAAATGAAAAATTAATAATTCGTTATGAGAATACTCGAATTCAATATTAAAGAAATTAAATAAATAAATTAAATAAGATATCCTTAGTGATAAAGTAATATTTTAATTTCTTTTTTGAAAAAGTTATCTTCATTTTAAGATAAAATAATTAATTCTAGTGGATTTTATTTACAAGTTATTATATCTAGTAGCTTATTCCTATTTTCACTTTAATTTTCTTGAATGAATAATGGTTCTTTAGATTAAAAATATTTAGTTTGGTTTTTAAAATTTCAGTACAAATTAAAGAGGACTATCTTTTACTCAATTATTCTAAATGAATGTTCAGAATTACAAAGGCAAAATTTACGAATAAATAATACATATATGTCATTGAAATAATATACTTTACGTCGAGGTTATATATATTTTTTATTTTAATTAGTAACCAAATACTTAATATTTAATGCTGAAATTTGAAAATATAATAATATTAATGTTAAAAATTTAATAAAAATCAATGAATCATGAATGTATCTGCGTTATAATATAATTAATTAGCATCATAATAGATATTATTTAACTTTGAACAAGTAAACGATTCATTAAATTGAAAACGATTAGTTTTATTACTTATAATAAAAGATTTATTTGAACTATACGAAACTTTGCATACTCGAATGCGAATGAAATTACTATTATCTTCTTTGATAATGAACTTGAATTTATATGTGAAAAGAAGCATTTTCTGTGAAGCATAACAGAAGAAAATTTTTTTAAAATATAGTCATTTTAGCGAAAAGAAATTTATCCAAGAATGCAGCATACCTTGTGTAAAATACGTAGAAATTTTTCCATAGAGTTGAATTAATTCGTAGCTATCGAACATAGAATATAAAATTTGCAAAAACGTTTTAATTATATAGAATTTTAAAGATGCATACAAATTAAAATGTAAAAACGACAGATCTCATTCTTTTTTTTATTACTTATTTTAATAAAACTCATTATGAAATTACTTCAGTTCTGATTAATATATATTATATTATTAAAATAAGTGTTATAATAAGTCAAAATTTATTTCGTTTCAATATAATTGTTAAAATATTTTTTTTTTAAGATTGTAGAAATAAATTTTCTAAACTTTGAATATCTTCAAAAAAAATTTCTATTTAAATCGCAAAACCAAAAATTATAACAATTTGTTTGATTAAAGAAAATTAGACTTTACGACTATATCTTTTTAATAATACAGTAAATGACAAAAAATCAATGAGACTTATAAATATAGCGTATAATATATTAAATTTGCGATTTATAAAACATTATAAAAATGTACATAGCTCATTCAAATACATTATATGTGGTTAAAAAAATGATTTTGTAATAGGTATCTGAATTCAAAAAGTTAAAAGAGAATTTTAGAAGTTGATGAAAAACGAGATATGAGTGGTAAGATAATTTACTGAATAATAATAATGATGAATGGTTTCTCATGCAAAGTGCAAAAAAACAAATTGTATACTCACACATCCAATTATAAAAACATTAACGCGATATGTAATGTGTAAGACTGTTCACAATTGTAAAAATGGTAACAAGTGTTACGATTAATTTTCCTATTATTATTGTAATTTAAATAATACATTGACGTAAACAAATCATAAAAAGTTTACTTCATCAGAAATTATTTTTAGATACGTTGCAAGAATCTACTATTATTGTGGGTTTTTTGTTGTAACAAAAAGTGATTAATTTTAGTTTTTTTTAAAAAAGCAATTTAAAGTGGTATAATTAGTTTTTATAATTACTAATTTAAGTAAAAAATTTATGAATAATAAATGCTAATATAATTCAAATAAATATGTTGTAGTATGTAGTACTAAATGTTTTTTTTAATTTGAATAATCAATACATAAGAAAGTATACATATTATAATATTATACATTAAAACTTCTTGAATATAATTGAAGTTGATATGTATCATACTCTTACAAAAGAGTGATAGCACCTTTAGCAGCCTGCAAATAAAAAAATTATGTTGAAATAAATTTTAATACATATTATTAAAGTAATAACGATTATTAATTTTTTTTACAATTTTTTTAGAATTTAATATACAATTATTCAATATATAAAAAAATTAAATATAAATTTTATTTGATTCTGTTTTTGTTTTCATAGGAAATGAAATGCGAAAAAATTTCATTACCGCTGCAGCTATTGTTGATCCAGCAGACATGGCTTTTTTAGCTGCTGTACCTATTAGATGTACTCCTCTATTTGCTACTTCTAAACCTCCATGTGCAATTTGTCCAGCCATGTGCATAGCATTTTGTATTTGTTGAGTATCTCTTACCACCTTATTAAAAGTATTAATGCTTTGAATGTGTATTATATAAGAAATTGCATATTTGTTTATTTACTTGACTATGATATAATGGATTAGTAATTTACTATAAATTCTATGTTTAACTTTAAAGTTTTTTTACTTATTTTAATTTAGTAAAATTAAATGATTATCTAAACCTTAAATTTAACTCAAAATAATTCAAATGCTTCTTATAAAATTAACGAGCTTATTCTAGCTCTTCCATAAATAATTAATCTTCGTGTTATAAATTATATAAGTATAGAAATTAAGATCATAGCTGTTAATTTTAGAAAATTTCAATATCTGTAGGTAGATAAGATTCTGTTTCTTTCATTATGAGAATACGTAAAAATATTTTTGAAAATTATCTAAGTAATATTTAGAATAATTAATAATTATTATATAACTTAACCAAATCAATACAAACTTAATTTATAGATGCATCAATTATTATAACATTATAAATAAGATTTTGTAAGAGTTTTCCCAGTACATAAATAAACTCACTCGAATATTTTCATTTATCAATGGTCCATTATCGATTGATGGATGGCATTCGGCAATCTAAGCAATGTATTTTCAATATTTAATTTATATATTCGTACAATATTGTAAAATTCTTCATAGTAAAGATCTTAAATCTACTATATATTTTACTTAAATATTCATATCTTACTACAAAAATGCTGAAAGCAACAAATAGCACTGATTTGAACATGATTTGCGATTTTGGTTTATAGTTTTATAAATTAATAACTTTTAATGTACACTGAGACTCTCAAGAAATTACTGACTTAAATTGGTAAACCTTTCAAATTTATACCAAAAATTTTCATATGATAACTAAAACATGTAAAAGGAAGTATTTTTAAACTATATTATTACTTCTATATTATTACTAACGTGAAAATTATAATAATTATAAATGACCAAATACCATAACCAAAATTACCAAATGATAATCTCTCTAAAGAATAAGAATATCTAACAATGGTTTCATAATAGTACATGTGGATACTAAAATATGTATTTCCTGTAATTTTAAACCAATATTACCTATAATTTTTATTTAAAATAAATATAATAAGTCTAAAGGATTTTAAAAATAATGAATTAGTTTCGCTACGAAACTATTTAGAGTTTTGACCTTGAAAAAATTTTTAAATTAAAAATTTTTTGAATACTACATATTAAATTTACTTTAATATAAAAAAAATGAAATTAAGACTAATAAACATTGTAGTATTTTCATTGTATTGGTTGTCCTGTACAACTATTCTTAAAATCAAAAGCAGTTTCTAAAATTATGATAAATTCTAAAAAAAGTTTTATTATTTAATCACCATTTTTATATTATTATGATATTAATACTAATATTAATAATTTATGTATTTATAATTCTGATTTACTAATTTAAACTTAATTAATGGCTTGTAGTTAGGACAAAAATTTATAATTAATTACACAGGATAAAATAGTTTTATCTGAATCATATTTTGAGTTTAAATATACTACTAACAACAACAAATAGTTTGAGTAAAAATATTTTTTTATTGAAACAAAGGACCGTTTCTCAACTTTTACCAATAAAAAATTTAATTTATTTCCATTTTCTATTCTTTTATTCCAAATAATGTTTATACACGGGCGTAAATTGGCCTAAAGTAAATCTCTGATAAAAATCGTTAACTGGACATTTACATGCTTACACAAATTTACAATTATTCAATTTACACGTAAAATAAATATAAAAAGCATTAAATAATTTTTCGTCCTATCTATCTATTTGATTAAATTTTTAGTATTGTATATATTAAAAACTTTCAAATTTTATATTTCATAGTAAAAAAAATATTTTTTTCTTTGTAAGATATATAAAATATCAAATTTATTATCATAAACTTCGTGCATGTGTGGCATAATGTGTAATTTACGTAAAACGTAATATCGTAATAGAAAAATCACAAAACCTTGTCTGATCAGTTGCGATGATGCCACTGAAAACGTGATAAATCGTATGAAATAATGGTATTGTGGGTACAATGTATTAGCATTAATATAAACTTCACTTTCTTTTATGGTAAATAATGTCTCCTTATCGGCTGCGATACTCATAAACCAGGATGTCGAATCACAAGACTATCCCTTCGTAGATGGAGAAATGAACGATTCATTTTGAGTTTCTATTTAGTTTCTTGCATAGTTATGGTAAACGCAAATCCTTTTTTTTACCATATCAGCAAATAGATATTATGACGGATTCTCGAAACAGGTATTTTGGTACAATAATTTTATCCTCGCTTGACGTTTGTTTTTTTTCTCTTGAATTCTGATAAATAACTTGAGTTTTTTTATACATAATATATGATTAGCCACCATAATTTTAATAAATATTGAATTTCTAACGTACAATTATTAATTACTGAAAATTTAGCTGTAAAACCGAATGTTTGTTATTATATATGTATGCAACAGTATAAAGTACTACCGTCGTACAATGGTCTTCGCTAGTATACGACTTAAAGGCCTCAGGATTCGATTCAGAGGGGCAGGGAGGTGATCAGGTGAGCAACAAGAACTCCTCTTATCCGTGCTAGGAAACAGAATATTTTTTATTCTAAAAAAAGACAAACTCTAAAAAAAATTAAAAAAATAGCAATAACAATAATTTATAAATAATACGATCTTAGAACAGAAAAATTCGGCACGTGTGTCTTATAATTAATATTAGAGTCATTGATAGCTGTCAAACAATATATTCAAAGAAAACATTAATATATCATAAAAAAATTGAATATAAACATGATCCCTTAGCTCAGGATTACGTAATGACTCGAACGTTTACGTAAGGCTTTAAGGCACGCGGACCGAGTTGACTGGGCAACGCGTGAGTTAACCTTGGAGTGAGCCGGTACCTGACCTCCGACTGGAACTCCAACTCAGGGAGCCAAAAGAGGAGTTCCCGCGCATCACTTGGTCTGGCAAAGTCATGACAGGGAAAATGTGCCGGGGTGAAACCGCTCTTCCCTGCGGCACATTACTCCTGGCTCATCTGCCCCGGACTCAGATCAAATCGCCGTAGACTTCGTTTCGCTGGAGTACGCTGTTTATCGATTCACGACGCAGGTGCACCGTGATTGTTGGTCACTGGACGCGGGTCGCTGGTCAATCGATCGCGTCTGTTCACATTCGAGCTCGCAACGAGTCCTGATCTCTCCTTTGCTTAATTATCTCAATACCATTACAATACCGAGGATACGCCTATACTAATTTGAATTGGGGAGATACCTTGCAGATCGGGAGACCACTTCCGTTCCCAGGACGGTTACAACGAATGCGACCATCCCGTTGGTCGTTTTCATACTAACGCTAATATCGCAAAGGACGCTGCTTCTTGAAACCCATTTGAATGATTTGCCACTGGCGGATCTGGCAGATTTCGTGGACTGAATTATCCAACCCTCTCGGTTATTCCTTGGCCCTTTGTTACGGTTCCTTATAAAAAATAAAGAAAAAAAGGAACAAAAAAAATGAGTAATAATTAAATATTTATTAACAATTAATTATAAATCCATAATAATTGTTCAATTTGGGGGGGAAAAAGGTACGAAGGGTCGGGCAAGGCTCGTCAAACAATAAAGATGATAATTAATACATTATCAAAATATATAGATAGTATTACATGGTGCATTGATATCTCTCACAGAAGTTAATTAGATTCAAAGTTATTACATCGATCTAAAAAGTACTGATGTTGTCGGTTTCTACTTTATGACCCATTGCTTATATCTCAAACAATAAAAAGGATAAAAATTTTGTAAATTAAAAACTTTATTACATTTGTATAATACTTCTATAAAATACACTCATGAAATATCTCTAGATAAATTCTCGTGAACGTTGATATTGTTACTACTTTATTAGATTTTAAAATCATTTCATTATTTTCAGAAAACTATTGAAACATCAATTTATTTGTTAGAGAGCCGCTGGTTCTTCATTACTAAATTTAAAAACTGAAGCTTTGATTTTGAAGATTTTAGCAGAATAAATTTATTATCTAAAAATCTAAAGATAAATTTTTATTACTCATAAGGTTATAAAAATATGAAATGTACAATCACTGCAAGCGTTACTTTTAATCATACGTTGTTTGTTAAAAGTAATTAGTTTTTTTGAAAATAATTGAATTGCAAGAGTTAACAAAATGTAAATGTGGATTTGTTAAATCCTCAAATGACAAAGTATTATAAAAATAGGCTTGCACAAAGTTTATCAAAATAAGCAAATAACTGAAGTTTAGGAATGTGAGAGCAACTAGTTCCAGAGTGGTGACAAAAATGCGGTTAGCTGTCACGGCTCACCAATTCGTTCGGATATACAACGATAATTTAAAAGTCTTGCGAATCAAATTCAATTGCTCTAGGTGGTCCATTTACTAGAAGCTTTTTACAGTACCTTCGCTAGATAGAAAGCTTGAATTACCGTTCAATATTTATCAAAAGGGCATGGGCGCTATTCCTCACTTTATCTTATCCATGCGAGAATTTCTTGGAAACTCGTTAATCTTGTATAGCGTTTGACTGGAGCATATAAACACATTCCTGTTGTTCATTTGTGTATTATTGTTAAATTATAGATGCCTTCTGCCCTTAATTTCCCCTCAAAAAGAATAGTATTTTCACTCCCCTTACCAAAATTATATACTTTTTCATTTTCAAAACTGTTGCTTTAAACAATTGCGTGATAACATTGTGGCTTTATAGATCCACTATTTACTGCAGATCTACTTTTCTATATTTAACTCTAATATCAGCGATACAATTATATTAACAAAGACAAGGCCCTACCTATCGTTAAATATATCTTAAGCTTTTCCCATGATTAAAAATTTTCGTCAACAAAGCTAATGATTTCTCCGCTACGTAAGAACAACTTTACACGAATAATACGGGTTCATTTTTTAGGCTTATTTATTTTTAAATTACTTATATTAATTCAAATTTATTTTAAAAAATATGTATGACCATTAAAATTAAACTAACGAGTATTCAATATTAAATATAAACAGATAACATTCTGTAAATGAGTCAACGATAACAGTTTAATTTAAATTTTATGCATAAAAATGCAGCAATAATATTTTTGCACAATACAATATTTGAAATATATTTTTATAATTTTAAAGGAACATTTTGAATGTATAACTACGATATTTTTTAACTGTTTTTTAGAAGACATTAATTTACATAGAATGTAATTTAAAAAAAATTTAGAATGTAATTTAACGAAAGATAGAAGTTATGTACATAAGCATGAACTAATTTGTAAATTAAAAAGTTGACCATAAACAATATAATACACAATTTGTAATGTTAAACTGCCTAAAAGAAATATATTTTTTAAAAAGTAATTTACTGTACCGTATAGTTTTAAACATTTATTAAAGTTTATAAATAAGAAATATTTTATTATTTTTACATGAAATTTTTTTATTAAAAATTTTTTTTTTCTGAAATACAATCAAAAAAATATTTACTATTTAATAAACAAGTAATTTATAAATAATCTATAAATAAATGTGAATCAAGTTTTATATCGCATTTGAAAATGCTATAGACCAAAATTTTTTTCAGACTTTTGTTTTATCACTGATATTAAATTTTTCAATTAAAGAAATGAAACTCTTTCAATTGTATAAATAATATAAAGAATAATAAAAATGGTAATGAATTACAAGGGATATTTTTTTAATACCTGCAAATATATATGTTAAAAAATAAAAAATTGATTTAATATTAAACAAATATAAGAACTTTTCGTATAACGTTTTTCTCAATATCTTTAATTTTAATATTCTAGTAAAATAATGCTTTTTTTAAGTTTTTTTTTAATTTGAATATGTTTGATTTTGATGTTTTAGTAATGATATTATTATACATTTCTCGTTACTCAGAAGTTTCTTTTTTTAATTATATAATGATGTAAGGTTGAATATTTTGAATGTGCATCAGATTTTTTAAATAATTAAAAAGATTTGTGCATGTACGTATGTAAGTATTTAATTGTGTAAATGGGTTGATATACATAAAATTAATCTCGTTTAGTATTTTACAAATAATGGATATATTTTTGCAAATCATTGCACAATACGCAGAATATATGTGATACTATTGTTGAATATATCTTGAATGTATATTTAATATTTTTACAATTATAATTATTACTATTGCTTAAGTATATACTTACATGAACGTATGCGTTCACAAAAATTTTGCAGTCGCATTAGAAAAAAGATTGCAAAAATATATGACCAATATCCTACACATAATCGCAATGAGTATAAAAAAGTAGGGTTTTAAATAGAATATAAGAAATGAGCTACTTATAGTAATTTATTTTTAAAATGAAGTGCATAACCATCTTATTTGACGAAGAGTTTTAAACTTCCAACACGCATTTGTAATTGAAGTTTATCATCTTATAAAATATTCGAACACGAATATTAATATCAACACAGCTTAAAAATACTCTTAAAATACGTCATTTGTATAATCGTCTTTATCGTAAGTAGGAAAGAAGACGCCTTTGCTTATAAGAACAAACAATGGAGAAAAATGTGTGAGAAACAATTAATTATGAAAAATAACTAAGGAGGTAACGAGCAAATGTATATATTATCGTATTGATTTCACCCGGCTAAACCATCATCGCAAGCAGAATACAAGCAGTTGGATCGAAAAAAGATGCTTGGGCATCGGACTCGTGTCTTTACTGCAGCAGATTTACGGGCAGATGTAGCAGTGGAACAAAAGACACGTGCGAGGCAAGATCCTTTCCTCCGGCTCCCTCGAACTGCTCGACAAAGATTTGAAATCGCGCCATCGACATACATCGAGGATTGATGAGGCTGGACACCGAACACGCTTACGCTAAATGCTCCTCAGCTAAGCTTCCTGTGTCATTTTCTCGCCTGTTTTTCTCGTTAGAATTACACTCGCATTTCTTCTCCTTCCTCATCAGCTTTTCTTAATTTGTAAAAAAAAGCAACATTAAATAAAGGGATTGTGAGGGGAAGAAAAATGGATGGAATTTAGTCAAGGTTAAACAATAGTCATGCGACGCTTAGAGTTATCCCGGAATAACACCCCCTGTACTAGTATGCGGCTGCCAAGTGTCAGGCCCTAGCAGGATCACACGTGTCAAGGGGTGGTCCCACAGACAAACGGCTGTTCGATTCCGCGCAGAAAAGAGACAGTGCTAGTCAAGGCAGAGAGGGTGGACAAAGATGTGGGTTGCGTCACTGAAGCGTAGTACTTGCATGTCGATACGAACAATCCTAAAATTACTATAGACCAGTAATGAGCCAACGCATAGAATATCAATTTTCATATAAAGAATAACACGCGATAGGCAACTGAATTTTCTTTTACGATTGTTTCGTTCTCGACTTTTCACTCGTCGCGCTGTCGTCCTTGTTCTCGATATAAGTAATCCAGCTGCACAAAGACTCTCGCTACCAACGAGGGGTAGATAGATTTCAGGACCTCGGCTTCGAGTTCTCCTTTACGAAAAGTATGTTCGGCCACTGTCGTTACTGCCACCGTCAAAAGATCCCCATCCTTACTCACTCTCTTTCTCTCTCTCTTCATTCTCCCCTCCCCACCATCGCCCGTCCCAACACAGCCACAATAACTGCCACCGTCGTTATAACGGGGGACGCGAAAGTCGTGGCGAAGGCTCACCGTCAGTGGTATACACACCGTCGGAGTTTCTTGATGCCGCTCTAATCCTCAGTCCTAAGGGATGCGCATCCACGCAGCTAAGAGGAGTTCGCACAGTAAAAGCCGAGCCGAGTTGACGCACTTTGGAGGCGACCAGCAACTAATTCGTTTCATATTTACGCAGTGCCCTTCGACCGATCTATCACCAGGGGTGCGGAATACCTGTAGTTGTAGTTGAGTTATGTGTCGGGACCAAGAACCGAGGAAGAGTCGATCGGTAATAGTCGTCTAGTGATATCCTGCGATGTTTGGTGAAGCTCTTAAAACTTGTAAAAAAGTCTCGCACGACTAGTCACCGAATTATTGACAACTTCACATAAGAGGCCAAGTTCATTTATTAACGAACATCCAAAACTATATATTTCAACAATATTTTAATACTGACTTATGCGACTTTTTGCCTTAATATTATATCCAAGCACGCACGCATGCACGTACACATGCACACATACATACTGGTATATGCTCGCAGCTGTACACAACCGTACGGACGTATATTAAAAACAAACATAAATACGAGGGCACGTACTCATATTGAAAACATTATATATTTATATATTTAAGTGTATTATATAAAATACTTAGTCTCATGCATGAAAGTACTTGCAAAAACAGGCACTACGTAGTTATCGTCTTATTGTTAAGGGTTTTAAAAAATTGCAGAACTTTGAAAAAGTCGATTATATTCATTTGCAATCGCTTCAAAGGACTAGAGTCATCATTAGGAAAGATAAAGTTTTTCATGTTTGAATATAAGAAAACTGATTATCTTATATTACCAATTCTGTGGAAATAATAGCCAAGAGGAAAGATTGATTGTAGTTGTGAGAAAGACTCATCTCGCGGATGCTTACGATCGTACCAATCCATTCCGGATGTAAATACTTCGTCTCAGATTCCCAGCCGCACAGCTGCATCCTGTACCAGACCCTCTGCATTTTCATTTCGCTGGGTAGGCACCGAATAAATTTTATTGAGTTGTTGCATGATAATCGTAATATTTTTGGCACCATCAAGGGGTTTACAAATATCCACGAATAAAAAATAAAATATTTTGAAAAAGGTGAAGACAAACACATTAAAGCAAAACAGCTCATTTGTAACGTTAATTTTCAAACGTTTAGTTCATGTAAGCGCGATCGGAGTTATTCTACAAAGTCAAACGTCAGTTTAGTTGTTAAATTATTATTGCCGTTTAATTTTTCGATATATTAAGCACAAAATGAAATCTATAATTCAATGAAATAATTCGATAAAAAGAATTTTGTTAAAATATTGTTTTTCAATACATTATTGTATTGTATTACATACATTATAATTACTTGTTATTGTATAATGTATAAAATAGAATAAATTATATTCTTTATTTTTTATATAACGATTACATCAAAGTTCACTCATCGTAACTTATTAATGAACCTAATTGAATAATTATGATAATACGGATAATATAGAATGAATGAAGAATACTTACATTATTCATGAAGACTTATACTACAAGAAATTTTAAATTATTGATTGGCCACTTTTATAGAAAATGTATAAATAACTTTAAATTTTAATTTCTAATGAATAACACCGCCATCCTAACATTTAAAACTTAGATATGTTCGTGCATTCTTTAGTTATAAGCTTTCGTATTTTTAATGCTAAATAATGACTATTAGACTAGATTTGCAATTACCAGAAGATGAAGACTAATTAATTAAAATTAAATACTATGTTGAAAGCTATTTTAAAATGATTATATAGTGTAGTTACATTATCATGATTATGCTATAATATCTAGATAAAATTTGGTTTTTAAATATAAATAATAGCATTTCCAGATGCTGTTCTTTTCACTTTTAAATATAAAAAAATAGAAGAAATTCTAGAACACTCTACTCTTTTTAACTAATTAAAAAGTAAAAAAATAAAATATTATTATTAATCACGTATGATTTAATACTTACGTAAAACGATTTGTTGATTTTCCATTATATATATATATATAAACAATATTGCTTTTGATTATATTATATACATATCTAGCAAAATGTTTACTTTCGATACAAATTATTAATATGAACTATTTTTTTACTTGTGTTAGGAAGAAACTTATATAATAAATATTATTGATAATAATATTTCTACAATTATACAATAAGTAAAAAAATTTTTAATATAATAATTATTCCTTTTATATATATTAAAATTTTTTTTTTTAAATATCAATAATTCAAATTTATTCTAATTTTATATAGTGTAATTATCACCGAAAAACAAAATTATATGAAATCTGCCACAATTTCGTTTTCTTAAATAGCATACATACATATATAAATGTTTCACATATCATATATGTATAGGTTCTTATATCAGAATAAAGGAACTAGTTTATAATAAATATTTTTATTTTACACATAAAATGGGAAAGTCAATATGACCAATGAGCAAGTGTAATTCTCTCATCTAATTTATAATTTTTTAAATTAATGGTATAAAATAGTGAATATAATTCAAGAAAGCAAATGTAATACAAGTTATAAAAAATATGAATAAAAAAAATAACTAAAAGTAACAATAATTTTTTTTAATTTTATTTGCTCAGTCATTCCTTGAAAGTTGGCAGCTAAGATGTCACCAAGAAGAATATTGATGGCTTTCATGATAATGACCTTCGCTAGTCAATCGAGTAAAGTTTCGTGCTTGAAGCAAATCATTACCCGGAACGTTAGTGTCGTACAGCTTGGTCAGGGCAACATTGTGGAAATAATCGAGGAACAAACGTGCTCTGCTGCCGTCATACGGCTTACCTGTAGATCGCTCAACTCGTTTGTACTTGTCCTTGAAGCGCAATACCAGCCAAATCGTACAGATGCTTGCATCTACAACCGTGACAGCTGGTGCAGATATAGGTTGCTTTTTGGATTAATACGCAATCTTCAACGAAGGCGAAATTTCCTAAGGGGCAGCTACGAGCACCAAAGAATTTCCATGGACTTTCGAGATACGATTAATCGAAGGTAATAAGTTGTTTTCCACGCTACAGTAATTTCACTTTTATATACTATAGTAAATATGGAAATTCAAAATTTATCAAATATCACGAGCTACTTTACTTATATAACTTATAATAATAAAAAAGTATCTCGTACATGCCTAATGTCAATTTATAATTGAATGTACCAAATATTAAACGACGTCGATTTAATGAATTTAAATGACTTTTATGTTAACTGATTAAGCTTTATTATTAATTATTCTAAAGTGATTGGACGCAATTTATTTAACTGACTAAATATTTTTAATGACTTAAAGCCGAATTTTATTATTTGATCGTTTTTAAAATAATATTAACAGTTCGTATAAAATATATATAATAGGTAGATTAGATCTATTATAACTAAGTACCGGGGTAAATTTAAGTATATTTCAATAATTACCCTCAATGAACTTCAATAAAAGAGCTTATTTTTATTGAATATCTTTCTCAAAAACTCAAACTGTGAATTTTAGGCACATACCTATTAGATAATGTACATATAGGGCTACAAAACAGTGAAAACTTTTTTCGAAGTAATGCAAACCGTTCGGAAAGAAGCGTCCGTGATGGATGATATGAAATTACAAAACGATGGAATTTCAGTCGCGTTTTCTAACTACAGCGTGATGAAAAGAAATATTTTTCGTGATTGTTTAATATTACTGGATATATGATAATTTTATTTGTCAATACTACAAATCACTATAAGTAAATATGTTTTAAAATTAATTTTTTTTATATTATGAATTTATATCATGTTTTTATATATGCATTATTAAATCATTAATTGATACTTTCATAGTTTATAGTACTAACATAGAAATGAATAAGAATACAATAATTTGTGCAATTTAAATTTACTTTAGTGCTTCATACATTTTTACTACTTTTACAAATAATCAAAAAAATACAACTTTTTTCGAAAAAAATTTATTAAACACGTACAGAGTCCTGTATATCAATGTAAAATTAATATGAGTATTAACGGTCTTAATTTATGGTCAGGATTTACAGACCGATGTCTTAAATTTACATGTGCTTTTATTATATTATTTATACATATTAAAATAACTGTACTTGCATTTAATTTTCATAATCACTCTCTATAAAAAATTATTATGAACAATTTTTTTAAATAGCTTAAAACTATTGTTATTGATGCTAATTCTAAAATCAATTTTTTTCAAACGAAAGTATTATTCATTTTAATTAGCAGTTCAGAATTAAACTCAATATTTTCAGTAAGTTTCAATAAGTTCATTTTCAATAGACTTATTGAAAAACGTACTGTATCATACATAAATGACGTTGTTACGTCGCGAAGGTACAATTTTGCAATGTAAGAAATGTTTCTTAATTTCGCGGGGTGATATGAAGCAAGATATACAGATGCATACGTGCTACGTATTGACCTCGTTGCTACAGGCAAGGTCATCCATTTTTAAGGATAGATTAGCGGACTCGGAACAACTTAATGTATAAAAAGGGTTTATTCAAAACTTCCTCGGTGAACCTCACACGATGGAACTTGTGGGTGGGACTCGTCGGTGGAACATTTCAGTGGAACTAACCTGAGTCTTACAGATAGTCAGTATTTAACGGACTCGGGAATAAGTTATTTTCATCTTTATTATTACAAAGCCTGAATCCTAGGCATAGGCGTATTCTACGCTATTTATCATTGTATTACATTCGTTTGTGCATCAAGAAAAGAAATTTCGAGCTTTCTTAAAATCCACGATAAATAAAGTATTGTTTCTCACTTAGCGTAACTCGTTGCATCATAAAATAAGGTCGGTCCATCGGCCGACACAACGCGAACATTCAAAACCAATAGCTCTTGCACCTCAGAAAAATGGCACTTTTTTCTAAACAAACGTTATACAAGTATACAAAATGAAATTCGTATTTAAATTGTAGATAAAATAACATGAGCAAGAATATCAAAGAAGTTAAAGAAAGTTATAACATTCATAAGGATAATGTAATCTTAGTATGCGAGGGACAAAATTTTTTCAACTAGCTCTATAGTTATAAATTTCAAACACTTTTATTAATCTATAATAAATAAGTTCTTGGTGATTATATATTTTGCATTCGTCATCATTCTGTAAATTTATTTTTTTTATCATCGTTTTTTTGAACAAAGAGTTACCTAGTGAAGTATTAAGCCGCTCTAGAGATAATGCTTTATATAAAGTATTCGATATTTGTTTACATATTCATTTCATCGACATTTTATGTTGAAAATATATATTAATTTTAAACATAAAAAATACATTAACTATGCATTGTACATTATTTTTCTATTTCATAATTAAAACAGTAGATTACTTATTTCTTAAAATTTTTAATTGCTTGAATCGAAATATATTATTAAGTTTATTGTACACATGTAATATTGATTACCAATAACTACAGCATAAGCTTATTTTATGTTTCTATCATAAATTATTTTTTGCATAATTTGTACCAGTTTTATTATATGTTTATAGTAATAAATAATGGAAAATACATTTCTATAATTGTATGTCTGTGAACTCGAAAATCTCATGTAAATGTCAATTTGAATTTACAACTTGCAACAATTTAGAATTTTTACAATAAACACCATAAATACAAAAAAGAGTATTAACTTAAGAGCAAATAATCAGTAAGCTATTTCGAAGCATTCAATCTGTATAAAAATTAAGAATCTCATAATAAAAATTCAAGTTCCCAGCCATTTAATTTCTCTAAACTTAACTATTCCAAAACAAAATTCCGAAAATGCATTCATACGTTAAAAGCTTCCTTATGAAATAAAAAAAGATTTTGTTGAAAACGTCTTCTGTATATGTTATGAAATAAAAATATGAATGTAGTATATATTTATAATAACATAGTATTTTATTATAATTAATATTGCTAATAAATTAATTTACTAAAGCAAGAACGTTGTCGTTTAAATATTTATGATTTACCAATATAAAGAAAATATTAAATTACCTATACATATATATAGAGATTTTTAAAAACATGTTAATTATATTTTAAGTTTAATTGATAATAAAGTTAAACAAACTAAATAATGGTACAAATAATTTTGAAAAAAGTATATAGTACTGCTTTATTTAATTTTCCTTCTGTAAAAAATGACCTAAAAACTAATCATTTTTAAATAAAAAAAACTTTTCTTGTTACTTACTTTTCTACCATCTAAAAATATTTTATAATTAGGAATTTAACATATATAGACATACTTAAAGTAATAAAATTTTTATTTATTTTTACTTACAAAATTACGAAAATAATTTATGTATTACTTTTTTATTAAAAATAAATATAATAAGAATTAGTGTAACTTATGATAACAGCAGTATTAATTTTTATATAACTACTTATTTTTAATTATTATTTTGGTGAATAAATGTATTTCGGTATTTTTATTTATTATTATTAATTTTTACATGTATACATGTTCATATATTAAATTTTTAATTCCTTAAGAATAAAAATTTAATATATTATTAATCTTATTTATAGATGTTCGGGACATCACCATTGTCGATATAGGGTAATGACTGATCATCCGGAATCGCTTTTCTGGATACCTGCAAACATTCGTATAAAATATGCTTGTATACCAGGTGAGTCTGCTGTGCTTTTCCTGCATATATACAAATATTTTTCAATAACACAGTTACTATTTTTCAAACAATATCGCCTCATTGGATATTATCATAATGTAATTTATTGAAATTTAAAAAATACAGATATAGTTTGGAATCATGCTTTTTTAGGTAATAGTTTATAAAAATTCATTTGTCACCTATAAAATATTTTAAAAAATTCTAGAAAAATATTTTTTTAATTTATAAATTATCTTTCATTCAAGATATCATGTAACTGAACTGTTTATATTTCTATAATGAATAATTTTAATATATTAAATGATATATATTTTACATATTAAATTATTTATAAAAAATGAACTAAGTAATGTACACGTACATGTTAATAATATACAAAAATATGTAATACTTACCAGATTTTTTATAAAACAGATAAAAGTACATAGAAATATTGACTTTAGGTTAATAAAAACCAATATCACTTAATTATAATGTAATTCCGTGCCACGGTTAACGATGCATTTAAATCTTCGTTTAAAAGTTGTAAAAAAGACAATTCGTAAATGAAGTGTGATTATAATAAATTTCACCATCAATTTTGGTAAACTCAGTAACGACCAACAAGTCTACGGGTAAAGACAAAATCGGTGAGGTATACGGCATAAAACTGCATCATAACTTTGAATTGCAAACTTACTATCAGTGGACAATTAAGATACTTACACAAATATAACATAAAGATTATGTCTCTATCTCTTTTTCTGCTAATTACTACTCACTCGCCCTATTTTCTATTTATTTTTTCCCTTCTATTTATTACTTTATCTTTTTTCTTCTGACAGGACAGCATAGTTACGTTTTCCAACGTACACATTAAATCATTTAGTTTCCTTGCTGGTAATTAACGAGCTCACAATAAAAGAATTTATATACTAATAATATTCTAGTTTCCTTCAATATTTGAAAAAACATTCCGTTTCAATTTTTATATTTTACTCTTGATATGTACATACGATATTTTAAATAATATCTCACAAGGAATATTGTATAATGAGAATTTTAATTTGTTTTGAAATATTATTGAGGCTATAGTTTGTTTAAACTTGATATTGTATTTAATTGAAAATTTAAATAAAACGTTAGTACAAGTATATAAAATTCAAGTAGTATAACAATTGAAGTAAGTATACTCTTCTATTTCAGAAAAATTATCACTGCATATGTTATAAAATATTATTATTTTAAAATTTTAATCAATTAAATAAAATTAACTGTTTTATACAATCAATTTATTATAAAATAAGGCATTAAAATTTTAATACTTTGATATTTTAATTTGAAGAGATATTAATTTATAATTAGATTTCGATAAGGAAAATAATCGATAATGTAAATGTTAGATAACTAATAAGCATAAATTTTTAGATATCTCAGTCTACAAATACTGTAACGCCGAGGTGAAAGTTCCTAATGGCGAAGGTGGTTATTTAAAATCGCCTGGATATCCCTTATATTACGTTGGTGGGGTCACGTGCGGTTGGACATTCAGATCCATGCCAGGACAAAGGATAATCCTGACATTTCATGATCTCAGTATGCGGGGTGAGTTGTCATAATTAATGCCCAAATCATTAATGAAACTGATTACTGTTTCATATTTTACATTTAGAACGGCGCTTTATTATTCTCTTTTTATAGATTACGAAAGAGATGGTAGCTGCATAGACGTCGTCAGAGTTCGTGATGATGGAAATACCCTTTTCGAGTCGTGTGGTACGGCAGCTGGGATAAAAATCATATCCAATACGAATGTCATTACGCTCAACCTCGTAGCATCTACAAGATTTTATCCTGCTCGCGGCTTTTTCTTACAATATCAAGGTATACAAAAAATATTTCTCTACTTTTAATATTTTTTTAATTTTTTGCATTATATTTCTTTACACCGTATCGTAAGAATTCTCTATGAAACAGATTAATTGTTGCTATTTTAATAGTAAATTCTGTATTTTTTAGTTATTACACAATCCAATTTTATCATAACATACTAAAAATTAAAAGCATACATGATTCATATGTGACTTTTATTTTTATTGTAATAACAAAAAATGGCATTATAAGGGGTAATAGTATTGTTAACTTTTTTCCAATATTTAATGCAAGAAATATGTGGAGAAGTTTGATATAGTTGCAATATGGAAAATCATAAAATTTATAATCAAGCCAATTAATTAGATTTAAAAGAAATAGTATTACATTCATTTTTAAAAACAATACTACGTTAAATTATATTAAACTACGCATGATTGAATAGAAAAAATAAATTGAATAGTGTGAAAAAAGAATTGATATTATACTAAATCAAGCTATATATGTGTGTATATATTTATTATTTATGTACTCCTTACTTTTCACTCAAACTTGTATAAATATATAGGAAGTACATAAGCAAAAACTTGAATTAGAAAAAATTTTGTATTAAAAAATTTAATTTGAGCAATGATATTGTGTTCAAATATTAATTACCTTTTAATTTATTAATATGATATTCATTAAAATTAATTTCAATTTTCAAAGTGCATTACTTTTGTACTCACATTTTTAAAGAATAGAAATAAATCTCAAAATTATTAAAGAGCATATTATTATTGTAATTGAATCTTAAATGAGTATAAATCACTCTTAAAAAATACTAAAAAGTTTATATCTATACATATTTGTTTTAAAAAAATCACAAGTAATCTTCAATTAGTAAAAATTGAAGCAAACCCTTAATAAAGTGCTCGGCACATAAATTACAATATTTTTTACGTATTTTACTTTTTTAAAAAAGTGTCTACATATTTATTGTATATTTTTTTAAGTAAGACATCAATCTACACTGTGCGCAATTTTGTTTAAACTATTGGAGGGTTAAATGTAATTACTAAATAGGAATCTAGTTTATCGACAATCAATTTATGACAATAATATTTAGAACATTTTAAATATACCTTTTAAAAATATTTATTTATTAAATTAATTATTTATTGTCCAGCCTGTCACTTATCGAAAAAAATTTACTTTTTAATCATGATTAAAAAAAAATTTATCTGTAAAAATATCACATACGTTATTGTTTATCATTGAAATTGTTTTTTTTTGCATTAAAAAAAACTATTGGATTAATAATAAAAATTATTCAAACACTGATAATAGAAGTTAATTTAATTTGAAACCGAAATATGTGCATTTAATATATATGAGTAGACTATGGCTAATAAGAAGTAAAATACAATTAATATCTTTTTTGTTTTTATTTACACGTACAATCGTAAAAAATCATTTGATTTATATTCATTTAAATAGATATGAAGCACGTGTTTCGGCAAAACCAAATGTCAACACAGTAATTAATCCATTGCAAATTGCAAACAATTTGGTAATGATTCACAATGAAACTATAGATTGGACAGTGTTTTCACATAGATCACGAAAGTGTTAATAATGAGGATTATGACGTAGTTTTAGGATGTCCCAACGTGATGGCGCCCCTTGGAAGTTACGTATCGAATGGCACTTTGGAAACAAAGACTTTTCTTTGCGACGCGGGAACCTTGTTTGTGGACACTGGACAAAGAAGTCGTACTATTCATTGTGGCGATGGGGAGTGGAAAGAAAATGTTCCTGATTTGTCTGCTTGCGTCCGTGAGTCTGAATCCATATACTATTTTATTATTATGCAACAGCTCTGCTCTACCATCAATTTGCTCCTTTTGTTCCATTTTATTATCAGTATTTGTTTACAAAAGTATAAAATTCACAATCACATTCTCGTAATTTTTCTTTTCTAATTGCTATTAAATTTGAAATTAATAATGTTTGGATGCAAGTTTATTTCAGCATTAAAAAATAAATCGATTTGTGATCTTTAATAATATTCATCTTTCCTATCTTACTTTTGAATTTCAATTTGGAAAGATTGTAATACATTCTTCAATAAAAAGTAGAATTATTAATTAGTTTATTAATGGGATTATTAATTATTAATAATATTAATACACGTATGTAAGGCGGCCTTTCACTTTTTAATACTATTTATTCTAATTTAACAAAAATTAATCCTTTTTTGGGATTATTCTATTAAAAATGAAGAAAAAGAAAAGAAATGAAATTATTTGGTACCATGCGAATCATTAAAAAATCAATTATTTGTATTCTTCATTTGTTGCACTTGTAGTATTAGAAAAAATCAAATCTCGTAAAATTATTTTCCATCGAGTAGGTTTGGAAGCTTGTCAGGACAGATATACTTAATATTTCGCTTCAGTAAATCATTTAATAATGTACTGCACTATGAATAAAAGTTTTATAAAATGAAAGCAAAAATCCTCACGAATTAAAAGAGCCTTTTAATGTTGAAGCATATTTTATCCGTTCAGGAGGTATGTAGCAAGAGCTTTGCATTTTTCAGTGAAGGAAAAAAGAGAGAAAAAGGCGATGGAAAGTCAAAATGAATTAATAAGCATCGCTGTGGGCTGATTTTGCAGTTGAATACTTTCTTAACTTAATGCATACCCTTGGATGCGGCTACTTCGCGAACCCGTATTTGATGGGGGGAGGCATATCAATATTTACCGAGAGCCCGATTCCTTTTTGTCTTTCTTTCTCAATTTATTATCTATGAAAAAAAAAACAAAATTATTTTCTATTTGGTTTAAGACTTATCATATCGGACATATTCCTTCAATTACAATTTCATCTGCAAACCTTTACTGTGATTTGTGCTATATTCGTTATAAGAAAAATATATACTCTTACGGATCTATATAATGTATCTATTTTTCTAAACTTCTACAAGAAAGATACTAGCTATGGAGCTATAATTCAAATAATAATACTATTTTTCTTTGTAATCAATGAGCATTAATTATAAGGTATGATCTGATACAAGACAACTTAGTAAAAGGCATCTTTGATTTGATGTTATCACGAAAGTATCAATTCATGCATCTAAAAATATAACGCAAGTTACGAAGCACATAAATTTTACATCAAAAGTATTTACGTACAAAATATTATTTTGAAATGATATTGTTCGCGTAATTCTAAGTCTCGTCAGGCTGCTAGTCTGCGAATAGGCTGAGAGAGCGGAGGATCGGGGGCGAAATAAATAAACACACATTTTGGGATCAATTACAATCATTTATTAGCCCACGCGTACAAATATGGAATAAAAACCCCCTAGTCGTAGAGGGAAAAGCTTCGCAATCGCCTACATTACACTGGCACAATCATACCATACTTCGTGCGCATCTTCCCTACCTTATCGGTTGGTCAACCTCTGCGGTTAGCGAACGCGGTTCTCTGTGGATCACTACGCACTGAACTGTCGTTGCCCAGGCTTTTTGAGGGTTTCTCACGCGCCTGGGTGGTAGATGGATCGTCCCGATCCGGCTACCCTTGTGTTGATCATTTCAGCTCACACCTACACACACTCACACATACAATCTACTTGTCCAGTCGCGGCGTTAGGAATCACTCCTCGTCATTACTTTCTGGCCCGGTCGTACGGAACTGTCGTGCCAAACTCTCTTGCGGAACTTTCCTTTATGCCATGCGGGTCCTTCTGGCTTCCGCATTTTCTTTTTCCTCCCACTCCCTCTTGTCTTCGCTGCAGCGCTTTCCTCGCGCCACCGCCGCGCCCCGTTCACGCGTCCCCCGTTCACGTTCCCCGTCTATCGGGCCCTTTTGCCAGAACAGATATTTTAAAAAATAATTTAAAAGCATTTGCATTTTATTCTTAAGTATAAAGAATTACGCAACGACTACCTGATTAATTGACTTAACTGAAATTTTCAACGGAATGCTCGATTGATAACTTATATATAGCAGTAAAACATAGATATGACTAAATTTTTATACCTAATAATTATTTTATTTCCTTTAAACAACGTAAACACAAACGAATGTTTTTATTCATAGTATTATTTTTGTAGTGGTTTTGTAGTGATCAACATGAAATCAAATAAGCTCTCAAGTGATGACATATGACAGGACTTATATTGGCTTTTAATGCATCTTTCCTTTGCCAATATACGCAAATAAATAACATTCCGATTCAATAGGTAAAGAATTTTTCAAACATGTTGCATATAAACAATAAATTACGAATAATCTGGCTGAGGACTAAGAGATCGCCAGTTAAAGAAGTAATAGTAATTGTAATAGTAATAGTAGTAGTAGTAGTAAATGTATTAGTAAATAATGTAATAGCAATAGCATCAGTATTAGACCAAATATCAAACGGGTCACCGAGCCACACCTCGAAACGCGTGATTCGCAAATAAGGAGCTATGGCGAGGGGATATTCAAACTCGAAGAACTCGAGATAAGCAAGAACGCGTGCGTGAATCCAAAAAGCCAGATTGATTTCAAGGGTAGCGAAACACTGAGCAAAGGCCAGTTCAGGGTACGGCGCAGGAGGCGATTAGAAATTGAAAGGATGATCCGAGCGAAAGAGCGAGAAGACAAACGGAATGCCGAAAGACCAGGTTACGCACCTGCTTACCATCACCAAGGCAGAGGTGGTTCGACGGGTTCTATGAGAACACAATAGAGGGGAAGCCGAAAGGTAGGGGAAGACTCCGGTCGAAGAAACCATACCAAAACTCCGATGCTTACATAGGGACATCGACAGCCGCAGTTGCGCACCGTCGACATAGGAAGCGCAACCACGTGTGCCGCACTCGAAACATTGAAATAACAGTACCTATGAAAGGTCAGTGATCGTGAGGCACATCCGGAGTGATAGTCCAGAACAGAGTAAAATAATTGTGCCTGGGTCCCTTTTGTTCTGTTACGAGTGTCGCAATGCTTATGTGATCTTCCCTTCACGCGAGTTTCGTGTTCGTACTTAAAAAGCCGATTGCAATTTGTGGTGACTTGCAGTATTAGATTAACTTGTGAATACTTCGACGTTGTCTTTATTTTATACACTAGGCGTCAAATAATGCGTCATTCTTTTGTTCGCTACACAATAAAATATTTTCGAAATTACAAGAATTCGCACATGTGACACGTACTTTCACTAAAGACATATTCATTCTCGATTAGACGAATTCTATCTTATCGTATCTGTTTAATCGATCAAGTAATTTCACATTATTACTGAATACTGTTCTGGCATAAAAAGACCGTTTTATATTTAAAATGAATTGTTGCATAATAAACTGTTTTATACAGATTCATCAAGCTATAAGAATACTTGCATATTGTTTACTTGTAATTTTATTGCTGTTTGATTAATGGTAAAATATTAGAGTAAAAACTATTAAATATGATGTTATGAACGATACAATAACATCAAAACATTCTTTGAATAATTTTTGGAATCATAGCAATTATAATTCCTATCTTCCAATCTTATATATTCGTTCTTTCATTTCATGCATTAATTTTCTTGGACATAATTGATGTAAAAAACTCCCTTTATGATATCTGATGAAGTTCTCTTCTATCTCTTGAGACTTTTCATTCTCTTTCTATAATATTATTATTCATAATATATCAAATATTGATCAATGCATCTCAAATTTGATTTTAAATACTTTATTCGTGACAAGAATAATTTACAAATTACTATCTTCTTTGTTTGACGTATAAAATTTTTTTAACCAAAAATACCTGAATATGTTTGTAATCTAAAATTGATATAATCAATCACAGTGCGTCTGTAAGTTATATAAATCTTATGTTATATAAGTAATATAAAGACCGGGTGAAAAATAAAACTTGAAGTGGATGAAAATTAATGGCTGATTTAAATAGTTTTACGTAATATATCTTATGTCATTTATACTATATTATACTATACTACTTACCTATATGATACGCCATTAAAATAAAAATTTTTTAGAATTATAAACAACTTTATTGTTACATATAACCAACTTTTTTGGTTATATATACATTACTGTATACTATTTTTAATTAAATTGCACAATTTTAATAATAAGTCCAATATGTACTTACAACATAAATACCATATTATTTCGATAAAACATATTATAATTTTATCTTTAATATTTTATTTTTTTAATTCAATACACCTAAATTGATAAGAAAATCAAATATATAAATACGTGAAAAAATGCAATATTATGTAAATAAATTAATGATAATAATTTGTTTTCAAAGCGCAAAATTTACAATTTGGTCTGAAAATTGAAAACTTCTAGCTTCAGCGCAATACTTTCTTTAATCGTATGATAAATTCTTTCTTAAAAAGGGCTGATACAGAGAATATTAGCAGAGTCAATAAGAAAGGATGATGCGCAAGTTCCACATGTTAGTATTGAGTAATTTTTACCATACCTCAACGCAATCATAAACGTTTAAATTGATACAGATTAGCTCCCATTTTTTTCATGGTTTATCTTTTTACTTTACTTATCTTACAAATGACAATTATTACAGAAACATAGTTTTATGTATTTTTTAATACTATTATAAATTTGATAAAATAATTTTTTTTTTCAAATATTTTTATAAAAAGTATTTTGATTTGATAATACTGATTAATAATTGATTAATAATGTGACGTAAAAGAGTTTTAAACATATATGTTATACAATTTCTAAATGAAAATACGTTCCTAAAAGTTGATAACTATAACTTAATAATAAGTAAAATATTTATTCATATATTTTATTTGTTTAATCGCAATACGTTTAATAAAAACACTTTAGTTATTAAAACAAATACCGAAATTTTATAATTATACTTCAAATAAAGCTACGATAAGTAACAAATAAAGTAAAATAAAAAACAACTTGAAATAAAGTATAAAATTATAGGTTAAAATATAAATATTAATTCTATTTATTATTTATATTTATTATTATGAACAACATTAAATTTTAAAGTTTATGTAATTACTCGGTTTATTTTACATTACATGAATAATTGTTTTTTAATTTTTTGGTCAAGTTGTTTTTAAAACGATACAATCGATTCAAGATTATCTGTAAAGATGCGAAAATTAAAAGTTATAAAACAAAGTCTAAAATGCATTGCTTAACAATAGTTTATTCTTCAAAGTTAATAATAATTTAAAATAACTTTTAAAAAAAACTATTAATATTATCATAAATAATATTATCACTAACAAAAAAATATAGTATTATTATACTATAATATTTATTTTTGATAAAAATCAAACTAATTTAAAATACAAATATTTATATGCAAATAAGTCTCTTTACATGAAATGTCGATGCAAATACATTTTACACATTAAATCTTTTCAATAATTCACTCTGCTATTCTGAAAATTATTATTTTATAATTATTTAAATATTTAAATACGGCGTTAATTGTCATTTGACATTTGGAAAGGAATCATATTACTCTTCTCTATATAATATTGATGATAGTTTTTAGAGATACTATATAAGAATTAATGGATGTAATTTTCACAATTATAATATATCTAGATAGTATAAAAATGTTTATCGATTTTAAAATTATCTTTTATTATACTACAATTTTCTTTATTTCAAATGTATTATAAATAGCACATATATAATTTAGATTCGTCAATAATTTGTTATAAGAAAAAATTATTAAAAATATTTTAATTGCTTAGTTTTGGTATTTAATTAAATTTTAAAAAGCCTTTTAATAGTCTACATATTTAAAGTAATTAGACATTTTTATTTTGATAATTTTTAACAATCATTACTAAATAAGAGAAAAATCTATACCTCCGTACTTTTATTTAGTTTGAATTTAAGCTTATGAAGTACAAATAATTATACATATATGCATATATGTAAATTAAAAACATTTTTTAAATCTTTAAAAAATACTAAATTAAATGGTTATTAAATAACTTATTTTATTCTGTATAGAAGATGAAAATCCATAAGAATGCAAACACATTTCCAGGTGATAACTTAAGCTATTTATTTACATCAACAGATTAAGGGTCATTAGAAAAGCTCAAAGATATTCCAGAAATACGGAAACGAAACCCACATTTTAACAGATTTCATGTAATTTCTGTTAAATAAAAACTTATTGGTTCAATAAAAGAAAATTTATAATTAATATTCGAATACATTTGTAATTTTATTCGAGCTTCTCCTTAAGTCAATAAGAGTTCCATTTACTTGAAAGAACGTATGCGAATCAATTATTTTGGATCGCTATTTACACAGTCTTACATATTAATTTTTGTATTTCAGTCATCCATCTCGAATTATGAACTGCATTAATTGTTATATTATTAATTAAACTTCGTTAAAATAAATTCAAGATGGACAATATATACTTTTTCTATACGTATTAAGAAAGTTTAACCCTACTCCCCGGATGCAATATCATCAGTCTGTTTGATAATTTATGTACGCGAAATATAGTGACAATAATCCAAATCTTGGAATTTGTTTACATGTAACGAGTGTCAATTGACTAGGGGCTGGTATTATTTGATAACCTTCCATTTTATGACAGCATACGTTCAATTACTAATTCTGATGGCCAATTTCATTCTAGGTCAAGCAGTTGTTTTAAATACAGAATGTTCTTTTTTAAAATTACTAACTTTATTATTGTGTATATTAAATTCCTCAAATTTGCATTTTTTATTAATTTTTTTATTTTAAAAAAATTGTATCTACTCTTTAAAAAATTATAGATTTTATTATTTATTTATTTTCTTCGAAAATAGCAACACAATGTTTAAGTACGATATTTACATATCACTTTAGATTTACTACACGTATTCAAATAAATGGTCAAATTTTTATTAACACGTAAAAATAAATGATAAAAATTTCAATTCTAATTGATGAATTTTTTATTATCATACAAATTATTTTTTAAATACTAATCGTTTTAACGATTTAAACTTAAAAAAATTTATTTTTAACTGCCGGAAAAATCAACTATTTACTCAATTTTCAACAAGTAAATTTTTTCATAGAAATGAAAAATCTATTTTGGATACATAAAACATAAAAAACAACACGTCTCAAATAATGTATTATGTTGCTTGTATTATTGACTCTAAAGTAAAAATTATTTTAACTAATATAAACTATATTGTTTTTATATATAAGTGCTATACGAACCAAGTTTAAAGATAAATATTACACCTCTCGCTCATCTCAATATTCTGTTACATGTAAACACGTATTTACTAGTTAAGATACAGACAAGTTCTCATTTATACTACTATCGTTTGTTTAACTTACCCCAAAACTCGAGCATTTTCCTTCTTCTAAATACATCACAAATCAATCGAATTTCGCAAAAACCAGATATTAAACTACTGCATTTGTAAATACTAATCAACTACCACTTAATTCACCATTATCATTTAATTCCTTCTCAGCTTCGACAGATTTAATCATTAAAAGTGAAGCTGACGACACAAATCAACTTGACAACTTATCAGGCGGTGTCAGTTACAACAGCATCACAAAACAGATAACAAGAATAGACCGGGAACCAGTAAACAGAGTCGTTACAATTGATAATTATAAAATCATGGATCAGTCACAGCCATCTGTAATAAAGGACACAGACTACGTCGTGGGTTAGTTACCTTTAAATTTATCTGTTTTTTTACAATTCTTGATATACATTCTGCCATTCGAAACTTTTGTTTCTTGTCACCATTAATATTTTTAATTTGCATTTTTGAGAAGAATTAAGCACTATTAGGTGCAGAAGAAAATTGAAAACATAATAAATAATACTATTTTTTTATTTTAAATGAACGTTTAATTATCTATATAAAACCATCATGAACGATTTTTTATAATTTTTTATTGGAAATATTCCATTTAATACATAAAGAACGAATTAAAAATATTAGCTACTGCGCAAATAAAAATTTAATTTATATTTTTGCTTATAATTTAGTTGATGTTATAATCTACTGAATTATTAACAATATTGGTATGAATCAATAGATACATTATTAGATCAATCTTAATATAAATATATAATAATCTGCAAATTATTCAAATAAACATAATACATTACTTTATCACACATCGATTATACTTATTTGAAAGGTTTCAGTTGAAGCAAATTTTTAAAAAATCGTAGAAAAAAAAGAAAAAATAATAATATTAACCATTTTTTTACACAAGAATGTATTTGATATTTTCTTTACATATACATTTAAATGTAATTATTTAATCTAAATTTAATATTTTATTGAAAAATTTTATCGAATCAAATTATTTAATGTAAAATCCTTTACTTAGAAAAAAGAAACAAAAATGTTCGAATAACTGTTCTAAATATTAATACATCAATTCATAAGATTTTTAAATAGATTTTTATTTAATAAAAATTTTTAATTTGCGTTGTTACATTTCGAAACAATTTGAGTTTGTTTGAGAAAGTTTTAAAACAAAGTAAATGAAATTATTAATTTAGTCTTAATAAAAGTTTAAATTTGGTTGAATAGAAATATTTTATTGACCTTTATATGTTAAACAAAATATACTGGTTTCCCTTAAAATAAGATTGATATTCAATTTCATTAAAAATTTTTAATATATGTTAATAAAATAGATGTACTTTAAAATGTATTAAATATACGATTCAATAATATGTACTTTAAATTTTAGACATAATTCTGCCAACAATTCTCATCGCACTACTTTTTGTTGGCAATGCTGTCATCGTTTACTTCATTTTCCAATACAGGAAAAGGTTAATAAGAATATTCTTTTATGAAATAATAATTGTAAAATGAATTAACGTCTTATTTTTAATGTGTAACATTATAAACAGGAACATGGACAATAGTTGTATTAAAACGTCTGCAGATACTCAAGGAGAGGCGATTATATTAAATTCGACAAGTAATGGAAATCCTCGTGTTTGATTGTTACTTTTAAATAAAAATTAGCATATCAATGTCATGAAAGGCCTAATCATCGATGCACTTATTAGTTACTAACTTCCACCTCTATTATCCACAATTGTTTCATTTTCTTTACTGCCAATGTACCAAAATTAAAATATTCAGTGACTGATAAATTACTTACTACTACTAAAAAACTGATAAATCTAATATTTTTATTCTCTTAACATTTGTATACACATCAAAATGAATATAAAGTTTAAAGTATAATTATTGCAATCAAATTATAAACATAAAAATTATAAATCAAAGAAGCATGTTACTACGTTTTTAAATTTGCAATCACATAAATGTAATGTATTAAAAGGTAGTAAAGAAATATATTGTATGAATATGTGCTTATGTATATATAAATATAAATAAATAAACATATATATATATATTTAGTTATTTAGATTAAATAAACGAATATTTTAATAAATGTGACTATTTTTTATTTTGTACAATTGAAAATCAAAATTTTAATATATTTAGGATAATTTTCACAATATGTAAAACTATGTACAATGTATTGATGGGTAAAATTTGTTAGAAATATTTTTGTAGTGGTTCACCCAGAATTTCTTCTAATGTTCGAACAGCATTTTGAGCATTTTTCTCAATAACTTCATCTTCATCCTCTAGTAATTCAGCAAGGAATGGAACAGTCTCTGGTAACAAAGGCATGAAGTCTTCTCCAAGTTTCCGCACAATCTCCACCTTAAATATATACACATATATAAACATAATGTTTTCTGTAAAAAAATTTTTTGAATTAAATGGAAACATAACTTACTAATGCATCAAGGGCAGTATTGCGAACAAAAGGCTTGCTATGTCTGGTTTTCAGCAAAACCTGATATACTAATTGTTTGTGTAAAGAATCGTCTGTAATCGCACCAACAAAAGATGCAATGCAGGGAATAACAAAATCTTTTGCTCTTTGTTCATACTCTAATTTAGTACCTAAGGTATTCTCTACTTGATCAACAATAGGTTGCATTAGAGTTTCAAATCTCTCTTTATTTATGAAATCATGAGCATCGTAAGTAAAAACTCGAGAAAGTGTAAGTAATATTTCTTGGGTTAATTCAATTTTGCTAACTTCATCCTCAAATACTATTTCAGGCGTCTCATTGTTGCAAAAAATATTATTTGCAATTAATAATGATGCAGCATGTTTCAAAAAATGCCCAGCAAATAAAACAAATAATGATTTAAGACATTCTGCTATATTTGCTGATAGCCTGTAAAACAAAATATTTCATATTTTTAATTCTCAATATTAAAAGCTTACATTATTTATTTTTTACCTATAAAACGTTATATTCCTTTGCTTCTGTTGAGAATTTCTAGCTGCCCAATCATACAGCCTATAAAAAAGAGGACGAAAAGTAGTTTCACTTAATTTCAATACCAGAGCAACCAGTGCTTTACTTGCACTTTCTTCAACATTAGTAACATATACAATAGTCTTTTGACTATCTGTTTCTATCTCACTTTTAAAAATTATTATTTCTTCACGAAATTGAAAAATTTTTAAAAACAATGTACCTAAGTCAGGAATTAAACTGTTGAGTTCTATTTCTTGAGCATTTCTAAAGGACTCTGCAAGAACATTCATGAGTGAAGGAATACATTGACAATACTTTTTATTTAATAAAGTATTATACGTTTTATTTATAGCTGGTAATAAAATGCGTAAAGGAATAGAATTTGACAATTTCTGCATTGTAGCTTTTAATCGAACTGCTACTAATCCAACCTAAATATTAATAATTTTTTTTATTATTATATTACTTTGAGCAATCTTGGAACAAACTAATTAAGTTGAATTAAATTTTATGAAAACTCACCTTTGGATGACCAAGATCGGTATAAAGAAAGGACATTCTAGTAAGTTCAAATAGTAACTGATCAACGTACAAAGATAAAAAGTTTCCAATCGATTCGACAACTTTTTGTAATGCACTAATTATACTTGTGATAACAATATCTGGCATTTGTTTATGACAGTGTTTATCTAAAAGACGAATTATAACCGGTAAAAATTTATTTAGACTCTGAATTGCGTGTATTTTCATAGAACTACACAATTCTGCTACACACAACACAGCACTACTTAAAACAGCACCTTCTCGTTTTTTCACAAGTTCGGTTGCTAAATCAAGGACCTATTAATATAAAACATGATTATTTTAATTGAATTGCAAATTAAAAATAAAAAACAATAAATAAAATTTTATTTAAGAAAAAAAAATCTTATGATCAGTACTTACTGATCTGAAAATGCTTGGATATGAAGAAGCCAACAACTTAGCTAACAATTTTAAAGTGATCAATGCTGTCTGTTGAATAACTTCCATTTCTGGATTAACAAATTTATGAGGCCCACTTAGAATATTAGTGATTGGATTAATAAAAGATAAAAGATCTTCATAATCTTCTTCAGTAAACTTTTTTTGAACAAGTCTTGTATTTAATAATTCAAAAGCCTTTCTTCTTACACCGAAGTATTGATGTTCAATTAATTTGGCAACATTAGTTATAAAAACTTTATTTGGCAACAAATTATTTACTAAATCCAAAACATCATAAAGTCCATGAAGCATAACTTTCCAATATTTCCCATTTCTTTTTCCTTGATTAATATCAGTATTTTTCGTAGTACTTTGTATAAGCATTATAATTTCTACCATTAATAAATTATATAAAGGTTTTAATGTTTTTATATTTGTTTCATTAAGTAAAGCTACTCGATTAATAAAATCTGAACGAGACAAAATGGATATCAAAAATCGAACTATTATGAACTTGTAGTGCCTTAAATGTTTAGGTAAACAATTCGTCAAGTTGAAAATATAATTGCTAAAACATTATAATAAATACATTAGTTTCAATTTAAAAAAAAAGTTAATATAATAAATGTAAATAAATACATGAATAATTTTAATTACCCATAAAAATCTATATTCTTTTCACCTTCCTTAATTTCAGCAGGTAGTTCTCTTAAGAAACTTATCAATTTAATACAAACTTCAATAATTTTCTGAATTGAAAATTCTTGTGAAATCGATAAAGCAAAATGCGATCTTTCTAAAGATAAAGATGTTTCTAAAGATATTTGCGAAGACTCGACATTTCTTGAAAAAACTTGACTTTCAAAAGTGAGTAAGTAATAAAAGTGTAAATAATTATCTAATAACTGCAATAATTTATTAAATATTGGAGTTCTCCTGTGTTCTGGAATGTCTGGCAATGATGTTATAAATAGTCTTAAAATTTCACAAATATGATTCTTATTTTGTGTACCAATAATGATAGGCACAACAGTTTCAATGGTCTTTGATATAATTTGAATAGAATAAGCATCATCTTGTCTGAGAACAGTACTACCCATAAAAGTAAAAATGGGCATTATATTTTGTAAAGCTCTTTGAATGTCTGCAAATTTAAATAGTTCGACCAAAACTAATAAAGCATGATGATGAGTTTGGGGATTACGAGAGATCCGAATACATTGAGCAATCATATTAACGTACGTATCTGCATTTTTAATGTTACTAAATTTTTTGGCTGAAACCAAATAATGAATAGTTGATAATACTAATTGGTTAGTATATTCAACTGAACTTTGTTCTTCAAAGCATAAAGATATTTTTAAAATATGAAATAAGGCTGGAATTAAGAGTTCTTCATTTTTAATTTTATTTGAATACTGTATAAATTCCAATAAAGTTATCCCCCTTTTCCATTTTCTGCTATTAACAATTTTCAGATCGTATTGACAATTAGTATTAATGACACGTTTTTTTTTTTTTAAAGATTCTGTGCTCCTTTTTAATTGAGTACCTTCATCATTAATATTTACCATAATTTTTAATTCATCTACCACTAATTCAGCATCTATATAAATTTTCTTCACCAACTTAGTAACTGCAGAAATGATTGAATCAATGTTACTGTCTGTAACAGTATCAATCAATTTTGCAAAAAATTCTGTTTGCAATTCTTTTGATAACTCACCCAATTTAGAAAAAAATACATTATCAATTTGCTTTATTACTAGTATACTTAAATATTGTTTTAAATTATGTGCTAAAATTTGAAAGTTACAAGTTATACATTTAATGAAAAAATTCCAAACAATTTCATTGTCTAATGCTGAAACTATGCTTTGATCGAATCTTTGAAGTATATTTTTTAATAGGTGTTGAGAAAATATTTTTCCTTCAAAATTAGCTTTGTTTAAAAGGTCATGTCCTAATGGGATTAATTCTGTCAAAATCATATCCCCACTAACATGTGTTAAGAGTTCAAGTAATTGTGAACTAACATGAATGGGAACTTTCTTTGTTATAATTGTTTCAAACAATAATTTTCTTATTTTCTCAAACTTTGGTCTTAAAACTGCTTTTAATTGAAAACTCACGTCTGGATCAGGTGATAAAAAAGTATACAAAAATAATGATATCTGTTTTGAATTTAATAATATTTCAGTACTTCCTTTCATAAGTTCAAGTAAAAGTACAGAATATCCTTCCATTGATATATTAAACGTTTGGGATAATTTTTTTAAAATATCTATTGCTGCTTGTCTACAATGATTATTTTCAGAACTAAGGGTTATTAATAAATTTATAACAAAAGTACTGTCGTTAAAAATCCATTTAAAAGATTTACAACTATCAAGTAGAACTAAGCATATCTGCAAACAATGAAACGAAGTTTGTGATTTTACTGGCTTAATAAATAACTGAGATAAAAACCTAATAGTGTCTTCTACATTCTTAAAATGTCTTTGAAAAAATATTTTTAAATACCATTCATAGTGTAATTTCCTTTTATGATAATTAGCTCTCCATTGATCTAAAATTATTCCATCAAACACAATTTCTATGAGGCGCAGAATTAATTGACTTCTTTCAAAATCTTCTTCAAAATCAAATTTTATATTAACATTTAAGCGTCTATGAACCATTTCTAAAACGTAAGTATTAACTTGTAATGGTAAACATCCTTTATTAATATAATTCAAAGCATCAAGAAGTTTATCAGTATTTATGTGAGTAGCACCATTTAATGGTACTAAATGTGGAAAATTCGTTACCATTTTAGCAGCTGTTTCAATTACTTCTCTTGCCATTTTAAGTTCAAGATTACCTACAGATACTCGACAAACAGATCCCAAAATTATCATATTGAAAAAAATTGATGCAGCATCTTTATACATTACTCGCTGTCTCAAAGCTCTTAAAATATTAGCTCCTGGTGGTAAAAGATTAGAAATTAAAATATTATGAAAAGCAATTGATCTTATTGATTCTGCATCTCTTGATTCTTTTACTTCATCTGCTACAGTTTTTAAATAAGAATTTCTTTGAGCAAAATCGGATATTAATATCTGCATCGTAATATCTACATCTTTATCTTCAATAGGAAATAAATAAGGGACAACTATTAAAAAAATATTAGTTTCATTTTTTTCTTCGCATAAATTCAATAAATGTTTTAAAGCTGGTTTGGCTAGTATTTTTTTACCCATAACATGACACCTTGAAACTAAAATTATTAATTCATTAACTAATGTATCGACTGTAAAAAATTTCTTCAATATATTCATTGGCAAATTTAATAAAGCCCTTACTACATTATTATCATCATCATTAAATCTTGCTAATAAAGATTTATTTACCATTTCTCTAATATTATCTGATATAGTTATATCTTCTTTACTTAACATTTTTATTGCTAAAATTCGCTGTTCTGAATTGCTATGATTCAAGCCTGTAAAAATATCTATAGATTCTTCTGTTTTTGAATTCATTAAAAATTTTAAAATCTGGCTTTTTTGCATGTTTGATTGTTCTACATGCATTAAATCATGTAAATATTTATCAAATGAGTTTGGATATTTTCTTTCAATACATTGATATAAATTAATAAAATAATCTTTAATATTAACGGAATTCGTATCTGATACAACATCATTTGTCAATGTACACTTTAGTATTAATAATACTTCATCCTCATCTAAAGGAATTTGAGTAAAAATATTACTTATCATTTTTTTCACCTCAGAATTATCATATTCTGAATTTTGTTTAATATATTTAAGTCCAGTATTAAGAAGTAAAATAACAAATTTAGAGATTTTTACACCAGAATTTTTCACTTTTATTATAGTATCAACAAACCAAGACCTATTTGAAAATTTGAGCATAAGATTTTCAGAAACTGTTGATAAACTATTAAATGGATTATCGTATATAAATAGTATTAACAGTAACAATTCTTGAGTAAAAACTGGTTTCTTAAGAGATTTTAGAACTAGTTTATCCATTGTTTCATTTTGAATCTTAGTTTTTGTAATTAGTTTAGCAAATATCATATATGAACTTGCAGAAAAGTCTAACACTTGACTAGATAATCCTTTCAACAAAGCTGACAATATGTGATTAAATTGAATATCTGTAATAATAGAAGAGCATTCAATACTTCCTAACAAGGCAGTTGAATAAAATGCATAAAGGGTATTTAAACTGTCAGCTTTATCTATACAAATTTTTGTTGCAATGGTTACATGTTCACATATTAGCTTAAGGAACCCATTGTCATTAGCAACTTGATTTATTAATAATGAAGGAGGTAATGGATCACGAGTTTTCTGTATTGACTTTAACCAAAACCATTTATCACTCGGATTTGATAAATCCAAAAGTTGCAAAGCTCTAAAAATGTTTTCAATATTAATAAATGTTTAAAACATAATTTATGTAGTTAATAATTTTAATTAATTATTACCTTACAAAGATCCGTGATTCATGATATGGTAAGATTAGTAATAAGTAATGATCTTTGTTTAATTGATGAATATGAAATCTGTGAATCAACCATTCTAGTGCTTTATGGGCTGTATTTAATAAAAAATATGGAGATAGAAGTATTAGAAATTTTTCTATCTCTGTGTTTAGTTTTATATTAACTTTTTGGTCCTGAACAGACCGTTCTAAGTTAATAGAACTGGATGAGAAGAGAGTATTTTTAAAATCTTTAAATATTTCAGCTAATTTAATCAACTCTTCTAATCCACTAATACCTGTTAGAAATTAAAAAAATTAATTTTCTTTACTCTTATTTGCTCAATTCAAATTTAATAATTTAATGATAAAATTTTTTTACCAATATTATAAACAGTATCTCTATCAAGATTAGCAGCTTCTTTTGAATCAAATAATAAACTTGGTTTTCGTTTATCTTGAAGTAGTAATGTAGTTTGAGGAGTCCTCAATCTTTTCAGTTGCTCTGCAAGAGATGTTGCCATTCTAAAATTTTCAGACTAGTTTCAAATAAATGTAAAAATATATGTAAGATAAAACAAATAACATTAAAATATAACCTTTTTATTATAAATATAACAATGATAACCAGTAAGAAAAAAAATAAATACAATATCAACTAAATAATCAGAATTCATACATTTATCAACACATTGTATATATCTTGAAATAAGTTCTAAACTTTAATAATAAAAAATTAATATTACATAGATAAAACATTTAATAATTATAATAAAAATTTTATTTAAAAAAATATTACTCTGTAAAAATAAATTTATACCTTAATAAATTAACGTTTCTATTTGTATTAAAATGTTTTCAAAATTATATTTATTTACTATCAATTTTTAATGGGAACTTAAATTGGAAGTTAAAAAATTTTTTTTGTTAAATATAAGGAAACTTTGGTAGGTGTTGATAAAAATTAACAGAAACAAAATGCTAGATTTTCACAGACCTAATCAATGTTTACTGCTTAGCTAGATTTTTTTAGCTCTTTTTTTATAAGATATACAAGGTATACATTAAATGTTTATTCTTTTTTTCTATTAATATGCTTTAACAATAAAAGCTCAGTCCTTATTTAATTTCATATATATGTATGTATTTATTATTTTTTATTTTAACATAATATTGAATAAAACATTCTAATATTATTAAAGTAATTAATTTGTACTGAAATTTACTCAGAATAAGAAACTAATTATTCAAAATAAGCTTTTAAAAAAAGATACAAAAATAAATTGGGCTAATGTATAAGTTATTCCCTAAATTTCTTTATTTTTATACGCAAATTATTATTTTCACATTATTTTACAATATAAGCTAAAACAGAACTCCTAAAAAAGTACGTAAATCTTATTATACGTAAGCATAACCTAAACCAATACAAACTTACTCTCAATATTTTTAATTTTTCAAAAATACTTTTTAACTTTTATTTAATTAATAAAAAAATTACATATTAAAACATTAATATTTTAATTATTACAAGAAAAAATTACAAATATCATTAAAGTTACATTTCTTATTCGAAATGAAAACACGTGTTTTTAGATTTCACTGTTGAACACATGGATACGAAACATGAATCACAATTTACAATTTGAAAACTATAAAATAAAGAATGTAATAACCAACGTATACGCATGCGTGCATTTTAAGGACATAATATAAAAACAACTTTTTTTTCTAAATTGGAATTTTGAAAACAAAAATCATTGGAAACTACAGTTTTTAAGATTTAAATAGGCAAAAATAAAAAAATTAACGTTTAAAAATAGTTAATTAAAACGCAGTTAATATTTGGACAATTCTCCTAATTTTAGTCTTGACTTGATATAGGTTATAATTTATTGGATATTTTATTTATATTGGTTCTGAAGTATATATATTTTTTTAGTTTAAGTGGAAAACTTGTTTCTATGATAAAAGAAATATATAAGTAATAGTATCACTAGAAATTTTCTTTACATATCAATTGAAAATGAAAATATAATAATGGTAATTGATAGAAATTAGCTTTTAAGAACTTTTTTAAAATAATTTGTCTCCAAGTCCCAATCTCAATTGGAATCATTTTTAAATTTTGGATAAAAAATTCATCATAATTTTTCCGACTTACTATTTCGGTTGTATTAAATTATTTCTTACACTTTGCTCAATTAAATCGCTTTTTATTGTTATACAATGACTTCGATATACTATATTGAATTTCAAAATGATATTCTTTTGCTTCGTTCATTATCCATAAAATTCTTTAAATTTTTAATAAATCTATGTTACGTTCAAATTGAAAATTAAACGTATCATAATTATACTGAATAATGAACAATTATTAGCATTACGCATATTTTATGAACAGTACTAAAAGATCTATAAAATAGTGAGCATAAAATTCAACGTTTAATGCTTAAAAAGCGGATTATTATAATTATGCTTTCAAATTCATTCGATTTTATGTAATATAATTTATAAGATATAAGTTATTTTTTTAATCAATTAAGAAAATACGGTCTTTTATCATTAAATGACAAAATACAAAATAGGTATTTGTTATCTTTTCTTACGATGATAAAAATTTTAATTTCAATTTTTTGTATTTTTAAAAGAAAAATGATTGATATAGATTCAAACTGATACAGCTTGAGATGCAATTACTGTATGTAACTTTCACTTACGAGGTTTTAATTGCAATTTTCAAAAAAACTAACCTCTAAAATAATTATCTTAGATATAAATTGATGTAAAATAATTATTATTGTTTATAATCACATATATTTCATTTAAGTATTTTGTTATTATACTATAATTTTTCAGTAAAAGAATTGTCTCATTGGATGTTTTATAACAATGGAAAATATTTTAAATAGGGCTTGAATGAATATTATGAAACTACATTGTTTTATTATTTTTTAAATTTAATTCAAGGTAAATATTAAATCGTTTATAGGAAAATAAAGGAATTTAAAAATAAAATATGGATAGTCAAATTTGTGCTGATGGTAGACTTCATGATTTAATTGATGATGAGTGGAAGAAGGATAAACTACCAGTTGATGAAATTCTAGTACCGTTAAGTGAATTACCTGATCCAGAAAGTGATAATGGTGACTCCCATATGACTTTAAAAGAATTGGAGCAAAAATGGAATAATCTAGCTCTTGGAACACTCAGTGAAAATCATCTACATTCGCCAACTCCTTCACATAATTAACACATTTTTTAGATTGAAATCAAAACGATATATAATGGAATTTCCAAATATTGGAGCTAGATGCTCAGTAAAAGAATGTGGGCGGCTAGATTTTTTACCAATAATTTGCACCCATTGTTCCAATGTATTTTGTAACGAACACTTTTACATAACAGCACATTCTTGTTTAAAATTTATTACTAAAACTGCAACTGGGACAGAAACCACAACTACCTTTTGTTGTTCTGAAGAACTTTGTTCAGATAGATCACTAATAGAATTACAATGTTCAAAATGCAAAAATCATTTTTGCTTATCTCATCGTACTCATAACTGCATTAAAGAAGATAAAGAAAAATTTTTGAAGGAGTTACAAAAACGGAATAAAACTAAACAAGATATTTTACAAGTCAAAACAGCTATTGATCTTGAAATTATAAATAAACTTCGTAAATCAAAAAATTCAACTATGGCAAATAAGGTACAATAATATTAAGTATAATAGTATAATAAATAAAAAATATATAGTATTTATGAAAAGAGATTTTTATATTTTAGGTACAATTAATGAGACTCAAAGCTAAATCTGTTGGTTCTAATAATATCCCAATAAGCGATCGTCGTTATTTTCTAGTACACCCACCAGTTAATTGTTCAGTTTTTTCAGGTTCTAAAGCAGTTTTTGTTTCTACTAATTGGAGTATTGGCAAAATCATTGATTCAGTAGCCAATTCATTAAAAGTTCCAAATTCCAATAATGTTGTAAATGTTAAAAAATTAAGAATGTATCACTATTTAACAGGAAACATTGTATCTAATCAAATGGATGTAATTTTATCTGAATTATTGAATTCTAACATTGTATTAGATGGACAGGATATTATTTTGGAATATTCTAATGATGATAATATTGACTGCTCATTGTACAAATGAAGAAGGCAGTTTATTCAGGCTTTATTTAAACAAAAAATTAGTTGTAATTATGTAGTTTATTAATTTCATGTCTGGATGCATATGTTTTACATTTATCCATTGAAAACTAAAAAGAACATTATGCAATACCAATAAAAGTATTTTATTAATACATTAATAATTATAAATTTAAATAATAAAAAATACAAAAACATTAAACAATGGCGAAATAAATAATATGTCTTTACAATGTAAAATTTATTGTCTAATTAATAAAAAAAAAATACAAATTGATTTGGCACTGGACCCTCACCATTTTCAGATACATTTATAAAAATGTGATAAATTAAACACATTTATATAAGCATCTTTAAATATATTACAATATTATGTCCAGGTTCACCAATATTAAATGCTTTTTTATGGAGTGTATATATTTTAGCTACTATCCTTAAAAATTTTGACAAATATTTATATAACACATGTGTATTAATTACTTAACAGAAGCTAAATGTGGTTTATTAAAAATATAGCCTTGTCTTTCTCATTTTTCTCTGTCTGTTACCAAAAAGTATACAATGAACATGGCAATGATATTTCAATATTTGTAAACACAAAATTTCCTAAATATTTTCTCTATCACATAAAATATGGATTTAATTTATTCAATTTGGGTAATTCTATACAAATATGTCAAATCTTCCTAATGCAGGTACGAAAATTATTTTTGAAATCTATAAACATTTTGAATTTCATAAAATGCAAAATTAACATGTACTTTGTTTATAAGAAATGTTATTTTTACATGAATGAATAATAAAATAATAATAATAATTAAGTTTACTAGTAATATATATATATATATATATATACCCTAATAATGTGTATATCAAACAGAAAGACATCACATAGCTCTATTTTTGACTTCCTTTAAAAATAAAAAATGCAGTATTAATGTAATATCAATATCTGTTTTTCTAAAAATAATGTATATTATTTTCACAAAATAACATAAGAGCCAATAATGAAAAATATAAATTTTTAGAGTATTATCAAAAGCTTAAAACTTTTATAATCTGAAGATATTGATATAAGAAATTTTATAAAATTTTAAGTAAATATTTGATTTTAAGTTTTAAAATATATGTAAATGAAAAAACATGACTTAAGAATAGTTTAGAGGGCGAAAAAAGTAACTGATTTTAAAAAGTTGACAAATGCCCTATAATTGAAAATCATTAATCTTTAGTTAGATATAAATGAAAATAATTTCGGAAATACAGAATGAGTCTGATTAATGAAAGAATGCAAAGGATGTACAATGATACCGCAAAGAGGACAAGTAAAGCCATTCGTGCGTTAACACTAGCTTCGGCCTCTTGGCTACGAGCACTTCGAGTGGTGGCCACCTGCCTGTTATTGGAATAAGAAACTTGATAGCGGTAGGTGGCCAAAGGTCATGTTCAGGAATGCCAACGTGATTTTTGCATTTCGATTTGCCCTTCTAAAGTCTTAGCTAGGTAAATAACAAATAACTGGCTCAAAGCAATACCAAGTGCAATACCTGCAATTGTATAAAGATTGCGTTCAGCCCAAGCTCGAACGATTTCAATACAACCACTTGTCCATACTTTTTTACTTGCTTCTGATACTGGTGTCTTCTGAACACCATTACCGCACATGTTATTTACCAATCCACTCTGTAATTACATTTAAAAATTATTGAAAAAAACACTGTATACTATAATGTCCCAACAAATCACACATACCCTTATATATATGATGCAATTATTACTTACTGCGATATTAGTTGCATTTATACAGCAAGAAAATGGAACACCGCAACCTTCACTACTAGGACTAGAGCAATTAAAATATTCATTTTTACCCCAATCTAGATAACCTTCTTGACTTAAGCCACAACACTTGAACTGAAATTATATGATCATATTTTCCAGTTATCGTTAAATTTAAGAATTGTCTAAAAAACTTTTACCTCCTTTTGACCAAAGTCAATGAAATTTTGAAGATCTGGATCTTCGCGATACGTTTGAATTATTTTATCGGTAAATGATTCCTCTAATAATGAGTGCAATGTATGTGGAAATACAAAGCCAACTATTGCCACTCCCATTTCCAGCAAAAAGAATATTAGCAAGCATAAAGAATACTAGAATATTAAACAATTTTTAAAAATTGAAATTGAGTACTTATGAACAGTTTTATATTCTTTTAATGATATTGCATTACAGAATCTTCAAAATACTATGTTATCCCAAGAAAGTAATATTTAGCAATTATTTTTTAATGATTCATTATTTTAATATATAAAAATAGTACTCAAGTGTCAATGTTAAAATTGATTAAACTATTTCTTATCCTGATCATTTTATTATAATTATACCTATGAAAATTTTTTATAAAAACTGAAAATTATACTTATTTATGAGAATTATACACAAAAGAACACTACTATCACTTTAGAATATACACATATGAAAAATATACATATATATTAGACTTTAAAATTTGATTTTCCTTATATTGAAAAAGAAATAATAAATATTATTAAATACTTACAAACTTAAGTAAACAAGTGTTCTCTCTCAAAGCACCAACGCATCCTGCAAAGCTGACAATAAATACTACAGCTCCTGCAATTATCATTACTAGGGAAATATTTAGAACTATATCATAAACATTCTCAACTCTAACAGATCCAGTCATTTGCCACTTATCAACAAAAGCATAAAGTCCAACTCCTATTAATAGGCCTCCAAAGAGCTGAAATACAATATTTTAAGAGTAATTTTTAATTACTCATATTATTACTCATAAAATCTTTAAAAAATAAAGAAGTTCACTTACCCAAAAAATAAAGTTCAACATAAATATCATATACTTAACACACGAACTCACATATGTAAAGTTATTTGTTCGTCTTCGATTATTCATTCTGAAAATTTAATAGGCAGGTAAAAGGCCCTTAATATTACTAATACAGACTTTAATGATACCTCACAAGGCTTGATATTCACAAACTTTTTTGTAATTATTTAATAAAGATCCGTCGAAATAACAGTTTATTTAACTCTCATCATTGTTCTTACTAAAACTCTTACCTTAAGGTCACTCTAGGTGTATAATATTAAAAACAATAAAATTTTTCTAAATGTTTTGAAATATAACGAAAAATTTATAAGCATTTCTAGGCATTTTTAACAGAAAATTTGCTATATAATTAACATCATCCATTGCATCAGTGTTACACTGTAATGTCTGCGATCTGTAATGTATTTCTATGGCGAATGATCTGACAAGCTGTGGCTATGCATATGAAAATTACACATGATTCACCAAACAATATTCATAATGTGTACAAAGATTTCGAGTCCATGTATTGTATGATTGTATCCATATAACAGGTCAGCTGAATTTACATGCTTGAATTCCAACGTTTCATTACTAATTGAGTCTCTCTGTGTACACTGTACACTCTGCAAGCTGCACTAGGCTGTTCTACACTACACTAAATAGTGCGTACACTATATGACGTGTGACTCCTGTAAGTGACTGTCCCTAACAGTTGTTTTAACGATACCTTATAGAATAAAAATCCATATCAAAGCAAATCTATCTATGAATTATAAACAAGCTCTCTAATTCTCTAATGTTATTGTCTTTTATATTTAATTTAACCTTCCATTGTTTTAATTTTTTTTCTTTGCAAAAATTAAAAATATAAAACTAAATGGAATAATTGTAAAACAAAAGTGAAAGATGTCATTGTTAAAAATTAAAATATGTTCACAATATTCAAATCTCCCTTAATTACAGTAATGGTGCAAAAAATCGCATCGTTTCCATATAAGGTTATTTATTCATTATAAGTGAATTTGGTGTAATTAATACAACTCAAGTCTACAGTAATTAAATAAACCCTTGCCTATATATTTAAATATTATATATGGGGAAATAAGGTATTAAGAATATAGAAACGCATGGCATTAGAAAAATATTATTAACTTACAACTAATTTCACTAATTGAACTAATAATAGAAAAATAGTTTTTAAATAGTAAAAAGTGCAAAAAGTTTAAAAAAAATTTTAATTTCATTATTCATTCAATCATGAAAACATTGGAAACTTTAGGAATTATTTATTTTCTTTGTTTTTGCTTTTCCTAAATCTTAAAACAGTGTAATATTATCGATTACAAATACCTATACCAGAAATATCGATAAATAGTTGTCATAAGTTTTAGTTGATTAAATCAATTAATTTTATTATCTGAAACTTTTTAAAATATTAGTAATGATCAATACAAGTTTAAACGTTGTTTAAGTAAAAAATCGAAACAAAACAGGTTTTCACTATTTTTCAATTTGAGTAAAATAGTATATAAAATTATTGATCTTCCGAGTTTGTATGTCAAGAGGGCCATTTCAAAGAATACCATCTTAATTTTCTACGCAAAAACTATGAAAAAGTCTACGATTGATCATACTAAATTAAGTATCTATTAACAACACTATACATTAGAAAAAAAAAGTATTTTCTAAAATATTAGCGATGCGCCACAAATCAAGTTCTCCTCAGCAACGTTGACATGAAACTGGTCAATTGTAAATGTCTTTAAAGTTGCGGTCATAATGTTAAACGTTACAATAACCACAGTTTATGATTCAATATTTAAAACATTAAGACAAAGTTACACATCCTTTATCAATATCTAACCAACACTTTTAATTAGCATTAGAAAAAGATGCGTGAATATTCTTAGAAATAATACAATTCTTTATGAAAAATTACGACTTCATTGTTCTTTATACCTTATTTATTTAACAGTTATCTATATTATAACAGTCATGGAATTTGTGTGTTTATTATGTAGTAAACACTTACCATGTATCTATACTATTTTTACATTAAAATTTTATATTTATATAGAAAATAATATTTAGTAAAATATTAATTTTTTTAATTATCAAGAAAGGCAAATTTGGGGGTTGATAGACAATGTTTGAATACGTAACAACAAAATTTGTTATGGCCTCATAAATATCCTCCCAATGAATCTTTAATTTGAAACAGCCGCCATAATTCAACCCCTAATCGTCATCGAAATGTACTGATTACGCAGACTCAAATTTTACACAATATTGTAATACTGCACTACTGCACTACTGACTTTCTTGCGCAGATGGGCTTTGACCGACAATAGTGAAGGTAGCCAAACATTAATATAGGGGAAATAACCAGAAGCAGCAGGAGCGTAAATGCTAAAAAATATTGCCTTGGAACCCCACTCGCGCATTTTTCTGTACAGTTAAAGCGCTCTTCGCATTACTTATTGTATTATATTGATTATTGATTAAAAAGTATATAAAAAATAAATTACGTATAGTTGACGAAGAAATTGTTTTTATATTTCAATACAGTACATGCATTATTATTAATAAAAAATAATTATTAAATATTTGTAAAATACAAATTTGTGCAATACAATTATTATAAAGAATAAATGCATCCTTACGAGCACAAAACATAATTAGTGTAATTTCTTAACGATTTCATATGTTCAAATATCCATATATTGAAAAAAATGTTAATTCTATAAGGCTACATTGCTTAACGTAAAAAAGGTTCACGTCTCGCACTGTTTTATCTACAGATAATGACAGCGATGTTACGTTTTCATTCATCCTGGCATTGTGGTCATTCTTTCTCTCTCTCTCGTACTGCGCGTACAAGCTCTCCCACCCTCTCTCTCTCTCTCTCTCGTACTGCACATAAACTCTTATTCACCTCTCTTTCGCTCTCATACCGTACGCGCCTCTCTTATTCTTCCTCTCATTCTTGCGTGTACTACGTGTAAAAATCGAATTGTCAGGAGCCGATATTCAGATGTTTTGAAAACAAACTATGTTGTCAAATTTCTAATTGCGAGAAGGACGTTGCCAGATATTTCGACTAGAGTCTATAAGTCAACGAAATCTAAATTTTCGTCTTTTGATGTCTCGGCAAGTCACATGGACATGCGCCCCGTCAAAGGTGTGTACGTTAATCGTGTACGCAGCAATACAACATAAATCGACGATCTTATTGCAGCCTCGGTAGCGGACTAGCGGCTAATGTTCTATCGCACTTTCATTTCTCTACAGGATCATAGATTAGTTTTTAACAATTAACATGTATTATTATTATATTAAATGCAACATTTTGTTTAAGATAAATTAATACATAGATATACTTTAAATTAAAAAAAACAATGTGCATTAAAGTAATATATATTCATATGCGTTTAATACAAGCGATTTGCTCATATATAACTAGATTTCTTCAAAAAAAATTATACCACAATTACATATATATATATATATATATATTAATAGAATTAATTTGAATATGCATTCGAAGTCCTTAAGCGAATAAAATTATTTAATGAAAAAAAATAATCTTTATTTATTAAATTAAAAAAATCATTATTAATAACATTTATTGACAGTCTCTATTTTGAAGGTTGTTTGATTTGATTGAAACAAATCCTTTCTGTAAAATATTTATTTACTATTACAATTTATTACAATTTAGTTGAGTAATTTAACATTTTATTATTGAAATTCATATATAATATGCGTATATTGGTTCAGTATCAATACGTACAATTCATTCTCATAATATTCTCTCTCTTTCTCTCTCTCTCTCTCTCTCATTCTCTCTCATTCTGCCTGTAAAATAAAATATTTGTTTTCATTACCTTATATCATTACCTTATGATAACTATGAGAAAGTTTCCAAACCACCACTGAGGTACTTTCTATGGTTCGTTAGGTTTTTATTTAAACAAAGCAATTTTTTTAAGAAAAATTGTTTTGTTTTTAGTTAAGTGGTACCTTCACCATTAGCCTTATAACCACTTTCTGTATTATCGTCGATTTATGTTGTATTGCTGCGTACACGATTAACGTACACACCTTTGACGGGGCGCATGTCCATGTGACTTGCCGAGACATCAAAAGACGAAAATTTAGATTTCGTTGACTTATAGACTCTAGTCGAAATATCTGGCAACGTCCTTCTCGCAATTAGAAATTTGACAACATAGTTTGTTTTCAAAACATCTGAATATCGGCTCCTGACAATTCGATTTTTACACGTAGTACACGCAAGAATGAGAGGAAGAATAAGAGAGGCGCGTACGGTATGAGAGCGAAAGAGAGGTGAATAAGAGTTTATGTGCAGTACGAGAGAGAGAGAGAGAGAGGGTGGGAGAGCTTGTACGCGCAGTACGAGAGAGAGAGAAAGAATGACCACAATGCCAGGATGAATGAAAACGTAACATCGCTGTCATTATCTGTAGATAAAACAGTGCGAGACGTGAACCTTTTTTACGTTAAGCAATGTAGCCTTATAGAATTAACATTTTTTTCAATATATGGATATTTGAACATATGAAATCGTTAAGAAATTACACTAATTATGTTTTGTGCTCGTAAGGATGCATTTATTCTTTATAATAATTGTATTGCACAAATTTGTATTTTACAAATATTTAATAATTATTTTTTATTAATAATAATGCATGTACTGTATTGAAATATAAAAACAATTTCTTCGTCAACTATACGTAATTTATTTTTTATATACTTTTTAATCAATAATCAATATAATACAATAAGTAATGCGAAGAGCGCTTTAACTGTACAGAAAAATGCGCGAGTGGGGTTCCAAGGCAATATTTTTTAGCATTTACGCTCCTGCTGCTTCTGGTTATTTCCCCTATATTAATGTTTGGCTACCTTCACTATTGTCGGTCAAAGCCCATCTGCGCAAGAAAGTCAATGCGCAGAATCGAGAAATCACGATTTTCCGCAACACTGCTGCAGTGCAGAGTGCAGACACTGCTGATGATTAGTAATTAATGTAGAAGAATAACGATGATATTAATGATATGCTGCAGGCTGTATTCTGTATAAATTAACTTTAAATTACTGAATTCTGAGGTTCAGGGGTTCAGGACATTCAGGACGTTCAAGTTTAGAGTTCAGAGTCAGACTTCAGTTCAGTTCAGAGTATTCAAAGTTTCAGACGAAAAATTCTGAGTGTTCTGAACTGCTGAGCATCTAAATTCCAGACGGTACATATTAAGTTCTACTTTTAACTATGAAGTTTTATTTAGAGTTATCTTACATTTGTTTTATCGATTAGTTAACTACTGATAAATAAGGAATTTAACGAATTATTTAAATTTTAAAGACAGATGTACAGATATAATATTGTCTACTGATGTTAATCATTAAACAAAATAAATCATGACTTCAGTGCAGGAGAGTAAGTAATTCATAATATTATACCTTCAACTGATCCAATAAAAATCGTTGCTTGTGTTTAAGATTATTATAATGTAATTAACATAATATGCATTTAAAACTAGTATATAAAAATCATTAAATTATATTTTATAAAAATTATGTAAAAGTAAATTTTTCTTGGATAGATATACAATAATTAAAAATTCTCATTTACTAATATTTACATACTTAAACTATTGCTAGGATTAAAATTAAAGCGAGCACCAACGGATATATGGAGTATTCGAGAACAATTATGCCTTGCATCAAGCGTTTTAAAATCAGGTGATCAAAATTGGATGAGTGTTTCACGCTCTCTAAGACCAATTGCTGATAAAGATTGTACAAGACCACTAGACTGGTTTTCACAAAAATCTTGTGCTCAACAATATGCATATCTTTTAGAAAATACAGATATACCCAAAAGAAAGAAGAGAGAAAGTGGAGAAACTACAAGTGAATCCATTGTAAGACGTTTAACTCAAGATAGAATATCTGAACTTTCAAAAATTTTAACTATTCAAAGAGAGGAATATCAGCAATTAAAGAATGAAGTGACTTTATTAAAGAATGGAATCATTTCAGATGAAAAATTACAAAAGATTTGGCTAGCAATTGAACAAGAACAAAAGGAACAGGAACAAAAAAATAAAGCTCATATAGTGTGGTTAACTAAACGCCAACAAAGTAAAGAATTACAAGCTCTACCGTCATTAACCATACAAAGTGTACAGAAAAAGATTATTGATATTTCAACAGAAAATCTGAAAGATATAGAAACAAGTATTGAAGATGAAGATAAAAAGAATAAATGTGGCAGATCATCTCTTTTAACTAGTTTATTAAAGTCTCCAAGTCCCACAACACAAATGCAAGTACTACCTAAAGCAACAGGTTCCCCTACCATAGCAAGCCTTTTGGGATCCAGTCCAAAAGTACCTGCATCGACGATCATGCAAAATGTTTCTCCACAATTGCATCAACTAGTATCCAGTACTGTTTCTAATGTGGCACAAGAACGACCTTCTGCTAGTGCTCCAACTTTATCCATGTTATTAGAACAACCAGCTACTGGTGCACAGAAAAGTTTACAGCAACAATTACAAGGTTCAACAAATTTACTCAATTCTAAAAATTTGCAAAATACTGTACAAATTCAAAATACAGTACAAACAAGATCTGCTTGCTTAGGTCATGTTAACTCCCAAATTTCACAGATACAGCATGTAATCACTGATTCAAATTTGTCAAATACAGAAATACCTCAAATCATACATAATCCTATAGATGAAGTTATGCCTAAAGTTCTGCAAATGGACAAAGATGAAATAAATGAAATTATTGGGGATATAGAAGAACTGATTAAAGAAGAAATAACAGGTAGCCCTCAAACCCAAGAATCGTCTTCAAGAACAGTTGAAATAATAGATAATTTGAATGTTCAAGCATCAAATGAACTTATAATAGAACATTCAAAGCTAAGAAATGTTGATGAACCAGTATCTTTATCAAATTCACCAACTAGTGAAATATCTATTGAAGAAATTGATTCCAGTACATCGAATATAGCAGAAATTATTGGTACAGCAATAGAAACAGTTGAATCAAAAACTAGCAAATGTGATGTTTTAAAAGAAAAAAAAGAAATCCAGGAAGCAAGATGTACATCTAAAGAAATGGATAAAGAAATTGTGGAATCTACTATTTCTGAAGAATTAAAAATTGAAATAGAAATTACAGAAGTTTCAAAACAAGCACAAACTGAAAGTGATGCTGTTCCAGACAAAGTTCACATTTTAGAATCTAAGGAAATAGTTTTTGTTGAAGAAGAAAATAAAAAAGATAATAATATAAAAGAAGGTAATTCTGACAATGAGTTGATGGATTGTACTGACATATGTGAAAAAGAATTTATAATGAATAAAAATATAATTGAAAACATAGAAAAGACTAATCAAAATCAAGAACTATTAACATCTGAAGTTGTTAATATATTTTTAGATCAAACAAATATTTCTCTGAAATTAGAAGAAAAAAATGATTTGAATCAATGTTTTGATAAAATTTTGAAAAATGAAAAACTAGTAAATGATTCACAAGTAGAGGTAATAAAATTATTTATTTTAATACTATTTAAATATATAAGTTTAAAAATTCATTTTTAAAATCCTGTTAGAATAAAGGAGCCTTCTATTTGTAAACATAAATTAATTTATATATGATTCTAATAATTACTTGATTTTTATTTTGTGCATGATACATCAACTATATATAAATTGATATCTCAATTTTGATCTTATTTTAAGATTCTGAACATCATTTTCTTTAAATTATGATTCATGTTTACATATTACCAAAGCTGGAATTAAATAACTAAGAATTACACTTATTTTTTACTTTAAATAAAAAGTAATAAGGATAATACTTTTATTAATTTCTACGATTAAATATGTTTTAATCTTAAAAAGAATTTATCAACTTAAAATATTTTAACAAAAATTTTACAATGAAGTAATTAATTTTATACATTGAAATTAAAATGTATCAATTATTATATTAAAAGGCTTTCTTTATGAAGCATTTAAACAGTTGACTTTACTAATGAAAAAAAGTACTTATAAAATAAATTTTATTATTTTAAGAACAATTATTTTGTACTTAATATAAACTATATTTTGTAGTTAAATTAACAGATGTTATTTAAAATTAGATCTCAGCACATATTTTATTGAAAATTTTTAAATTGTAATTTTTTAAACAAAACTTGTATTTAGGAAACAAAAAATATTGAAGAGAATGCTTCCACTAAGAACATAAATGATTTAAAAATATCTTCTAAATCAGAAGCAGTATTCACACAAATCAACACTGAAAGTGTTAGTAAAGTTATTAATGAGGTCAAATTAGTTAAAGATTATCAACCATTAAAACAAGACTCGAATACTGAAAAAAAAAATAAAGATTCTAAACAGATAATTGAAGAATCAGATTTTGAAATTATGTCAGAAAAAAAAGATGATAATGAAATGATAAAAAAAGAATTAGATCTTGTAATAGATTGTGAAATTAGTGAAAAAGTACTACATGAAAATTTATTTGTAGATTTTAATAATGAAAAGGTACTAAAAAAAGAAAAAATAGATGATTCAAGAACTGAAAAAATAAAAGAAATTGAAATTACAGATAAAATCAAAATTGAATTGAAAAAAGAAGATATCGAAGATAATGATGAAGAATTGAAACAAGAAAAAGGAGAAATAAAGAAAGAAATTGAAAATAATTCAATAAAAAAAGAAAGACTAGAATCTATAGGAAATGTTGAAGAATTAGATGAAGAAGAGCCAACTTTGAGTAAATTAAGTGGTGGTAGAGTTATGAAAACATATTCAAAAAAACAAAATGCTACGGTAGATAGTGAACCCGAAAACGAGAATGGTGGAGAAACAGCAGATTATAGAGCATGGAAAAAATCCATAATGCTTGTTTACAACCGACTAGCTACACATAAATATGCTTCTATATTTTTAAGACCAATTACTGAGGATCAAGCTCCTGGTTATCATTCAATAATATTTCGACCTATGGACTTGTGGACCATAAAAAAGAATATTGATAATGGTACTATTAGGTCAACAACACATTTTCAAAGAGATATCATGCTCATGTTTCAAAATGCAATTATGTTTAATAAGTACAACACCCTTGTACATAAAATGACTTTAGAAATGCAAGAAGAATGTCTTCAGCATATGCAGGTAACCTTGAGTTTGTTTCATAATTAACTTAAATTGAAAAATGTTTCGAAAGAATTTCTTTTGTTTTTTTCCCTTTTATAAATAGACTTAATTTTTTAAATTTACACCATGTAATTTAAATATATTACTACATTAATTTTTGGTTTCTTAATAATGATGATTAAATTAATATTAAATGTAATTTAAAATTATATGTGGTATGTTTAAAAATTCATATATTACTATATGAATAACTATTATATCTATAGGTTTTAGTGCGAGCAGCAGGTGAAGCATCTTTTAGAAGAGAAACAAGAACGGCAGCCAGTATTAGTAACGAAGGAGCTGATAATAATTTAAAAAGAAAATGGACACATATATCATCAAGTCCTCATTATGAAATTGAAAGTTCTCGAATGAAAAAACGAAGAAAGTCAGAAAATGATTAATACTAACAAGCTTTTCAATTAAACACTAATAAAATGCTTTTAATGCAAGCATATAATTTATAAACAAAATTGTATACTTTAACGCACTCATAACTTATGGACTTTACAAATATGCTATAATTTACTTTAGTATAAATTTAATTTACTTTAAACAAACATATATAATAAAAAACAAATTATCTAAATTTTTAAAATTTTAGTTTTGTAAATAAATTTTGTTGTTTGCTTCAATTTTTAAAAACTTTATTTAGCATGAATTTTCCATGGTTAAATATGAATGATTAGCTAAGTGTAATAATTAAATTACTAAGGAAATTTCAAAAATAATTTGTAATAAAAACAAATAAATATTTAATTTTAATGATTAAAAAAAGTTGTTATTGATATTAAATATTCTAATTATTTTATCCTAAACAATAAATTATTCTCAATTATTAATTTAAAGTATTATGACTAACTGATAGAAGCAAAGTATCAATAAAAATTAATTTTATACAAAAATATGAAATTGCTAAATCAATAATTTTTTAATACTTATTAATCAATGTTAACGAATTATACTATTTTTCGATTTATAATTTGCATTATAAATAAACATATTTAATTTAAGTAAGAGTATCTTTAAATATCAATCGCATTCATGTTCATCAAATTTTTTTCTGTTTCACAAATTAATTATAAAAAAGGAATTCAAATTTTTCAGACATTTATTACATTCTATTTAATAAATTTACAAACGTTAAATTTTTTTTCTAAAACGGACATTTTATTAAGTACCTCATTATTAAGAAGTATATTATTATTTTTTACATATATAGCAACCTCAAAAAAATATATACATTTACACTAAAAACATAACAATTAAAATATTCCTTTTAGATTTTATTATTTTTCTTCTATCAATCTAGAATGTACAACGAACTGGTCGGAAGTTATGTTGTAAATCCATGTTATGGTTGTAAATTATGTTATTCGTAAAGTCGTAGTGCTCTTTATAATTTAAATAATTATGATCAAACAATTAAACTAATTAAATAAGTCCGGTACTATTCAAAAAGCCTATGTATTGTATATAAATACTAACGAAAATGTTCGAAAAACTTATTTATTTCCGGGCATATAGAATTTCAAATAATTCTCAGCAGGCGCAATAATCAGCTACTAAAAGAAATTTATGACTTCAGCGTTTCTCTTACTTAACTTTCCGAAACAAATTAATCTCAATATTTTTATAACATGAATATGATTACAGTATCAATATGTTTACTTAATGCACCTCCTTGACGCTCTGTATTGTTTTAACTTTATTTTCTTTTAAACGATACGTGCCGCTTTCGTGAACAAAATTTTCATTAAATCTCTATTCAATCTCTAAATTATCTAAGACATGTACATTTATTTATATTTCTTATTATATTTATTTACATTTACATATATTTCATACACCTTTATATATAATATAGCTTAAAATTTAAGTAACTACCTATCCTATTATAGTAATTAAAAAGTTATTTTTTTGAATTTATATTAAATTTTTTTATTTATTAAATATTAATCATTTTTAATAGACGAAATTGAAACTTAAAAATTCAAAAAATGACACGATTTAAATAAAATTATCAATAAAAATACGTGATTGAGCATCGATTAAAACTACTTAAAGTACTAAAATACTAAAAATAGTTTTAATAAAGGAAATCAACATGTCAGAATATTTCTTTTTTATTTAGTTTTTGAATTTAATAGTCCGCGCTAGTTTGTAAACCAATGAATATAATCGATAGAACTCGAGTCTCGAGATCGAAAATAAAATTAAAACTTACCTGAATCTTTATCATTGAATAGACTTTGTTATCTCTCTTAACACTTCTTTAAAAATGTTTTGTTTGTATAACGTCGCTAATTTAGAATCATGTAAAAAATTTTATTTAACAACTACGTGGCAATACTGAATCAATTTTCAATTTTAATTCAATATACTTATATTCAGTTTAATTAATTTTTTTGTTGACGCCGAAAACGAATAGAGACTGCTCAGGTATTTACAATTTTTTTATAATTGAATACATGTATGGATAGTGTCCTAAAGATTTTCTAATATGATTTATTTATGTTTTACTTTCTTTTAAATAATAATTAAAATTTAATTTTACTAAGAATTATATAAAACATTAATTATCTTAATACTTAAGTTGTTTTCATATTGAATAGTAAAAAAGATACTGCAGTGGATTTAATTTTTTACAATTATCGTTTACAGCAAATAGATAACATAATGTATGAAAAAAAGAAAAAAACGAATATAATGAGAGCACTCATACTTGTGGGGGGTTATGGTACAAGACTCCGCCCTTTAACCCTAAGCAGACCTAAACCCTTAGTTGAATTTGCAAATAAACCTATGTTATTTCATCAAATTGAAGCATTGGTATTAATGAACTTTTTAATTGAACGGCTAAAAATAATCGTATCACTAGTTTTAACCTTAATTTATATCTGCAGGTAAAAATTAATGTTACAGAAGTAATATTAGCTGTATCTTATAGAGCTGAAGAAATGGAAAAAGAGCTTTGTGAAAAGGCAGAAAAACTGGGTGTAACTCTTATCTTTTCACATGAACTACAACCTCTTGGAACAGCTGGACCACTTGCACTAGCTCAAAATATTTTTTCTGCAGATGACAGTCCGTTCTTTGTACTTAATTCAGATATTATTTGTGATTTTCCTTTTAAACAACTTTTACAATTCCACAAACGCCATGGTAAAGAAGGAACTATTGTTGTAACTAAAGTTGAAGAACCATCAAAGTATGGAGTTGTTATTTGCAATGACGATGGTCAAATAAATAGTTTTATTGAAAAACCTGCAGAATTTGTTTCTAATAAAATAAATGCAGGTAATTTTGTAAGTTTTAAAATTTGATTGACATGATAAAAAATTTGTTTGTATAACTCAAAAAACTTTTGTGCACCTTATAAATTAACATCTATAAATATTTTTTAGGAATGTATATACTTAATCCAACTGTATTAAAAAGAATAGAGCTTCGTCCAATGAGCATTGAAAAAGAAGTTTTTCCTACAATGGCAAAAGAAGGTCAGTTGTATGCAATGGAACTATCAGGTTATTGGATGGATGTGGGTCAACCTAAAGATTTTCTCACTGGTAATGTATTTTCCTATAAAATAAAACAACAAAAAATTAAGTAAAACAACAATTATCTTACATTTTCATAATAGGTATGGGTTTACATTTAAATTTTCTTCGGCAAATGTCACCTGCAAAATTACATGATGGGCCTGGTATTGTAGGGAATGTTTTAATTGATCCTACAGCTACAATTGGAAAAGATTGTAGAATTGGACCAAATGTTACAATAGGTCCAGGTGTTACTGTTTCTGATGGATGTTGTGTTAAAAGAACAACAATTTTAAGAGATGCTGTAGTTAAAGAACATTCTTGGCTTGACAAGTAATAAATTAAAATATCTTGATAAGCAATTCCATTTAGGTACAAGAATATATTCATAAATATATTATTATTATTACAGATGTATAGTTGGTTGGAAAAGTGTGGTAGGACGTTGGGTTAGAATGGAAAATACAACTGTTCTTGGAGAAGATGTAATTGTAAAAGATGAACTATATATAAATGGGGGACAAGTTCTTCCACATAAAAGTATTGCTACATCAGTTACAGAGCCACAAATCATTATGTGAAATTATAAATAACAATTATTAAAAGTTAAAACTAATTATGAATGAACTCAATTGAAAAAATTGTAATCTATTTGTGTAATCTTTAAATTTTCATAATATACTGCTACTAATTCTTGTAAATTTATAAATATTAACAAAAGAATACAGTTTTTATAAAAGTTTAAATATAACGGGTTTTGCACATTGTGCATACATAATATTATATTGCTGTACATAAAACTATTTTTTGTTTATTAATATGATATTTTTGTTAATACTTTAATAAGAAACTGCAACAAATAAATACATTTTAGCTATTTACAATATTAAACAAAAAATTTTTAATTAATTTTAATTCTTTTTTATGTATTATGTGATCAACGAACCAAATTTTCAGGAAGTTATAATTATTATTTATTTCATTCAATTGAAACAAATCGATTTCAATGTTTTGATAGACATTTAATAATCTAAATTAATAATATTTAAGTTTAAGATAAAAAGTTTGCATCTTTTCGTAAAAAAATTGAAATAGAGATGGCGCTATTCTAATACATAATACAATCATTGTTTTATATTTGTATAGTATTTTTCTACTGCGCTATTCAACTTCGGCTTAGAATAGTATCATAGTAATTTAGTAATATCTCTATTCTCTACTATCAGATTTGTCTTTATTTTTTAAAAATATTACCTAAAATTTTGTGTGCTCGTTAAGCATTTATAGTTTATATGCTAACAAATAATAAATTGAAGATTTTCTCGCCAAATTCATTTTTATATTTTTTTTAGTTAACAATCGAGTGTTACGAAAATTAAAAACATTTTTAAAATATAATTTTTTATTCAGAAATTGTATAATATGTGGCTACTAAAAGATATTAATGGTAAAAAATGAAACTGACTGAATTTATTTCATTGACCCACATAATTGTCATTATTTCGGATTTTATTTCAGGTAAAATTAAATATTTAAAACCAAATGATGTAATTAAAATTGGTAGAAAACAAGCACATGTTGTTTTAGAAAATGATTTATCCATTAGCAGAGTTCATGCTACAATAGCTGTGACATTAAAGGATCAAATTAGGGTAACTAGTCTTTTCCAGTTTTTAAATAAGTTATTTATAGTTAAAAATTAATAAATAGTACTAAGTCATAAAATAAATTTTTAATACTTTAAATATTTTGTTATTAAAAAACTTTTAATCAAAACTATATTTGATTTTTTTGTCTTTTCTGTTTTCTTAAAATAATTATAATAATTTTTAAAGTGTTTAATTAAAGTAAAGAACCTTCATTTTTTCAAGTTTGTTGTTTTATATTACAAATATTATAATGATGATAGTTATTAGACAGTTTTATTATAGAAGAAATTAAGCATAACTACTTTTGGGTTACAATATGGTTTTTAAATCAAATATATAAGTATTCCAATCCATATAATATACAATAAAAATGCTTGTAAATTATATCAAACAAATTTGAATCATTATTATAAATAGAAATATGAAGAAACATCAGAAATCATTATTAAAGATGCTAATTCAAAATATGGCACTGTAGTTATACGTAATGGAGTACATATAAAAGTATCAAGTGAAGGATTCCAATTACAAATATCAGACATGGTCAAATTTGGTTTGCAGCATCATATTTTTAAGTAATTTAATAAAATTGTATTATTAAATTTATGTTACTATATTTATAAGTTAATCTAGCATAAAGAATAAAATAAACTTTTTTGGCTTACCATTTAACAAAATTAAAAAAAAAATTTTTTTTTAAACTAATTATAGATAGGTTAATTTTTAAAAAAGAATATATCCAAAAGTGTAAATAATTAAATAAAATAAATGAATACAATTTAACTTTATTATTAACAAATCTTTCATTAAACTTTTTTTCAGAGTTGAATATATTTGTTTTATAACAGCCACTTCTCGATTGAGTGTTGATCATAAGCAAAAATTGAATGATGTCATGAAGAGTATTGGTGGAATTATTACTGACAGTCATGATGATTATTGTACACATTTGACAGCAACGACTGCTACTTCAACAAATAAGGTTTTTATAATAATAACTTTATAGAATAATAAATACACTTTGCTAGAAAATTATTTTTTCAATTTAGATTATTTCAGCAATTATAGCTGGTATACCTATAATTAATATAAATTATTGGACATCAGTACTAAATGCCATAAAAGTAAATAAGGATTTGCCAGATCCAATTCCATTTACACTACCATTACAAGATAAAGGAATTAATACACAACGTGTATCATTGAAGCCGAACCCTTTACGTAAAACCTTATTTAAAAACAAGAAAATAATTTTTTTTTCTAAAACAATGTACACAGAATATAAAAAAATGCTTGAAGATGCTGGTATAAATAACATTTTTTTACTATGTATTTATTTTTTTTTTTCTACTAATTAGATTTTGATTTGTAGGTGGTAATACTGAATTCCTTATGATGAAGTTAGAGAATATTTCTGAAGATCTTTTTACAGATAATAATATTATAATGCAAATAACTGATGATAGTGTATTAGAAGATGCAGCAGTATTCAATGCAATTCTTTGTACGTTCCATATGCATTATTATAGTTATTAACAAAAAGTTTATCTTTAAAACTTTTATTTTTTAATAATATTTTTAGATGAAAAGATGCATGAAAGGAAGCTTAGAATGATAGCTGAAACTGAAGTACCTTTAGCTTTTTTGTATGTATCTTTAAATCAGTTCTGTAATCCAAAGTATCATTTTAAGGAACTCATTAATAGAAAAAGATTTAAAAAAGATACTTCTGAAATACTTGTCTTAGATACACAAGACACTCTGCCTTCTACTTCTCGTATTATTAATTGTGATATATTAATTTCAAATTATAAAAGTATTCCAGAAACAAATTATTTCACACTAGAAGATTTTGGGAAAAATGAAAATTTTATTTCCAATAAAAATAATAATGAAATATGTAGTTCAAAAAATATCTGCATTATGGAAACTGAAGCAAATTTACCAAAAGTAGATATTCTAAAAAAAGATTCTAGTTTACTGACTCTTACATTAATGAATGAAAATTGTACAAAAGTATATATGGAAAAAATAAACAAAATCAATAGAGATGACAACTTAATAGTTAAATCTAAACCTGAAAAACAGATAAAATTGGATAGAAATCTTTTTATTGAAACTAAATCTGAAGATAAAAATATTGATAAACCATACTTTTTAGATTTAGAATCTAAAAAAACCGAATCAAAATTAGAAATAATGCATAGAAATATTAGTTCAAAAAAAACAATCATTAATGAACTTATTAATAAAAAAGATTCTAAAATATCACATAGTAAACAAAATATTAATTTTGAATTAAAAAAATTAAAATGCGTAGAAGAAAACACTGACAATAAACACAAACTAGTGGAACAAACGTCAAATTTAAAAAAAAAGAACAAATATTTACAAAAAGAATGGGGAAGTAAGGAAATATTAAATTACAGTGAAGGGTATAAAAAAAGAAGAAAATCATCTATTATGTTTAATAGTAGCAATGAATTACTAAAGATAAAACAAAATGATGCAAAGAAAAAAGGTAATAATAAATTTGATAAATGGGGATTTAAAAAATCTCACAAAAAAGTTTTAGATTACGATTTAGATAATACAGATGAAAATGAAACCAAGTATAAAAATTCTTCAAATTTAAGAGTCGTAGATGAGGACTCTACAAGCATTTTGTTAAAAAAAAATTATAATATATCATTTGATACAAGTAATAGTAATGAAGAAGATGAAAATATTGAAATAAAATCATTCCACATTAATCATTCAAAAAAATCCATAAAATGTATCAAAACTTCTAGTTTTACTGAGCAGCAATACAAAGATTTTTCTGCAGACGTTAATTCGGTAATTTTTTAAATAATATTGGATAAAATAATATAATAATTTTTTTAATATTTTAGATGAAAAACAAAGCTAGCAGATCATTTTCAATTCGACAAACTAATACGTTAACCAAGTCAAATGTTAATAGCAGTAAAATTTTTAAAAAGGTATATTTATATCTTTTTATATTAGAAATAAAATATTTAAAAATTACATTTTAAAATACCATATATTTGTTAAATAAATTTTTTAGGTGTACAATCAAATTCCAATAAATCGAATACTATTATCTGATATGACTGCTTGGACACCAAGTATTTAAGAACTTACCAGATGCTATATTTTATATTTTTTATGTTTGTATACATGATTCTCCTCATTCAAATATTATGTAAATAGAAACAAAAGATATTATGTTATAAATTATAATGTTTAATTTTATAAATTAATCATTAATTGTAATTTTTCTAATCTCTATTATGAATAAATAATTTTAAATAATTATATATCAATTTATTGAAGTTATGTATTAAAAAAAGATTATTAGATTTGCAATCTTAATAAATATAAAATAACTAGATGAATTCTTTTCAATTATAACAAATAATTTTATAGAGCATAAACATTTTTTATTTGAATAAATTATTTTATCTATTAATTAGGTTATTAGTTTCTTATATCATTATTTTTTATAAATTAACAAGTCTATTAAAATTTACTTCACTGATTTTATAATATATTTAAAAAATGATATAAGTATTTTTAAAACTATTAAAGAATATAATCTAACTTGAATTTTGATTTTACAGGAATAAGAATATAAAAACTATAGCTTTAGTTATTTCAGTCTTATTTTACTTTTTGATGTAACAATTAAGGAAGTACTGGCATATAATATAATAACAGGTTAAATAATAATTGTATAAAGTAATTTTAATTCAAGGTTTTTTTATGGGACAATTAAATTAATTGATGAAAATTTGAATAGTTTCACATTTCTGCTTTACTTTACATTTGTATTGTTTTTTTGTTTAAATCATAATTTTATTATGTTAAAATAAAAAAGACATAATCTGTATTAAACTTTGTCATAGCCAACAAACTGAATTTTATTAATACATTTTGAAAATGAAAGTTTAATAAAAAATATTATTCATACAATTTTTTTATTAATTTTTAATTGTAGGTAGAGGTTTCTTTGATATGATAATAGCTTTTTCCCATAAATCTTGTATAATTTGCAACTAAAAAACAAAATGAGTTATTATTTGATATTGAACTTAATCTAAATGGAGCTTTTTAACTAAATTTATTAATGAATCACCTTTTTATCTAATTCACCAAATGGAAGGTCTTCTACTCTTATATATTTTGGAAATTGTAAAATAAGTTCCTGAATTGCAGGTACAAATTCTAAATTAAGTTCAAAAAACTGAAGTTCGTATTCGTGAAATTCTTTTGAATTTTCACACGAATAATATAAGAAATATAAACCATTTTCTTCCACCAACCTTCACAATATTAAAATAAAAAAGTTTACAAGAAAAGAAATTTTTAATTTAAATATGTTTTTTACCTCACACAATGACCTCTTGATAATCGTATATAAGTATTTGGTTCAATTTCAACTCGATTGATAATTATACCATTTTTAATCATCCTCTCTCCTTCATAAACAGAACAAAGACTTTCATCTGCGTTTAATACTGGTGGTAGAAAATCATGAATATGATTTTTTGCCATTTCATCTGCAGCTTTATCAATATTTATATACTTCATTAGTAAAATACTAAAAAGAGATTTTGCTTGATCTAAAAATTGATGTCTAGTAATATCATTTATGTTATTAGAGTACACAGTGCCAATGTGTTTCAAGTAATTAAGTGGTAAACCCTTCCTAAAACGTACATCATTATTTATGGCACTATTTAAAGCAAGAGGTATAAGTTTCTCTAAGAAATCACCCCAGCTATTTTTTTGATAAACACTTAAAGTTATGTGTAAACTATGATTTTGAAAACCAAAAGTATCCCCTTGATGTATAGTACCGCGAGGAAAATATAGTAAATCTCCTGCATTAACAATTGTATCTAATATTGGTTCTCCAATTTCTTTTTGTGAAAAATTCAGAGATGAATATCTTGGCAAAAATTCCCTATCATCTCTTGGTTTATATAGTCTCCATCTTTTCCTTCCCTCAATTTGTAATATGAAAGCTTCTATGTCATCATAATGGGGAGCAAAACCTTGACTATTTGGAGGTGTTAAATAAGAATTAGCTCCTACAAAACTACCAAAAAACTCCTGAAGTATGGCTGAAAAAATATTAAAGCATAACAAATGATAATTAAGTTAAAAAATAAAATAAACTCACAGTTTAAAGTATGTAATTTAGATATGAATGCTTGAGGATTTAACATTCTAACTGAACATCCATTAGAAAAATAATCCCAAACTATACTTGGTAAAGCCCTTCCAATTGGATTATGAGTTTCTCTAACATCATTTGTAAAAGATGTTATATCTAAATGTTTTGTAAATAAAACATAATTATCTCGCAAAATTTGATCCAAAAGTAATGTAGACATTAAACTCTTATAATATTTTGATTTGTTTCTTGTGATATGTAATGGTATTTTTTCCCAATTTTTTCTAAACAAATATATATTAAATACAGAAAATAATTATTATATATGTAATATACTTTTTTTTAATGAAACTAAATACATCTTTAAATTTATAAATTTTATAAATATAATTATAGAAATCATCTCACTCAAAAAATTCATTTTTTTTCAAAGGATAAATCAGCCATTCAAACAATTTTTCACTTTCCTTGTTAGGATCATACAACAAATTATCTGATGAATTTAAAATGCTTGAATATATTTGATCAAATCCTGTTACTTCATTGACTAAATCAACTGGTATTTTTATTGTATTATCATCTGTTATTTGATTTCTTTTACTTTTTATAATAGTTTCTTTACCATTTTCAATTTTATATGATAAAGACCTGTTACCATATACTTTTTTATTGTTTTTGGAAATCATTTGTTTTGATTTCTTATTTTTGTTAAGGCAAATATTTTGAACTTGCAACTTCTTCAGATTTGTTTTTTTCTCAATCACAGTGTGTTTTATCCTTTGATTATTAATTTTTCTTTTGTTTAATTGCTGAATTTTTTTTTTTATATTACGTTTCTTTGAATATACTTCAAACGCTGATAATTCTCTAACTGAATTCATTTTTAAAAAATTTAAAGTACTGTAACAATAATATAAATAGAAGTAACATTCAATCATGGAAATGTAATGAAATATATATTTATACTTGCATTTGAATTCTCTATTCTCTAAATTCAAAGTAAAAATCAATTATATTCATAACATGCTTACCTTATTCAGGTTAGTCTAATGTAAATATATAGAAAAAATACGGAGTCGATATAAAAATTTTGTCAAGATTGTGATTAGAGAGATAACTTTTCTGTCACGAATACGACAAAAATCTAAACGACATATACGAATAGAAACAATAATAATATTATTTTAATGTTTACTGTATACGTATTTTTATGTAATTTAATTTCTTATAGTCTGTATATATAGGCGCATGTTGGAGAAAGAGAGAAACAAGACAACCAGTAAACAGCTGAGATTTTTATTGTGCGGTAAAAATACATATTTTATCATTTATTTATTGATAATTAAAAAAATGAATAAAAATATGTAGATTGTATTATAATTCTTAATTCATATTTGTTTTTAAAATTATATAAATGTAAACAAAGTATAAATACATAGAAAAAAATGTACACAAATAAATAAAGATGTAAAGATTTGAATAAAAAATGTTTGTTTGAATTCCAATTTTATAAATGATTAGCTTGAAAAAAATGATGATGAGACTAAAACAATTTAAAGACTTTAAGACAAGAAGATTTTAAGACAAAGACAATTTAAAACAAAATTAAAAACTATTGTTTACGTTATTAAACTGTTTTTTTTTTGAAAATTAAAAAAAGTAATTAAACATTCCATAAAAACATGTTCTTGATTATATTTGATTTTATTTGATTTTACTTGATTTATAACTGACCAAGTTTTGCTGCTAAAACTTTTTGATGAACTTAATAACATAATCTTATGGTGTGTAGAGTGTAGACATTAGAAAACAATATACAATTGTTCTATCTGCTATATTACTAGAATTTGAAATACTACGCCTCGAACATAATATTCAAGTACATTAAAACCCTACTGTAGTTTGATAATTTCGTACGTATATAATGTATATATACGTTTTGTGGTATTAAATTATACGATAATATATATAATAAATATTTTTTTAACTACAATTTCTGTAGACGTTTTAAAAATGCTAAAATACTAAATATTTATGTTAACAATCGAGTTAGAACAATATGGCGACAATTAAAAAATAAATAAATTAGAAAAAACAACTTTTAATAAAAATGTTAAATAAATTAAATTAAAAAATTCTAAAATATCCACTAAAGTTTTACATATAATGTTTTTAATTATATTTTTAAAATCAAATTTTTATATTATTTTATGTTATCGGTATAATCAACTGTCAATAGATAAAAAACCGTGTAGAGTTAATCAATTTTTCTTAAAGCAATACAAATTGCTATAAAAATAATTGGGCAAGTTTTGGAGCTTGGAAGTAATTGTAAATCATTGACATAATTATCATTTCTGGAGTGTCTTCCGTTGTAATTATATAACTTTAAGGATTTATAATTACGGTATTATTGAACTAAAAATAATTTCAATTTCATATTATTAATTCTAAAATACAAAATTTTCAGCACACTTAAAAATAATATAGTAATGTTTTCTCATGTATTATGGTTTAAGTATTATGTTTTTTATGTTTCGTGTCACCTTTGCGAATGCTAAATTCGGAATTCGGATTCGTAGATCCGGAACTCTGGAAGGTAGTATAAAGTTATCACTGCGCCGAATCTAAAATTCTAAATATCGAAAACCGTGAGCAGCTGAGCCACTTAACAACCTCACTAGAGACAAATTATTGGATTTCAGTCACGTGATTGCGTCATATGACAATCAGAGGATGAGATAAGTGTCTGAACTATTTTAAGTTGATCGTGTCTTTCCTAAATTCATTAAATTCAACACGAATTTCAAGACTGATTGTTATAAAAAAGTTTTTCTTACTGAGTATTCAATTCAAGAAGCTAAAAAACAATCATCAAAGACTTCTTACAGAAGTTTTATTTTTCAGACGAAATTTAAAAGGCTAGGTTCGGTGAATAGATAAACATGGACAGAGTTTTAAAAACTGCAAAATGTTGGTTGATTATTACTTGTAGTTTATTTCTGCAATTAACCATCATCCAAGCAGGTAACGTTGTACCTGTCATGCTTTGGTGCGGAACTTCTTCCAATGGTCTTGTTAATCCTCTGCATAAGACCTCGAGACCCGAATTCGAAGGAATTTTGGGAAAACGATTGGGCAAGGGCCAGCCACCCATGATTGTCTTTATTAAGGACAATTTTTGTGTCGAAGACATTAATTACTATAAACAGGTTATTTACTATTTATATTTGTATTAAAAAAAAATTTATTTATTTATATTTAATTATGAATTGTGAGTATTTATAAAATGATCAAATTAAAGAAAATGTTTATATTGAAATAAAAATAATCGCTTCAACAGCTAATTCTTTACCTTTTGGAATATAAATATATCTCGCTTATGCATTCATTTATTGTACATTGTTTCTTACATATAAAAAAACTATATATACATCAATATTTATATTTTATAATATTGATATCTATATTATTAATGTTTCTTATGCATTAATTTCTCATTAAATGTAATGTTAATTGCAATGAATAATTTTAATAAATACTCTAATTTTGTAATATTATTAAAAGTAAAATTAGTTTAAATCATGTTTTATTTTAACATTTATAATATCATTTTTCTTTACCTTTGCAAATCATTATCTTTTTTCATCGTTATCAGTATCTATAATTTTGATTTGTTTAAAAAAAAAGTAGTATTACTTATTTAAGAAAAATGAATAATTTGCTTGATATATTTATTTGAATAACTTATCTTTGCATTGTCATGTTTAATATATGTCTTAAATATTTTAATATAATTCACTATAAAATTAAAAATATTTAATTTAAAATTACACTGTGTATTAACCTCACTTGAATTTAATTCCTTCAGTATATTTTAATAGAATAATTAATTTTCTTTGCCATAATAAAAATAAGTAACTAAACAAATTTAATGTTTTATTAAAATTTCTTATATATTATCTTAAGTAATCTAATCTTAAGTTTAAAATTTTTTAGAGTATAATTACATTAAGTTTGATTTATTCTTATTTTATTTAGAGTTTACAACTATTAAATGATGCAGGTTCACTTACTTATTTAACATCTGTTGAATCTGCTCTATCAGTTTTTGAAAATTTAATGTCTTACAATGTCACTATGGAAGATAATCTGGAATCAGTTACTGAAGGTCACCTAGCTTTAATTCATGTAACTGATCTTAATGCTATTCCCGAAATATATAATATAATAAAAGAGTCAAATCCTAATTTAGTAGTAGCTCTTACTGGAAAATTTTGTAGTTATATATCTTTAGAGCGTGTAAAAAGAGCGTCTAGTGATTTAAATAATGCAACAAATTTAATTATTAGCCATGAAGAAATATTATTTTATGCTGATAAAAATCCATTAATTAAGGTATTATAAAATTAATTGTATTTCAATGTACTTACTTATTTTAAAATTAATAAAGGTTTATTATTTTAAGTTCAACAGAGAAGATTATATTGAATTAGAATATCCGACATTCACTTCTGTACAAAAAGATAATAAACACTATAATTTAACAATGATTTTTAAAGGTGTTAACTCGAATGGACCAAACAAAATTAAACTAAAAGCTCAATTTAATGTTTCTAATGGATACTTTAAATTTCTTGGTTTTGAGTATGAACCAGATGGAAGTAATGATAATAGATATTTAAAAACTTCAAGTGAAATCTATTTCCCGTTCAATTTTTCTTATCATTGTTCTAAAGAGACTATTTTTAGTTATAAAAATAAAAAAACTAAAGAAATAATTTCTTTAAAAATATTGAATATGCAAGTGCAAATGGATGCCAAGAAATTCGGTGATATATACGATTGTGTTGGTTTTATGAGCACCCCTATTTGGACTGGGATTTTTGTTACAACTATATTAGCAATAATCATGATTTGGGGTCTCACAATGATTATGGACATACGCACAATGGATCGATTTGATGATCCTAAAGGGAAAACTATTACAATTTCTGCTCAGGAATAAGAATGCTAATATATTTAAAACTGTAAATAAATAGCGTTTAAGTGTATAATTAAAAACTGTGAAAGTTATAAGATGTATTTTTTTTTAGTTATCATAGCAATTAAAAATTAAACTTATTCAATGAATTGGCTACTACTTATTAAAATTTAAAATGCTTAAACGAATTTAATAAATAGGAATTAGATTCCTTTCTATTTATAAAATAAGATATATATACTTTTATTTTTTAAAAAACAAATATTTTTTCTAAAATTTTTTAAATAAGTTATAAATATTACAAATAATCGTACATAAATTTTATTGTTTTTTTTTTTAAAGTACTGTGAGATTTATACTACAAATTGTGCATTATTTAGAATTTAAAAAATTTTTATTAGTAAGCTGTTTGTCATATTTTTTAAATTATATTGTAGTTGATTATAGATTATAATATTAATATTCATTTTAGATTTAAAATATAAGAGAAATAAAAGTGCATGAAGTAGGAATACTTTTGATTTTATTAGTATAATTTTATTTACATTTTATTAGTAAACATTAAAACATTTTTTGTTTTTGTTAAACAGTTACAAAATTTAGTGTACAAGTGTAATACTGTAGATAATAAAATACTATGTCTAAAATAAAATTGAAAAAATAAAAATTTTTGAATTCTACGAAAATGTTTACATTTATTGTACCTAGCACAATAATCTTTAATTCGATTGAAGTACTGAAATTCATAAATTGAATTAAAATTTAAAAAACACTCGATACAATCTACTAAAACTGCATGCTTAGAACTAGTATATTCAAATATAAATATATCATAATTTTATCATAATTATAAATTTTATAATTCTTTACATGATGTTATTTCCATATTTTCTACCAAAAGAAAGACCATAGAATACGATGGTAGTTTAATACCTTGACCTACTTTTACAGCTTTTGGCTTCAAGGGTGGTACAGTTCCATCACTCAGAAGTTTCAATATTTCTCCATTCAAAAAAATATTTCTGTTTATTATTTAAAATATTGAAATTTTTACTTTAGCTGCATTGAAAGTTATAATTTGTATAGAAAATGTTGAAGTTACCTTGATTGTAAGTTGTCCGATGTAAAAATGTAAGAAAGAATGGTAGATTCAGTAGGTGGTCCCTGAATATAAATTTCTCTTTGTTCTTTATTTAAATTAATACCATAAATAATGACTTGAGAAAATCTATTTAAAAACGTTTGTTTTAATGCACAGTGGGCATATAAACGTAAATTACCAAAACTTTTTGGTACACTTAAATTTAAAACTTTATTAGAAACAAGCTGCTTAAATATCAAAGCCACCCACCAGTCAGGATTTGGATTAAAATTTTGATCAATCATTGCATAATTACCACCAAAAAATGATTGTCGTATTACAACTTGAATACCTGCTTTAGCACTATAACCTAATTTATCAAGCCATAAAAATCCTGCTACAAACCTATCTGATAATTCTGGTGCCCCACCTCCATAGGCAGAACTTGTTTCGGCTATAAAACAAAACATATTTAAATATTTCATAGATATCCTTTGAATTATACAAAATTCTTCTTTACATACAAAGCCACATAGAGATATTGTGACCATTTAATTTAATTGCTGTTGTCATTGTTTTTATTTCTTCCGGTAAACGATTAAAAATTTTTGGATTTAAAAAATCTTGTAATTGAGCTATGTGACCATTAAGATAATATTGATGCCAAGTAAAGTAATCAATACAATCTCTAACATTATTTAAAAAATTTATTCCATATAATGCACCTTGATGTTTTTCATCACCAATGTGATTTGCTTCTGGACCAACAAGAATACTATCTTCATAACCTAATTCATTCAATAGAAGACGTAATTTACAATAATCTTTTGCTAATTGTTCTGGAGAAATCGTAATATTAAATACATGATAAAAAGAATTTGGTTCTGCAAAAGAAAACAGTAACTTTTACAAAATTATAAAAATATACTTCCATATTGTTATTAAATAATTATGAATTGTACCATTTCCCATTTGCCATTCTAGTTCCATTCCATGACTTTTAGCAAATAGTATAATTTCCCTCGCATTATTGCTATTCCATGTACCATCAGCATTTCTTAATAAAGTATTTAAATCAAAGATCATTTTTATTCCTGCTTCTTGTGAAAATTTATAAATAGAAAGAAAATCATTACTGGTTAATATAAAGATAGTAGAATTACTTTTCTTTACTATATTTTTCAAACTTTTATCTTTAATTAAATTTGTTTCTTTTATGCTCGTAGTCTATCACAAAAGGATTTGTTTAATTACATGTTTTAAAATATATTGATGGCAATGGTTGAAATATTATTAAAAAAATACTTGATTAAAATAGAGACAATCTGCATCTGTACCACCAATTCTTAGGTAAGCTGGACTAAGATAACCAGCCAGATTGATAAATTTTTTATGTTGAATTGGTAAATTTTTCATGTCTCTTAATAATGAAGAATCCAAACCAAATGAGAGAAATTTATCAGATATAATATGAAGTAATTGTTGATTTTTATTTAATATTATAACATTATTATGGAAATTATAATTAATCGTCCACAGTGAAATACTAATAAAAAACAAACAAATACTAATAAATAATATATTTGTTTGCAGTTTTGAACCTAAAATATTAATTCACAAAATTAGTAAAACATTTATAAATCATGTAACAATGTATCTATATATATAAGCACAATACAGAGACATAAATGCAAATCTAATTTAAACTATGTATTATAATATTTTTTTAAAAAGCTTGTATAATTTAGTCATTATAAAATATTTAATATACTTACCAATGTGGGTATTTGTGACAAGATTTTTATTTTCATTTTTTAATTCACTATTTATTAAGAAATTCATAGTAAAACAAATAAAATGTTTTAATAGATAAAATACTGCAATTTTATATATTAAATTTTTCAGTCATATCATATCATTCATATTTAAATTTTACAGTACAATCAATTTCCTTTTATAAATTAGAATATAGTTCAATTATATTGCAGAATAGAAGGTAGTAAATGATTTATGTAAATTAAATATTCAAATATAAGATAGTAGTACTCTATTTAAAAATAGTATAATAGCATAAAAGAGGCTCCTTGTGAGTTACTATAATACAAAAAAAAATATTTTTTTACATGCGCATTTGCGATCGCATTGATTAATTTATTACATATAAATGTAAACTTGGTTCTTAATGAGAGTGTGAATACTAATGTTGTATGATTTTGTTTCGCTTGCGTACTATAAAATTAATTTTATTGGCTCCGTTAAACGCGCAAAATAGAAATCCTACGATTCCTACAAATTTGGGAATAGTATTAGCCCAATACCTTATGAAAAATATTTATTTTCGTTAAAAAAACCTTAACGTAGGATATTTTAAGTTCAAAATGTATAAAATTTTAAAATAGAATCATGCTAATAAGATACATCACCTAAATCTATTTACTTATATAACAGCTTCATAGGAATTTATAAAAAAAAAATTATAATATTATTATTATATATTAATTTAATAATAATAACGAATTATTTTAAACTAAATAAATAAAAGACATGGATTGATTTCATGTAAAATATAGTATATATTTATAACTTGCTTCTTATATGATACAAAACCTGAAAAATCTATGTACGTACTATACATGTGAAGAACATACACAACGTCTCATTACTGATTATGTGTAGTTAGTTATGTACATTTTCTTTATTTTTCTAGTGGAAAATATTTGCTTTCTAATAATCTTTACAGCCAATTTTTATGATATTTAATAAACAAATAAATACCTCCAAAAAACTAAAACCTTTCAAAGGTATATTTGGAATATATTTGTATATTCAGATAAAAATCACTTTAACTTTAATGATTTATTCCACTTGTCTTACTACTTAAAACTAGTAAATTTTAGTTTTTTGTTATCTTTTTAAGGAATAACTGAAATTTTATAAAGTAGTTATGTAATAAACTGTATTAGAATATATATATATATAACTTTGTTAAAACAATACAGGCCGAAGCATCAACTAGTGAATATTATAAAATAGTGTTATATAAATATATAATTCCCATGTCAATTGAATTTTGAAAAAAAAGAATTGTATGAATTGTAAGAATATAAAGTTAAAAAATCATACATTTTTATCATTTTTTTAGACATAAATTTTTTACAAATATATATGAAATAATTTTGACTAATTTTAAAACAAATTAATACTCTATCAATAGCTAGAATTATATAGTTTATTCATGATTAAAATAAGAAGTAATTTTATATAAATTATAAGTTTTGTTTTCATTTAATAAATTTTTGTCTTTTAATAATTTATAAATAATATTTATAGAAACTTCCATTGTAAATTTTCCACATTAGTTAACGTAATTTATATCTATATAAAAGCACACGAATAAAAAATTTTTTTTAAATAATTGTATTAAGAATATTTATGATAGCGTTAAGCTTAAAAAACATTTTGAAAATAAAATATAATTCAAACTTAACTAATTAAAATGAAAATTACTGATTTATCGTTTATTTAAAATGGTTCTAAAGGCATATTTAATGTTTGTATAAATTAAATATGCCAATTCAAAATTACGGGTTTCTTACAATATGAACAGCTTATGAATAAGAAAGTAACGTATTACTATAAGACAACAACGACGCTACAGTAGTAACATTTTAAAAGTATTTTTTACAAGATAAGGCTACTTTATACTCATATAGCGCGGGTTCATGCGATCCAAATAACTCAGGTCAGTTTAGCGCGCAAGACGAATATGTCCAGTATTGAGCCAGAGATTTTCAACTTGCATGTAATTTAAAAACTTATTAATGCTTGTTATACATTGAATAGTAAAATATTATGTAAGATCAGTATGTAAAGAATGAAAATTAATTTTTCGGATTTTTTAAATCAAAATAAATAGGTTTTTGCTTTGATAAACTTTACAGTATAGTAAATTGTTAAAAGTTATAGTAAATAGCCGCTAGGAGATACAAAGAAAGGGAAAAGTCAGCGAAAAGAAAAGAGAAAGAGAGCAAGAAAGAGAGAGAGAGTGATACATACCAGATCCCAGGTTAGGGTGGGGTTTTAGAGTGGGAGGGTAAGGTAGTAATGAGAGAAAGAGAAAGAGAGATTGAGAGAATGAGATTTTGTGAGCGAGAACCGTGGTAGATTCGTAAATGTTGTACTGTTGTGCAGAACTATTGTATGGTATGCCGATCTATTGAGCCACCTGTCCTCATATGTACATCGTGGCTCTTCAGGTTAGGTCGGCGCCATGTTGCTCGAATGAGGTGTCATTATTTGTTCAACGTGACGGGAGGTTTGGGTGTGGATCATAAGATTCCGAGAGCCCACTAAGCGTGACTAGTCACTCAGCATCCAAAAAGATCTAGGATTTAACCAGGCGAATATCAGCAAGCTTATTGTAAGTCCACACAAGCTTTTTCCATCATTATTTACTTTTGCTGAACTTTTTTAGTCTATCAACAAAACGACGTTTTCATTATATTGTCGACATCGTGAATAGGTAGGCTTGAGTACTTGAGCTGTTAAGTTTGGAGGCCACAAGCCGAAAGAACTTTGTACTGTCCCGATACCGATGCATGTAATGCTTTATGTATATTTTTTTTAAATAATCAAGCAATTATGGATCTCTGCTTGCTTGTCAATCTTTGACTGTTCATCCAAACTTGTTCACCCTCGGTATCCAGAAATTGAACGGAAATGTAGGTTACATTTCCTCTGTTCTCTCTTTCTCTCTCTTTTTCTCTTTTCCTGTTATTTACTCACTCAGTTATTTTCTTCCTCTTCCTCCTTTTCCTTCACAACTATCGGCAATATGGGTATAGAGGTAAGTACAGTACTAATCTTGCAGCAAGATTCAAACTGTACTAATTTATTTTTCCTACATTTTCGAATCGAATTACCAATTTTCACAATCGAATGTATTTTTTATTTATTTTTTATCTTGTTTATCATTTTTATGATGATATGGAATAACAGTTCTTGATAAATTGTGTGTATACACGTTCATAAAAAAAATCATTTATCAATAAAATTCAAGATTGAGTAATTTATTATTATTTATATATACAGTTAAATTTCATTAAATAAATATTAAATGCATATAATATTAATAGTAATAAAATCATTGTTCAAAGCCCATATCATAAATCGGTTTTATGCTTGCAATGATAATAAGTAAGGTGTCAAGAATTTAAAAGCTTGAAATTAATGACCAATATATTATAAACTTACTTTAATAATGTTGTTTAACTTTAATGCAGTTATACATAAGCTATGTTATAAGTCAAGAAAATTAAAAAAAAACATTTTTATTATAAATGAATGGTAATTAATTATTGAATTTTTCAGGTTCTCTTTTATTCTAATCAATAATTGAATCGGCATCAAAATGCCAAAATTGGTGAGTTTAATATTTAATAATATAATTAACTTTATTCTTTTATATAAAATAAATTCCCTCATGGCAAAAAGTAGTTAGAGGAAGTTCGTTTTTTATTATTGAAGGTATTAATATGAAATGTTGAAACGTGAAAAGTGAAATGCAGAAGCAATAATAAATAATTCCTGTAGACTGTAAAAAAACAAATAAATACAGTTGACGAAAGGAAAATAATGCTGTTAGTATTGTGGTTGACTTTAAAGCAGAGTCTAGGCTTGGGGTAAGGAATAAGAATCGATGATGGGTAAACGCTTGAGAGGCGTAGAATTGTTACATGCCAGCAAATCGAGTGGCAATTCGGCATAATCAGCATGGGCTCACTCGCAATGTGTCAGCATTCGGGTTTACACATAAAATATGGGCGCTTTTGAGAGCGTAGAGGGTGCGACGCGAGCGGCTTCTAACAGTTTCGACACTCGACTCTCGAGCGCCGATTTTGCGCGTGGAACGTTGAAACAGGAGGATCGAACTACCATGGATAATCATGTGGTGTGTTGGCTATGGTGATGATGGCGCTGGCCGGCGTTCTCTATCTCTCTCTCTCTCTTTGTCCCCTCGCAATAGTGTGTACGTGGTTTGGTGTACGCGGAGGCTTCGGTGGCGTCAAGCGAAGAGCGGGAGAGTCGGTTTGAAAATTGCTCGGGCACCGGCTGGGAGCGGCTCTATCAGATCGAATGATGATTGGCGCGACGAAAACTGCCGCTCGTCGTCACGTGATCTTGGCTCTCCCAGCGTCTCGGCAGCCGTTAAGCGCCGCTGAAAAGTGGAATGGAAGGGCAAACTGAAATCACGGAGACGCCGCCGATCGCGCCACTCTCGACAGTCTTTCGACTCCAACTCGCCGTTCTCAACTCCCTTACCTTTCTAACTTTACCCCGTTCGCCACTCAACGATCGACGATTGCAAAGCACCCGGATCCCCCGCATTTACGTTTCCGCTACGAAATCAGTTTCGACGCCTTCAGTCTCCGGCAGGCACCTTCCGAATCTTACGGTCCACAATGGTCTTCGGCTCGAAAATGGTAAGGAAGAAAACTAGAGGCATCTTCTTGGCCTTGATGACGTTTCACGAGATCTAGCCCCCCGCCCCGTCCCATCCACTGTACTTGCACTTCCCTTTCCATCTTTTTGCATTATTCCTTCCTCCCTTTCTTCGCCCAAGTTTTATCCACCCTCGAGCTGTACAATAAGCACGGACAATTCACTTCACGTTGACTAGCGATGATAATCGACGAATGTTCCCCGAAATCAACAGGATTTTAAAGAGTGCGCGCTCTTCGGTATGTCTACCTGATTCGTGGCTTTTTTCTCTCTCGTAAGCTCGGACTGGAAAGTACCGAAGCCTCCTTCGAATAGACGCCGTCCTAAAAAAAATACGTTACATTCGAATTCATTCGTGACCAATTACGATGCTCTTCTTTCGTCGACTCATCCGCTTACATTCGTTTTACTCATTATTTTTCATCGTCCGGGAGCTCATTTACGATAATCATTGACAATAAATATTTCGAGGAAGCATATTACTTAATTTTAATATATGTAAGTTTTTGTTGTTCGTTACTCAGAAGAAGATAAAAAATAAATGTTAAATGCTAAATACTGTCTTTTCTGACACCTTTCTTATGCTACTCATGCGAAATCTTTGAATCAATGAAGATGAATGTGCGGGTGACGACGATGGATGCCGAGCTAGAGTTTGCTATTCAGCAAACTACGACCGGCAAGCAGCTCTTCGAACAAGTCGTTAAAACCATTGGGTTACGGGAAGTCTGGTTTTTTGGACTCCAGTACACGGACATCAAAGGTTATCAGACATGGATACAGCTCTTCAAAAAGGTAGAACGTTGTTTTCTTTATTTATATTTACTTTTTTAATCATTTCTTGAACATCATCTTTATTTTGTTTTTTATTAACGAACTCAAAATAATCTGTAAATACAAAGATTATCGTACTTTCTCGTTTATTTTTTTAATTACTTTTTTGTCGTTGATCAAATAGATCAAAAAGACTGTACATGTAAAACAGGGAAAAAGATAATCTTTTTCTTTTTTAATTAGTATGTCGCAGTTTACACGAATTGCATAATATACAAAGGAGTATAATTTTATAACAAATTCTACCAATGACGATTAGAGAACGAACCAGATGATTTATACAAAATAACAATTCTTGTTACCGGATTTGTAAAAATTTTAAGTATTGACGAAAATTTAAAGTACTTTTAATATATCGGTACCTTGTTTTTTGCTCAGAACGAAAAATTTATACTCACACTTTTACTTATATACTTCATTTTTAAAGCACTGATCTTTATTATTTTTATGACAAACTTAAAAAATAAATTTAGAGCTAAGTTTTACATGTTAAACTAAAAAATTGATGTTTACAACAATCGTAAAAGGTATTTCATATATTTTTAAAAACATCCTTTTTTGAGTAATATTTTTTATGATAAGTATCTTAAAGTACGTACAAACTAATGTATAATTTTGCGAAACAATCATAAATGCAGCAATAAATTATTAAAATCTGTATTTTATATAAGTATTATTTTTAAGTAATTTAGAATATTGTTTATGTATACTAATGTGAAAATACATATACTAAATTTATTTAGCATTTATCGTAAACAATAGCTTGCTAGGAGTTTTATAAAAATGATTTTTTTTAATGTTTTTTCTTAGAGTTAGTAGTATGAATTTTAGAATAGTTAGACATTAAAAGTATTAATTGAGTTAAACTGTAGGAATTATGATAGTGTGTATAAAAATAGTAGCAGTTATCATTAATAACCTCAATATAAATTTCAAATAAAAATTCTAATCAGGCAAGTAGAAGCGATAATGCTTTATCTATTCTGGATGTAATTGAGACAGAGTGAAAGTATATGTCAGATATTGATGATAATTATAAAAATTATTCATGTAACATTTTTAAAAAACGCCAACTAACGCGAATGCAATAATAGTCTATTGTTTCCTACCTACGTAAAAGCAGATATACCATCGTGCAAATCTTTTATATTAAAAATTCTATGAAAATCAGTTTTTGTCACTGACAATTGAAATTTGTTCCTTCAAATGAACAACTGCAGGATAAAGCTAGTCAATTAGTGATTTTTTTCATTTTGGTGAGCAACGTGTCAAGTAATTATGAAAGAAAAAGTACTTTATAATTAAGGATTAAATATTATAAAAAAGGATTAAATTTAATTTTAATTAAGGATTTAATATATTTGAAATAATTCCTTATATTAAGTTCGGTCTATAATCAATAATTAAAAAAATCTTTTACTCGTTTGCAGTCTAACGCATAGTTATCGATGACTAATGAATTTTTTTTAGTTGAAAAATTTATATAACTCTCTAACCATGTGAATGTCAAAATCGAATGAAGTAGCTTCTTTGTTTCGCCATCGGGAAGAGATTATCAAGTCCATGCAGCGGAAAAACATTCGGTGTAGGTAAGGAAAATATGTTTGTTTCAAGGTCGGAATTTCAATTAATTCTATTACTTACTGTTACTAAAGAAGCAGATACATAATTGCTTCAGTACCAGTAGACCATATAGGCATTTTATGTTTTGATGGATCAGAGGATGATACTAAGACGATAGTAAAAAGACAAGAAAAATGATTGGCAAATACAAATTTTTTCAATTAAAAATCGCAGACACGCTTAAATTTTAATCGGTATCGGCTTGTCGATCTTTGTAGTAAAAAAACTTTTAGCTGTTACAAGCTCCTTGTTCACATTTTTATTCGCATCGTTAACTTCGGAAGAAATCGGGAAATTTTTCTTAGCCTTTCAGTAAAAATGTTCAAGCGACTTTTCATTGCACTTAACCTCTATAATAACCAGAATGAATTGAAGAAAAAAAATTTCGTAAATTATCATTTTACCCGATTAATCATTGTCCAATGTAGCCTGCGTACATTTATAAATTGAATTATTAGAAAATTGCTACTGTTATAATTATTATTAAATTTTTCTTAATTTACAAGTTAATACCGTGATTATTATTCCATTGAAGGTTAAAAATATTTTGCTGTGGAATTAAATTTCCATATAAATATAAATAAAATGCATTATCTTTCATTGAATATTTTCAGTATATCATATTTTTCGTCTCTGTTCAGTCTCTTATCCACTGTTAAATGCTAGTTTTTAATTCATTTTTAGTAATTTTTTTTTGTAATAAACAGATATTTCAAAAGGATAGAGCTCACGAACAACACGTGAATTTAAAATTATTTTTCATATGTGATGTGCAAGATGAAATTCATGATGGCAGCTTATTTATTTATACCTATGATATAGAAAAATAATCGTCTTAGTAGCACCGACAATTTCTGGCGCTTATATCAATTAAGAAAAACAACCTTTCTCTAGTCTAACCATCTTGTGAAAACAGTCAAATACGTACATCCAAACGCATTAATAATCGATGTCCTCCACTACCCGTTAATATTTACACATACTTACTACTCTAGAGAGAGAGGAGGGAGATGTAATCCTAAAAGTACATTAGGTTATACTATTTTCGTTTAAATCGTCTTTTACGATTTTGTGGTACTATATCTAATGCCCAAGAAATATTTAACATACATTTAAAATCATCGAAATGGACTGGTTTCATTCAACTTCGTTTACTGCTTCGTTAACTCTTTTGCTTATTTAGAATTGCATAAATTGCGTAATAGTAAATTTAAAAATTATGATAATGAAATCGTATAACCATGCGCTCATAAAAGGTTTTCTAATGAAGTCACTTGGAAATGAAGATAAAAATTTAAGCAGTAAACGGATTTGTTTTTAACAAGTGAGCCTGTAATCACTGGAGCTGTTTTGAGATCTTTTAAATGTTTTTTCGACTTTATAAATCATTATCTCTCTTTTTTCATCTATTGTTAGTATGACATTTTCTACTGATTCCGATTATCTCACTAATCTACAAGAAGCGCCAGGTTTTGTAGCTAATGCGAGTAAATAATGGTTTGAATGGTATTTATGGTACTATCACGCCAAATTCGCGTGAAGAAATAAGCAACTTTTGTCATAAAACTCTTTCTTGAGTTGTGCAACGACTATAAAGTATCTTTCATGAGCAGAAGCAAAAAGCGCTTCTAGAAAAGGAGTTGCACGATCGGCAATCGGCTTTCACCACCTGAGTGCGAGAACCAGCGACAACGCGACACAACCTATGAGGACGAATTACACTCGAAACCTTGACCTCATATTTTTTATAATCTTTTACTTTTTACTTTTCAAACTTTCCAAATCTCGCATTTCACTGCAAACTCTCGGAAAATTTCTAATTCTTTTTTTTCTAAGCGCGTATGTTTGTCTATATTAATGCTTCAACCTTAATTTCTTTTTTGTTATGATTTCACAACCATGAGACTGCTTAGCGCCAAAATATTTTTCTGCATAATTTTTTAGTCATTTTTATTATTTAACCCTTTACATACAGATTTAAAGTACTATTTAGCTTGTTACATAAAATAAGAGAGTAATCTCTAAATTTATGAAAACGCTATTACTTTATATTGTATATAATACGCATGCGCACGCGTGCACACATTCAATGAGTTTAACAATATATGAATTACAAAAAAATAACTGAAACTTACTATAAAAATATGAAATCACTGATATTAATTAATCCAAACTTATTATTTAAATAAAAGAAAAAAATCTGTGGACAAAATTAATACTTCGCTATTGTGTCATTAGTGTGCAAGCCACAAAAACTGCGAGTATTTGCATTTCATAATAAAACTTGATTCTATAATATTAAAGCATGGGAACATGTATAAATTCTAATTCATAATACGAAGTCATTTTTGTAAAATATTATCTACAATTATTTTTATAAATAAATTTATTTTATTTCTACTAGTACAGTAAACATTCAACTATAAATCTATCAAATACAAATTTTGTAAAATTTTATTAAATTTCAAATGCAATCCTAGTTAAAATTTTTACAAATAATGTTTTTCTTCAATTAAAAAAGAACATGTTAGTAATTAAATATTGACAATTGCTTTCATGTGTTCATTTCATTATCTACAGATTTGATTTGATGTTTTCGGATTTCACTCATTACGCAAGAAATTCCAGATTGTGTCATCGACATTTTTTACTTGAATTCAGGAAATAATTAAAGCAATAAATGATTGCATCACTATATTATTAACCGTTAATCCACTTCTCATCCTTTTTTTAGCTAACTTAATATAACGACATATTTAAATAGAATATTATTTACTTGAAATTTTTTGTGTTGTAATATTGTTTGCAGTTTCCGATGTACTTTATCCGTATCAAAAAAGCTATGTCATTGTAAAACCAACCATGGTATCTTTAATTTAAAATCATGATATTTCATTCAACAAAAAGTATTTAATTTTTCATAAAACTTCTATTTTATTTTTAAATCTTTACTTTTGATAAACAATGAATACTTTACATTTATTTTATGATAAAAAATATTCATTCTTATATTAATTTTTAATATTATTTATTAACATATTTTTATAATTTAATAAATTATGAAATTTGTTGAAATATTTAAGTTAGAATACTCAGAATGGCAAATGTATGTATAATTATTGTTGATCTTGTCAATATAAAATTAGTGGATTGCATTAATAGATTGGGGATACAATAATAAATATGTATATTAAGAGTTGAAATCATTTGCTTAATTAATATACATATAAATAAAGTTTTTATATTGATACTTTTTGGACAGCATTTACAAGATTATATTTCCTTTACCTGAAGCTTCATTTTGTCTTTATACACCCTTGTATACTTAAATCTCTGTAGGTCAATAAGCTTGATCAATATTTAATAAATGAATAAACATAAAAGAAAGCAGATTATATGTAATAAAATAAATTGAGTAATAAGCGTTAAAAATAAAATATTGTAATGTTACAATTAAGGAAGAAAATATTGCTTAGTCACAGTGAATACACAAATACAAATATTATAGGCCATTGCTTAATTAGTCCACCCCGAATAATCAAAGCTTTTTGAAGCTATTCCCATAATGCAGTTACGCTACTAATCGACAAGCTTGTATTTAGAGTTAAAATTAAAACTAATAGTATAGAAAGCTACATCTATATTTAATGAATAGTTTTAAAATTGGAAAATGAGATTGATGTCTTGTATGTATGTGCGTCATCTACAGCCAGAAAGTGCAATAAGAAGAGTGGTGAAGAAAGAAGTAAAAAAGAAAGTTCGAAAGCTGAGAGGCTACTCAGACTCCGACACAGACGACGAGTTCGACGGTGAATTGGTAAGACCAGTTAGAAGCATATCACCGAAAAATCCACAAGGCCGACTGTCTCTAACAATGCATCAACATAATTATAATTATTATTTTTTACTGTATAAAAAATACGATTCTCCCCATAAATTTATAAATTTGACATATTACTATCAATACAGTCTTACACAGCAATCATCTGATGTAAAAGTTTGAATAATTTCAAGCTCATTCTGTCGAGTTTTTTTCAAGCAATAGATTCTCTTAAATTTTTTTACGTTTTCAATCACTATACATTAACCATGATGTTTAATTCCTGATATATTTACATGTAAAAGCATTTACAATATTATGTTATTACGTAATTAATCTATTATTACGAAGTGATTTTATGTCACCCGAATTTCCACTATATCTTTTTTTTAGGATTTAAAGTTCGCTATTATCGAATAAGCAATCAATGTTGTTAAATAAATTTTACTTTCAAATGAGTCTAAGTCGTCTATTTTTAAACATTTTTTAAACGAATTATTAAAAAAAAAATTAAGCAACTATCATTTGATTTTATCATAATTTATAAACAATTTACTTGTTTAGTAATTATCCGTTTTTTAAAAAATTTTATTACGAATCTTTCAACAATTTTTCAAATAATAGTTATGTGAAATTTGTAAAGTACTAACGCCAACAGTGTTATCATAAAATCATTTTTATATAATTTCGTTAGGAATTCATAATTTTTTATATAAAAATTCAATTCTCAATAATATGAAATCACATACTATTTTAGTTAGTGGTCATTTTTTATTTAAGATTTAAAAATATTAAGTTAAATAAATTATAGGGTCATAATTGATTTGTACAAAACTTGGTAAATGTAACATAGATTCATCTATTATTATTATCATTAGTAAAGAAACAATAAATACTTTAGTAAAAAAAAAACCCTTATTTCTAGTGACAAAAATTTTTAAATAAACAACGTGATTAGTATAAAAAAAAATTCGTATAAAAATTTTTTAAGAAATTTTTTTTACATAATATTTTTTTTTGTACAATAATTTTTCTTTATAATATTAATTATGAAATCTTATATTAAAAAAGAAATATTTGTTATCTTTAAAGATTCATAACAATTATTTACTAAATTTTAATTACTTAAGACTATGGATAGCGATAAATGCTACATTAACGTATTGTATCTATCAATTCTGTAAAAGTCTGTAAAAGCAATAACAACTTACAAAAAGATTATAAAATTGATTAAAAATTAGATAACTCTTAGGGCTTAAATTTATTTAATAAAATTACAAAAATGTCTTATAAGCAAACAAAAATTCAAAACAGTTTTTTCAAATAGAAAATATAGATTATATAGAATTTTGTAAATGAAGCGACCAATGTTACGTACAATTTCTAGCGATTGCAAATAATATGCCCTCCATTCATAAAAGTAGTTGATATACAATTATAGTAATAGCAACGTAATGGTCTCTGTCATGTAATATTTTAAATCAACCCTGCTTTATTTTTAATTGTACTGTGCCTTTAAATATCAGTACTTATGATCAGACACATGGATTATCAATTTTCATGTTTTTAAACATAGTTTTCATTTTATTTGGAACATAAAATATTTTGAAACAATTTTAACTTGACATCTTTATAATGTGCATTAATATACTGTGGCTTTGATAAAAATTTTCTTCTTAATATAAAATTGAGATATTGATTATATATAGACACATAAATGTAGTAAAAAAATTTTACCAAAAAAATCCATACAAGTTAATTTGCAAGTTTACTGACATACCATAGGAAACATCTACTCTTTTAAAAAATCAGAACTATATCAAATATCCGTATTAGTAATTTTGTAAGGGAAAATTCAAAATCTGATTAATAAACAACGATAGATAATTGCGTTTTTCTGTCTGTCTTCTGAGATTTTAGAAAAACGAACGGTGAATCCTTATGTAACATCATTTTATTTTTCCCAACATATTTTGCTCCTTTTTTCCTCGTACTTAATATTTTTCTTTTCCATGCTTGCAAAATTTACTTCGACCTTGACATCGAATAAGAAATATTTTTTTCTAATGTTTGTTAGTAATGATTTTATCAAATACTGATAAAACCAGAATAAATAAATGATTTGAAACAGTCAAATTATTTATTAAAATGTTTTATTTTTCTTTTATATAAAAAATGACGTTTTTTGGAAAGATTCTTTGCGTATATATATAAATATATATCTCATCAAATTATAAATTCAATTAAAAACTTTAAAACATCAAATTAATTATTCCTACGTTTAAAACATAATTTTATTTACTTTACTAGCATAGACGAAATATAAATTACTATTAAGAATAGAATAGCTGGTGGTGTAAAATAAATGTTATTCGAAGATGTTTCGATTAAATAATTTAATAATACAAAAATTAATTAACTTTTTTATGTTTTGTTTCTGAATATGTCCAACTGTATCAGCACTAAAAGTTTTTATGTAATATCAAAATAATTTAAGGAAAAAATTGATAAGTACTCTAAGGATTTTGATTCAAAATTTTGATGAAAAAAGAAAAAACATAAATCTGTTATGAATCAATATTAAACAAATATTGCAGAAGTATATAATGTTTTTATTATTTCAATAATTTTATTATTCATAATTTTAATTCTATTTTACTCTTTATTTATATATGTAAAGTTTTTTATTTATTAAATGTATTATTTTAAAGTAATAGTAACAATAAAATTTGTAACTTAAAGGATAATTTAATGATTTTTTAAATATTAAACGCAATATCCTTTTCGGAAAAAACTAAATTAATTTGAAATATTAAAGGAAATATTTGCTTTTTCATACAAAAATTATACTAATGTAAATATATTATTGTATTTGGAGGGACCGTTGCATTAATTTTAAATTTCAACTTTATCCAATAATTGAATTTATTTTTTATTATTTTCAGTAGTACAACACGTTTGATAAAATATTAAATTTTAACGAGCTTAGCTCAATTTAATAATTACTAATTTATAGTGAAAGAGTATTTGTACAGAATTTTAGACTTTCTAGAGTCACATAGCTAGTAACTAACAATACACTTTTTATATTGTTTTAAAATGCTTACTTGCTGCGGTACTAACAACTAGAAGACTGGACTTTCATCATTATTATCAAGGGTAAGTTTAAATCTGGTAGCAAGTTGTTTTATTGTATTCTTACAAAATGAATTCTTCCATTAAATTCATCGTTTACTTAATCAATAATTTATCTTTATATATTTATTTTACGTATATAAAAAAGACATTGTATATTTGATTATTTTTAGTTAACTTAAATGGATATGATAAACCTTGTGATAGGAAAATCATTAAAGTATGTATATAAATAGTATGAATTGCAATAGGAATGAAGTTTTTTAAATGCTTTTAAATAACCTACAAATCGAATAAAAGAAATTAAACTTTATGTAATGGGGAAAGAAAAGAAAATAATTCTATATAAAAGGACTTACACGCATTTATAATTAATTAACATAAATTATAAAATGAAAAGTTTATAAATAAATTTGAATCTTAGCTCAACAGACTTCTTTATAAGTTAAAATAAAACATCAATAAGTTAAATAATTACAGGTTCTTCCATTTGGCTCTAGAAAATTCTCCTAAGTAATGCTTAGTAGAATATAAAAAAGGCACAGGTTTTTTAAAAAGTTGACTATGTTTGGATATCTTAAGGGACCTGCGTAGTTGCATGGAATTTAATAACTAATGAATATTCTTTCAATGTTCAATAACTAATGAAATAGATATAATATTTATTGTATTATTTTTCTTTAAAGCTGTATTTTGTAAACAAAATTTTATTACGCAGCACTCTTAAGTGTTATTTATAAATGAACAATTTGTTGCTGAGTTATAAAATGAACTATAAAAAAATTAAACAGTACGCTAAGTGTTAAAAACCTTATTCTTTATTATTAAAATACAATTTTTGCTTTATATATAAGAATATATAAAAATAATTAATGCTTGTGTATTGAAATTTGCACAATTAATTATATTTATTAACAAAATATTTATATCATTGTTTCTCAAACTTTTACTCATGACCGAATCTGTATTAATAAAAAGATGCACGCTTCTACGTTAAAATAAAAGCATTGCTTAATGATGAAGAATATGGTGCTGAGTTTTCACCAAGTTGATAAGATACTTGATCAAATATTACAGTTTTATTTTTTTAAACTATCCGCAGTGATAATCTTTACTATAGTTGTAAATTACCTGCATTTTTTGTAATTAACTATAGTTATATTTTTAAAATTACATGAAATAATTACAATTCAACACTTGCTAAGACTGAAATGTCGAGATTTTTATCCAACCATTCTTAAGAAGAGCTTACATTCAGCATTAAACTTTTATTAAAAATTAGCTTTATTCCTTATAAATATATTTTTAAAAATGTTAATACACTCGCGAGCGATTAATTTCCATCCTTTCAAGTATTTATTTAATAAAAAATTCACAACAGGAATGCACGTTTGAATATTTTTTCAGCAATTTAGATTTATTTATAAATCTTGTTTGTCCAATTTTTTATTGTTTGACTATTTTGGATTGTTAGAAATTTTGTATACACTTCTATATAAAAATAATATAATTATAGGTTATGTATCAAGAAGTCAAGAAGGAAAATCCACTGCAGTTCAAGTTCCGTGCAAAATTTTATCCTGAAGATGTTGCTGAAGAGTTGATTCAGGATATAACTTTACGGCTGTTTTATCTACAGGTTAGAATGTTTTATTTACTATCTATTACTAATACTTTTATTATAATAATTTTTTAGTAATAGTAGTAGTACTAATGATTATATCAATAACGTAACAATAGTAATCATTAAAAACTGCATTTTTAAGGTGAAAAGTGCAATTTTGACCGATGAGACATACTGTCCACCAGAAACATCAGTTTTACTTGCATCGTACGCTGTACAAGCACGGCATGGTGATTATCAAAAAGTCGTCCATGTTCCTGGATTTTTGACTAATGATCGGCTATTGCCGCAGCGTGTCATGGATCAACATAAAATGAGTAAAGAAGAATGGGAAACATCCATTACCAATTGGTGGCAAGAGCATAGAGGAATGTTACGTGAAGATGCTATGATGGAATATTTAAAAATTGCTCAGGTAATGAAAGATTTTTATGATAGGTTTCAGTTAAAAAATTATTTTGTAAGAAATTAATCATATACTGGGAAACAGCTTTTTTTACTACTACTTGAGTTTCTATCATTATAATTGTTTTTTTTATTAATATTAAATATAATTATATTATACAATAACAAACAATTTAAAGTAACTTTAAAGTAAATTTAGAAGTAACATTTTTAGCTCAAAAAGAATTTTATATAATATAGTAAAGATTTTTAAATATAAGAACTTCTGTATTCACTATGAAAGTAATTGGTAAATTTTAATGTACTTTATTTTCAATGAATTATTCGTTAATTTTATGGATCGGTGAGTTTAATACTAAAAAATTTAATCATTATGAATTTTATAATACAATAATTAATAATATTTATATAAGATCTGCATAATTTTATATTTTACAGCTTTATTTTACAACTTTATATACTTTTTTACTCATTCTTAATAAACATAATCATAAGATTAATATTCTCATTTCAGGATTTAGAAATGTATGGAGTCAATTATTTTGAAATTCGCAATAAAAAGGGCACTGAACTTTGGTTGGGAGTTGATGCTCTGGGTCTTAATATTTATGAAAAAGATGATAAGCTAACACCAAAAATTGGTTTCCCATGGTCGGAAATTCGTAATATTTCTTATAATGAAAAAAAATTTATTATTAAACCGATTGATAAAAAAGCACCAGATTTCGTTTTCTTTGCTGCTCGCGTCAAAATCAACAAACGCATTCTTGCACTATGTATGGGAAATCATGAACTTTATATGCGAAGACGTAAACCTGATACCATTGATGTTCAACAAATGAAGGTTAGTTTTTTTAACAAAATTGACTTAGTTGCAATTTCAAAAATTGAAATTACTTTTACAATAATAGTTAACTTTAAAAAATATAAAAAAAATTAGGCACAAGCAAAAGAGGAAAAACAAGCTCGTGAAAAACAACAGGAAAAGCTTCAATTAGAAATAGCAGCAAGAGAACGTGCTGAGAAAAAACAACAAGAATTCGAAGAACGGCTTCGCACCATGGCAGAGCAAATGGAAAGGAGAGATGCTGAATTGAATATGGCTCAAGAAATGATCAAACGTCTTGAAGAACAATTGAAACAGCTACGTGCTGCCAAAGAAGAATTAGAAAACAGACAGACTGTAAGTTCTTTCCTGTAATTTCAATATGAAAACTGACTAATTATTAATCAATGTTCATTGCTAAAATATATATGTATACATTCATGATTGATATTAATTTACTTAGGAATTGACAGCAATGATGGAAAAACTTGAACGATCTCACGAAATGGAAGCTGCTGAAAGAGCTAAGCTTGAGGCTGAAATTCGTAACAAACAAGAAGAAGTACAGCGCATTCAATCAGAAGTAGAAGCAAAGGATGCCGAAGCCAGAGTTTTGCAAAAAATTGTTGAATCAGATAGGTAAGAAAAAAATTTAGTAATCACAATTTAGTATTACATTAAAATTCATAATTTTTTAATTATTATAAACAGACTTCAACAAGAAGAATCTGAAAGAGAGTATCAAGCTAATACAACCCCACATCATCATCATGTTGAAGAAAATGAAGAAGACGGCGAAGATGGCGAAGATGAAATACCTCATGGAGATGTAACTAAAGAACTTATAACTGATGAGTCAATAATTGATCCTATTGAAGAAAGACGCACTTTAGCCGAAAGGAACGCGCGTCTTCATGATCAACTTAAAGTAAGTAACACTACAAATGAAATATTTATTGTAATAAAAATAAAATATTATAATTTATTATACATTTATAATTCTTAAATACAAAGTTAATTCACTAAAAATTAAAAATATAAGATTTAATTGTAAAATCAGGTACTTGTTTGTGTGTAAGCTATGATATGATCAAATATAAACTGTAATATTGTACATATTGCAGGCATTAAAACTAGATTTAGCACAGTCACGTGATGAAACAAAGGAAACTGTCATGGATAAAATCCACAGGGAAAATGTACGTCAGGGTCGAGACAAATATAAAACGCTACGTGAGATACGTACAGGAAACACCAAGCGTAGAGTCGATCAATTTGAGAACATGTAAAAAGTGAAAAAACGTCATGCGACGTCTATTCATTCGTTCATGTTGATTTTTTTTATATCTTTTTAAAGTCTATTGCTGACAATTCATCATGCATGCAGCAAATGTGGCGATCGTATTCGAATTTAGAAGCCTTTGAACAGTTATTTGAAGCAGTTAAGAAGAATATGACCCAAGATAAATCATACAATAATAAATCAGAAGCTTCAATGATTCGAGAGCTTATTACACGCCTTTTTTATTCTGGATTACTGTTGACGTTTGCACGTATTATAGATAATCTTTTAAAAATTCTCTAAGCAATAAAGATAACTTTGGGAGTTTTTGGAGCAAGTGGAAAATTGATACAAAGTTGCCATTGTTAAAAATTGTTTTTTAGCCTGTAATAGCATTGGCTGCATAAGTAGTTGCCATCAAATCATATATTAATTCTTAAGGAATTGTTCAAGACCTTGAATTCGATAAAATTGCAAATATAATAATGCAATGCACATTTGTACTAAATGTTAAATGAGCATAAGCTACGATCATAGCCAGTCAAAATCTTTTAAGATCTTAAGTAAAACATGGAAGTGCCTATTATTTCAGTATAAATTACTGAATTGCGTCCAAATTTATAAGTTATTAAGTAATTACTTCCATTACAGCTCTTAAGCAATTTCTTAAGCGTTAATAAATTTTCTTCCATACCTACACATAATTTTATACTCTTAATTAGCATACTCTATTAATAAATTTTCTACAAATTTAAAAAAAAAAAAAACTATAAATTACTATATTTTAAACATTGATGTTAAACGTAAATATATACAAAATTATTATTTGAAAAATAACAAAAGGATGTTTTTACTCTAATAATTGCATTGATTATGACTAGTTATTTTATATTCCAACGAAATACTTGTGGCCTTTATTGATATACATACTTATATACTTACACACACACGCGCGCATGCGCATACACGCATGTAATGACTACTTAAGTAGATATAATATTTTTGGCAAAATTCATAACATTAAGTAACAGGTATCTATGTGAGAAAATTGATGCGAAAAAATCGAGTGAATATAAGTATGAATGACTCGAATAAAATTGCAAAACATAAAAAAATGTAATTATATTTTATATCTGAGGCCTTAAGTTAGTTAACTGTTGTAATAAAACAAGAAATTATTACGTGTTTACAATTTTTACTTAAACTATATTTAAAAATATCAAACACTGCCTTCAATAATTCTTCGAATTTTTACTTTATTTCTTAAGGTTTCAGATTACAAAACACAAAAAATTAAAAGGATCTTTAAATGATAAAAATTATCCGAATTTATTATAAAAAATGATCTTTTCTATGGGTTCGAAAAAGTATAGAAATCATTAAATAAGGTAAGAAAATTTAAAGGTGTGCATTTGTATTACTTTATTTATAATACTACTAACGTCTTTTATTCTTCACGTTGTTACAAAAATAACAAGAATCGTAAAATCATATTTTTAAATATGTAGAATACATTAAAATATAAATAAATAATAAATTTCTTAACGAAAATATGTAATATAAAGGAACAAGCTGAGGGATAAAAAACATAATTTAAAGAACAATTGTAATTGACGATAAACATAAAATATAGATATAAGTAGATATTTTTTGATGATATATTTAATAATAACATTTATAAATGATTATCATTATTAATGTATTATTATATTATTACTATTATAATTATTAATGTTTATCAAATTAGTATTGTTATTATTACTAATATTATTATTATTTAAAAATAATAATATTAAAATGTAAGAACTCCTAACATAATTAAATTAGTCTACAACACTACCTAAAGATTCAAAATATTTACAGTCCTTAAATTTTCAAAAAAAATTGTGGAATTAGTTGTATTTACAAATAACAATATATTCTTTTTCTAATGATCAAAAATTGTGATTTTGGGGTTGTGTATTATTATAAAACAAAAATATAAAAAATTAGATATATTTTAACACTGATTTTAAGAAAACTTCAATTCTTTTAATTAATATGCTTTTTGTACATTTTTATTGATTTTAAAATTTAAAGTAAGCCAACACTGTTGACATGAAACGTATTTTACTACTTTATTTATTAGAGTAAAATCGTCCAAACATATATTTTACTTTGTATTATACACAAACAATTTTCTTAAATAAAAAAAAAAATAAACATCCGTTTGAATAAAATTTATGGAATATGGTTGGTTATCACATGTTATATAATTAATAAAATACTATTGTTATATAAGAAATATATTTTAATTATTAATATTGAAATTAATTAAAAAAATTAAGTCAATAAGCTGTAAATATTTTATTATTCCTTTTTACATTACCGTATAATTCAGTTATTAGAGAAATAAATGAAATTATTCAATTTGTTTTTTAAATGTATTCCAGTATTTTTGATTTTGAAAAACCATCACAACTTATCAGACAATATTTTATTTAGATTTAAAATTTTATACAATTTATATACAAGCATAAATGTAATTTAAATGTTACTTATTTTTAATTTATTTATTCCTTTATCTTTTCTTTATCATTTATTTTCTATTATTTTTCATATTTAAAATTTTATTGCAGTCATGCATTATATTTTTTATTCTGAAATTACATAATTTACATTTTCTATTATATCTCTCCCCAACTTTTATTTCATTACCGGATTTATATCTTGATGTTAGTCTCGTGTCTTTCCTATTCTTGTATGCTTCAAATATCAAAATGTTTTTTTTATATTTAATTTATTATTATATCTAGATTGCATAGTCTTGTTCAATATTCCGTCTTTAGCCAATATCCTAGTTTATTGATTATTTTAACTGTAAGTTCTAATCTTCCTTTTTGTGTTTACTATTTTAATTAAACTTTTTTATTATTCTCTTATAATATATATTACACCTATTTATCGTTTTTAACCTTTAAAGAAAATTTAGTACTATCATTATTAGCATAAATATAAAGTATTTATACTCCCGGTTTTTTATACAGTCCCTTATTCATTTTTATTTTATTTATCTTTTTTTAAAAATTATCTTTCAAATTTTTTTATTACAAAGAAAAATGCATACTTATACTATCTTACGAATTAATAAGATTGCAATTTCAAAGTATCCATTTTTTGGTGAAAATCTTTAAATAGAGCTTAAAGAAAATGAAAATAAGCATCATTTAACTTAACTTTATATCAATTGTGAAAAGAGATTGTAAAATTTTTTTAGTTTTTTAAACATTAAATATTTGTCATTTATCATAAAATAAAATAAAGAACATTTTTATATTTAAATGCGTACATATACTTCTAAAAAAATATATAAACATATTTTACGCAAAAACTAAATAATCTGCTACTTTTATGGAAAATCACTTGTTTTTTCATGTTGCATAATATTATTACTATTTATAATTGAATCCTGTGTTACATAATTTATTTCATAATATTACAAAATTTATGGAAATATTTATGAAATTATTAAAAAAATATACTATTCGGAAAATTAAACAATAATTGAATTGCCATAAAGTGATTTTGGAAAAACTGAATATTTATTAAAAAAAAATATAAATTTAGAAAAACCTTTAAAAATTGTATAAAGTTTCAAATATTCTTTTACATTCAGATAATTCGTAACCCATATTGCTTAAAAAGTTAGCAGTTGTTTGAATCAAATTTATGAATTGAGAAAGTAAGTAATATGAAATTATAGAATGATTTGAAAAAATAAATGTAATTGTAGTTTTTCATACAAATCATAAGAAGAGAATTGAATTTTTAATTTGTAAAAGAACAATCTACTTTTTTGCTATCTGTTAACTTTTATTATATTACAACATTTTCTACAATATTATCTGGTTAAGACAAATAATATATTAGCATTGTGTTAAAAATTCATGAAATCATAGTCATATTATATTCACTAAACTACGGACTCGATTTTGTGAATTATAAAATGTTGTCACTTTAACCGTAATAGTCGATCATGTCCGTACACACTTCCCTAACTTCGAGGAAGAGGCGGACACGTCTAAAGAGAAAGGAAGGGTCGGTGAGGGCCAGAGGCAGACCTATGCCGAGTTAGGTATTAACCGTGGGTTGGCCAACAAAATCCCAGTTGGACGGAGGGGGCTGCAGGGCTATTGAGTATGCGGATGACATTCTCATATTAGCCAGAGGTCTGATTCTTGATCTCCTAATGGGGTTAATTCAAAGATCCTTCAGCTATGTAGACAAATGGTGCAAGAACGTGGGACTCTCGGGCAACCCAGTCAAGACCCATGTCCTGGTCTTCACAAGGAGATACAAATGGGATCGGGAATATAGGCTGACCCTTGAGGGACATGAATTGCAAATCAAGGACTAGATAAAGTATCTAGGGGTCATTCTGGACAGCAAACTAAACTGGAAGCAACACCTGGATTATATCGGCGGGAGGATCTCGACCAAACTGTGGCAACTGAAAAGGGTCATAGGGCGGAACTGTGATCTTAACCCGGAAACAATGAAGTGGATGTATGAGGCGGTCCTCAAACCCAGACTGACCTGTGGGTCTATAGTCTGATGGAGGAGGCCTTTGCCATTTTTTTGCGACTTTGGAGAGGCTCTGAAGCCTTGTTGTTAAAGGCATCTCAGACTCTATCAGATCAACTCCGACGGTGGTGCTAGGGATGATTCTTGGCATTGAATCTTTCAGAGTGACGCTGGAGGGCCTGATTAAAATCACCAGGTCCTTGGAGTAAGGAAAGGCGGGGGGACGTCTTGGGCTCCTCATGGGACTAAAGAGAAGAGGCACACTGATGATGCACTCGGACATCAGTCCCAGGGCTTTCCTCTTCGATAAATACTACTGCGTTAGCATTCCTCCTCGCGAGGCATGGGATGTTAAGACGAGCCATGGGCCTACATAAGGACTAGTCTGATTCATAGACTGGTCCAGAGACAGATGTGGTGCGGGTGCGGGGTTGTACTGCAAACAGAACAGGACACACTTAATGATACCGCTTGGTGCATACGCAATCGTGTTTCAGGCCAAGCTGATGAAAATACAATGGACAGTGAACGTTGCGAGTGAGCAGTTACAATGTCCGCGGATGCTCATCTGCTTGGATAGTAAGAGCGCCTTGATGGCGCTGGATAAATATGTGACGAGATTGAGGATGGTCTGGGATTGTTATCAGGCCCTGAAAAGGCTCGCGACCAAAGCTAGGGTGGAGCTGAGGTGGGTCCTCGCCAACAGTGGCGTTAACGGGAACACCGCCGAACAAAGCAAGCTCCAAATGCAGCTTTACGGGGCCGGAGCCGGTAGTCGGCTTGTGCCAGAGTCGCATCAAAGAGGAGGTGCGACAATGGATGGCTGAAGAGGCAGGCCGGACCTAGGATGAAGCAGACACGAGTGACTATACTAAGATCTTTGTGACGGAACAAAATGCTGGGTCAGGGTCATCCTGGGACTTAGCAAAAGCAAAGCAGAGACGCTGGTAGAGGTCTTCACGGGACATGGCATCAGAGCTCACAAATTCAGGATGGAACTGTAAATAGCCATGGCTGCGAGGTGGGGGAATTTCCCAAACACCTGCTGTGCAGTTGTCTAGTACTAATCCAAGAAAGGAGACGCCTCTTTAGGGTATCAGCCCTGGAACCAGAAGTGCTTCCTAAGCACTTCACTCAAATTCTTGAACTGAGTGAAATGTGGTAGATTATGTGATAAGCGGGTGACGCCAAGGGAAGTACTCATGCGTCTAGGGGCCTCAAAACGATCATCATAGGGCCCACTCGCGAATTAATAATAATAATAACCGTAATTGTGTTATACTAATGATATAAAAAGAAAGATTAAAAATTATAAATCAAATTTATGTTATAAATGAATACTTGTAGGAATTGGTTAGTCGTGTTTCCTCTATCTAAGACAAATTTAATTACAATTCTCTAACAAACTAACAAACAGTTCCTCAAAAACTAGGGTAGACCTATGCCAATTGCCTTCCTGAACCTTTTTACGCTTACATTAAACTTTCTAAAATATAAATTAATAGTACGACTTGAGAAAAGAATTACGCATATGCATAAAGTGTCTATCAGCTTGGCATCCGTAGAAGAGATTTGCTGCAAGCACTCGACAAGTTTAAGCACAACTTCAATGTTCAAGCAACCTCTCTCATACACTTATTAGCTCATTTGGTATTTTACAGTGCAATATAGGATCACTTAGGGATGATAATTCCCAAGAAATAAAATACCCATTACCTCAAAATAAAGTATATATTTAATCTATTAAAAATTTCATAATTATATACATCAAAATTTCCTTTAAAATTTAAGAATAGGATACATTTAGAATTTAGGTAATGTTCTTTTTTTAAATAAAAAATTTTTTAAAAAATTATACCTCTTGAAGAAAAAAACTACTAGAACTTGTTATAAATTTGAATTCGAATAAATAATTAGTATATTTTTATTATTTTCATTTATTCATACCGAATAATATTGAATATTACTACAAATAAGAAAGTACGTCATTGAACTGAAAAGTGTAAATAAGTACCGTATTAATTGGAATAAATTTTTCTAGTATTTTATATTATACTGCTTTTTAAAAATTTATACTGACAAGTTCGTCTATATAATATTTTTATTAATTTGTAATACAAGTATAAATGTTCATATCTGTATATTTAAAAAAAAGTGATTGTAAATTTAAAATAATCATTTTGTTTACCATTTTGTATAGATGGTTTTTTATATCATACCAAATTATATTGGTTTTTAGATTCTCAAAATTCTGTTAAAATTTTGGAATATGAAAGTCAAATTTATAACAGCCGTATTTAACTTTCAAGTTTATTTCGTGATATTCGTTCGGTATTTCGTGTAACAAAAAAATTTTTTTTTGACTTATTATAGTACAAAAACAAATGATTACACATTCTAAATTACATACAGTTTTAACTACATTTATAAAAAAATGTAATTTCAAAAAAAAATTTAATTTTGCTTTAATAATTGAATTAAAGCAAAGTTCTTTTAAAATTAAAAAAATTAAAAATTTTTGCTAGACCAAATTTTTAATTTTAATCTCGTAATAAATTTGTTTATAAAATATGTTTAGTTGTATGTCTATATAATAAACCGAACATATAAATTTCGTATAAATAAAAATTTCAATTACATTTTTTTTTAAACTAATGAGTTTTCTTGAATATTGTTGGTACAAATACCTTCTTCTAAAATTATAAGGGTAGTTTTAAATTATTTTTATGATAACACCATATATAGACTGTAATTTATGAATATGAACCATTAAAACATCTGAAAAATTATGATAAAAAAAATATTTCAACTTTATCAACGTATAAAACGCAATAGGAATAGTTAAGTTAAATATTTAGTTAATCAAGACTTTACTCTTTTGCTATATTTTAATAAGTGCAATCTGTTGACTTTTCTTCAAAGTAATTTGATGGATCCATACATATTTATAATTTTTAAAAACAATGTGTAACAGAACTTAATGCTTAATGACTATTTGAATTATTTAAAATCATCAAAAATTTTTAACTTAATTTCAATTTAAAAATAATATTATAAGTTAGATTTTTTCTATATACTATACAAATTCGATTTTTATATTACAAAAAAATATTTACATTATGATAGTACATAAAATTTTTTAAACACGTTCATACTTATTATTGTGCATTGAATACAATTTTTACGCATAGAATATGTATATTTATACACACACACACATGTACTTTTATTAATATAAAAAATAAAGTATCTAGATCAAATTCTTCCAGAGAACGACGTTTTAAAATCTTATTTTTTTGGAACAATTTCATTTATATAAAATAATAATTGTAATGAATGTAAGTCTATATTCATATTAATGTAACAATATTTAGAATAACATAGCAATATTATTCTAGCAATAATACAGAGATTAAAAACACTGCATATAGAACATATACGTTTAGATTTATTTAATTTTTAAAATATATATTTATACTGTTATTTCATAACAATATTTGTATTAATATCAATTTTTCATTTCTTTGTAATTACTGTATCCATGCTAGCATATATTGTTTGATGTATTATCGATTAGTTTCATACGAGATTTTCTACATAATTAATTTTTGTCGGCTTTCAAGCATTGACTCCTAATATCTTGACTTATAACTTGAAAATAATAATAATGAATGGATATAAATTCAGAGCATGGCTTATTCCATGGTGAGAAGGAGGTCGTCACCTTCGAGTTTCATTGATTGCGTAACATCAAGAGTTTTTATTTTGCCAGCCCGCGGCGCTTGTACAACCATCTCCATTTTCATTGCTGAAAGTACAATGAGTGGAGCGCCTTTCTCAACACTATCACCAACTTGGACACGTATATCGATAACTGTACCAGGCATTGGAGCTCCTATTTGATTTTTGTCAGACTTTGCTGCTTTCGGATGTATGTGCAGCTCCTATAATAGTTCGAATGTTTGCAAACATTGTTATTATATATCAAACTAATGTAAAAAATTATTGTTACAAAAATTACTAATATTATGCCTATTAATTTTAATGAATTAATTTAAAGTTCATTCTACCTTAACTGCTTCTTTGTCTTTAATAAAAACTGATCTCAATTGTCCATTCATTTCGAAAAATACTTCGCGTTCTCCATTTGCTGTAAGATCTTCAGCCATAGCTAACGTTTTAATACCCAAGGTTTTACCCTTTTCAATAGTAACTTCAAATTCTTCGCCAACTTTCGGCCCAGTTAAAAATATTCTTGTATCTAATTTATCGACAGGTCCATATGCCTCATGAAAGTTGAGATAATCTTCTGTAACTTCAGGATAAAGTGCAGCAGACATAACATCTTTATCAGTTATACGTGGGTGAGATTCTTGAAGGCGAGACTTTAAAACGCTAAAATCGAACGCATCTAAAGATTCGCCCGGTCTTCCTTTAATACGCGGCATGTCCTTCAAAACTTTTGATCTAAAAATAATAATGAGTAAATGCAGTAACAAGTAAGTTACTTTTTAGAATTTTAGTTCAAAATAAAAATAATTATAATACCGAAGAGGCTCGGGGAACCCTTGATATGGTTCACCAATGGCTCCTTGAAGAAACTCTACCACTGATTTTGGAAAAGATAGTTCTTCAGCTTTTTCAAGTACATCCTGTGGTTTCAGCTTATTCTGAACCATAAATTGGGCAAAATCTCCTACAACTTTAGAGCTAGGCGTCACTTTAATAATATCACCAAGAAGGAGATTGGCATCCCGATAAGCCTTCTTAACATCCTCGAAGAATTCTCCAAGACCAAGAGAATAAGCCTGGAACTGAAGATTCGTATACTGGCCTCCTGGAATCTCGTTCAAGTAAACGTCGGCGTTTCCAGATTTCATTGTTGTCGTACATTCAAATGGTGCATACAATGTACGAGTTTGCTCCCAAAAAGCTGAGTATTCCGAAACATCTTTTAAATCGAATCCAGTTGCTTGAGCAGAGCCTACACAAATAAATTTTATATAAAATATTACTACTACATTCAATCTTACTAAAAAATACATCAAATTTAAATTATATATCTAATGTACGTTTAATGAGAATTAGTTAATGTAAAAAATTCTTTTTAAAAATAATTGACCTTGAAGAGAAGCGACAATTGCTCCCATGGATGGTTGACTGGTCATGCCGGACATACTGTCTACAGCTACATCGACGACATCTGCACCAGCTTCAGCACACGCAAGCATAGAAGCGACCCCGGATCCTGAAGTGTCGTGAGTGTGAATGTGGATAGGTATGTCTGGTTGCTTCTGCCGAATAGCGTCTACCAAAAGGGTCGCAGCTCTAGGTTTTAGAAGACCTGCCATATCTTTTATGGACAAAACGTGTGTCCCTGCCTTCACGAGCTCATTTGCCAGGTTCACATAGTACTTCAAGTCGTATTTTGTACGCGTAGAATCGCTTACATCGCCGGTATAAGATATTGCGGCTTCCACAACTCCTCCAGCTTTGCCTGCTGCTTCCATTCCTAAAAAAGTTAATAAATCAAAGCATCTAAATTTAGCCGTTTATATCTACAATCGAAATAGATTATTAATATTATTAAGTACAAAAATATTTTTTAGAAGTGTTTTTATTATTATTATTTCATTTATGATATGCCAATATTATTGAAATGTTAATTTGTATGAGTTTCAAATGAATACATTTATACAGCTATTCTAATGATTTTTATTTTCTCTGACAGATTTGAAAAAGTATTTCATAATAAAAAAATTAAAAAATAGCAATAATTGAATGAAAAACGATAAAAAATGATTAAAAAAGTAATGGAATAAGATTTAAAGGAAAAGATGTTTCTAATGAAGATGGAACGAATAAATGTAATAAATATGTACGAATAATCTTTACCAAGAATCAAGTTTGGCATATAATTAAGGGAATCGAAGACACGAAAGATATCCATTCCTGTTTGAACAGCAAGTTCACAGAACTTAAAAACAACATTGTCAGGATAATTGGTATAGCCTACGGCATTAGCACCTCGTAAGAGCATCTGAAACGGGATGTTCGGTATGACTTTACGCATGTTTTCAAGACGCTCCCAGGGGCATTCGTGTAGAAAACGGAGTGCTACGTCAAAAGTAGCACCACCCCAATTCTCCAAAGCATATAAGTTGTTGAATTTGTGGGCAACGAAAGGTGAAATGAGTAGAAGGTCGTGTGAACGGACTCGAGTTGCCAAAAGTGACTGATGAGCATCGCGGAACGTCGTATCCATAAGTAATAAACCCTTATGTTGTCGTACGGCCTTCGCAAAGGACTCTGGGCCTTTTTCCATCAGAATGCGTCTTAATCCTTGTGGGGGATTCTGTACATCTGTAATTATAGGTCTTCAGTCATTTTCTTAAATATTTGTTCAGTAAGCCAATACATCATAAGATTAGTGACAATACCGTTATAATTTGAAAAAACTTCATCAGAAAGCCAAAATAATATACACGTACCTGGTACATCTAGATCTGACTCTTCGGCCGCTGCAACTTTAGCATAGTCTAAAAAAATTGGCAAACAAAATTGTAAAGCATGCGAAATACGAATAACCAAAAACTCTCATTATATTGATTGATATACAATATTAATGTTTGTATGAAAAATTATGTGTATTCATAAGCATATGCGATAACCTTCATTAAATGTTAGTTTTAACTTTAAAACAATTTCTAACCCAATATCATGAATTCTAATCATGAATATCTAGAAGAAACAGTTTAATGAATGATAACTTAACTTTTTACTTATTAAAAATGTTTAATGAATACAGTGACGGTAATAATAATATGACCCTATTTTAATCAATTTTATATTTTAACATATCAATTTTCACTGTACATAACCCAGAAATTCCACCGATCTTATCGATTATATTTTATTTAAACGAATCCTCCTGAATAAATATTCACGAAACTAGTGAAAATTTTTTATAAATAGTAAAGTGTGTGAATTACATTTTAATATAATTGATTGAATACTAAGGAAGCTTAGAAATGAGTATCACCTTTGCAAATAAGATATCATATATATAAAATAATTAAACATATATACTAATCTATACACAAAGTTGATTTCTTCAATAAAATACGAATAAAATAAAAGAATAAAATACCATACATACTGTATATAATTCTGCTTGTATAAACATAAGCGCTTATATATGATATACATAAAAAATAAAAAAAAAACAAATAATTTTAAAAAGTTATAATTTTTAATGAATAAAAATTTATATAATATGTAGAGTTATTTTCAATAATGTACTCTACATATTATATTATATATTATATTATTATATTAATATTATTTTCAATATTATTAAAATTGTTACAGAGAATTAAAAACTATGGTGTTACACATAAAAAATGCACAAATAGCAAAAGTAATTAATAGCTATTTAAGAAAAATTGGTATAAAATTCTTAAAACGTACATTATAAAAAATTTAATGTTTTTGTAACTTACCTATAGCTATTTGAGGGACATTTGGTCGTATTTCGGCAGGTTTCAGGGATGTTGCTAGTGGTGTACTCGGTCCATTTACAAGAACACTGCCGATGTAATTCAAAAGCTTCTGGGCGCGGTTCTGACTTTGTTGAAATTGAAAAAGTTGTGGGTTCTCATCGATAAAATATGTATCAACGTTACCATTTAGGAACTTTTGATTTTCTAAGACATTCAACAGAAATGGAATATTTGTTTTTACACCACGTACACGAAACTCGCGAAGAGCTCGATTCATTTTAGCACATGATGATTGAAGATCCCCAGCATGAGCTATAACCTAAACACATTTATTATTTATTTGAAATTATAATTTTGTTTACTTATTTTATAGGTTAATAAAGTTTAGTTTCAACGAACCTTACAATAAAAAATTATCGATATTTCTATATAAGAAAATGTTTTTAGTAATTATTTTTACAGATTGTTAATACTGCAATATATGCAATTACTTAGGAAAACACAGAAGGTTGTATTGTTTTTTATTCAAATGCTTATACAGTATAAGAAGTAAATTTATTTTACAGTTTGAATTATTAATTATAAAAAGCAGTACCTTGACAAGAAGAGAATCATAATAAGGCGATATGATGGCACCACCAAATGCTGAAGCACCATCCAAACGAATGCCCATACCTTCACCTGAACGGAATACTTCAATTCTACCAGTATCGGGCTGAAAATTTTTGGCAGGATCTTCAGTAGTAACTCGACATTGAATAGCAAACCCTTGAGGTTTTATTTTTTCTTGAGTCATGCCCATTTCAGGCAACGTTATACCTTCTGCAACACGAATCTGCGATTGGACCAAATCTATACTGCTCATCAATACAAAATAATTTACGTTGATATAATTGCAAACAAATAACTGTGAGTCTAATTACAATATATATATATATATATATCATATAGCTTACCCAGTGATTTCCTCTGTAACGGTATGTTCGACTTGTAGCCTAGCGTTTACCTCGATAAAGTAAAAATTACCAGTTTCATCAGCTAAAAATTCTACTGTTCCTGCATTTGCATACCCAACGTGTTTGGCTAATTTTACGGCATTTTCTGTCATTCTGTCTCGTATTTTTTTATCTAGCGATGGAGCTGGGGCTATTTCAACCACCTTAAATGCATCAAACGTTTATTATATAAAAAATTTAAAGAATTCTTTAAAAAAATAATGAACATCTTAATTAATTAGTTTTTTAAAACTTCAATTAATATTAATATCATCAAAATTTCAATACTAATTTATTTAAATTATGAAATAATTATTTTAAAAGTTATATTACAAAGAATAAAATGCTTTAAAAGTTTTTTTTTTCAAAATATCATTTATGAAATTATTTAACACATTTTTAAAGTGTGTATATAATTTACTCTAGTTATAGACAATAAGCTAAATGCACTAAATATACGATGAAAATTTGTAAATTATTATAAAAATTTATCGTGATAATAAATATAAGTAATTCACATTTAATTAAGTTTTTAAATGCTTGTATATACCCTATTTCATTTTTTATGATATGTTTTAACTTAAGAATTACTTTTTTATGTTTAGTATATTCAATATTCAAAATCAGATTGCACCTTTTGATGTCGGCGTTGAACAGAGCAATCACGTTCATAAAGGTGAATCACATTACCAGCATGATCACCAAGTAGTTGAACTTCGATATGACGTGGTCTCTCAATGAATTTCTCAATAAACATAGCACCATTTCCAAAAGCTGCTTTTGCTTCCGAAGATGCGCGATTAAATAATTCACGTACTTCATCCATTCGCTTAACGACTCGCATACCTAAGTATTATAATTTTTAAATTTCTAAAACAGTTATTTAATTTTTTTTTACCTCTTCCACCACCGCCATATGCTGCTTTAAATATAACTGGTAATCCATATTTTGTACAAAACTCCATTGCTTCATCGGAAGTTGTCACAGGACCATCTGTACCAGGAACAATAGGAACACCAGCATCAATCGCAGCTTTTCTAGCCGCAACCTATAAAAAAACAATTTAAAATTGAAAAAAAACAATCCTTTTTATTTATGTTGAATTTTTTATTCATATAAAGCAACAATTTTAAAAATATTAAGAGTTTCAGTTTTAATATGAAGTAAAAAATAATTTTTCAATCGAACTTTCACTAACGATAACTTATTTTAAAATTGATCAGCAAATTAACTGAAAAATTTTTTTTTCGTAGTACGATTAAAAGTGTCATTTGAAGTTCCAATAGTATAAGCGATTTGTCAGAAGTATCACATAATTGACTAAACTAATATTTACTAGTGTTATAAAATACTAAAACACCAACATATTACCAATATTAATAAAGTAAAGTAAAGTGGATTAAAATGACCTTATCTCCCATCTGCTGAACTACAGAGGGTCTCGGACCAATAAACCTTATACCAGCATCTATGATGGCTTGAGCGAAATCCGATCTTTCGGATAAGAAACCATAACCAGGATGAATGGCATCAACATCGTTTTCTTTGGCCACCCGAATTATCTCCGGTACACTAAGATATGCTTGAACTGGAGGAAGGCCTCGACCAATAATATAACTCTCGTCTGCCTTTTGTCGGTGCATTTGCATTTTGTCCTGCTCAGAATAAACGGCAACCGAACGTATACCCAACTCTGTACAAGCTCGAAAAACACGTACTGCGATTTCACCTAAAATATTGTACAAATTTCGTAGGATATTTTCCTTCTAAAGATATTTATCAATATTTAAAAACTCAACACAAAACGTGTAAATCTAAAATTAAATAAATACTTATTATATTCATTGCAAATATATTTTTCAAGTGCGTATTATTTTATATTTTAATTTTTTATAAAAAAAAATTGTATCAACAATAAAAATAAAATTTGTAAAAATAAAATATTTGAGAAATTCAAATATTTGCAAGTAAATTACGAGTCTTTTATTATAAGATCTTACATTGATATTATTAATGTAATATATTACAATGTATTATATTAATTAACCACAATATGTAGGACTAGAAATTTTTAAAAATGTGATACTTTGTAAATTTAATATTATTTTATTTAGCAGATAACGAAAAAAGTAAATCCTTAATTCTTAAAGAAGAATTTTATAATTTACGTATGTAGTAAAACATTGAAAGTACATTGAAACTTTAATATTAATACTTTTTTTTAATACTTCACATTATACTTGATATGGTATAATTATAAATAAATATCTTATTGTCGACATTAGGTATCTATGATTGAATAGATCAAAAATTTATTATATACACTAAGCATTTGCATGACTAACTTGTGTAATATATGTAATATATGAATATATGTGTATAAGTAATACATGTGTGTGCTATGTAATTTGTGTAATATATTTCTTCTTTTTTTTTATTTCTTAGGCGTAGTTTTTTAATGTATATCAATTTCAGCACTACGATTGATGCTAAAAGAATATCATTATTTAAATTTATATAGGTTATTAAAAAAAATAAACCTTTTATAAATCTGTTATTAACTTCAGAAATTACATTTCTTTTATCAAATTGTAATTTGAGATTTTTTTATAGTTTTTATACTTAAAGTTTATTAAATTGAAAAAATATATATATTTTCTTGTAAAAAAATCTAAAAAAATTTACATTTTCAGGCTTTTATGTAGGAGAAAAAGTGTAATTTAGATAAAATATTTCTTATATTATTAATATTTAACAATTGAAGGTTACAGCGATGATAAATAAATAAATGCAGAATAAGTTATTTTGGTTATATTAAAACTAGATTACATATCTTATTTATTGTGTAATTCGACGTAAAAAAATACTTGGGCATTATAAAAATTAAAAACTATTCTACAATAACGTCATTTAAAAATCAGTAATAGTACTAAACATATATTATTTTTTGATTATGCTAATGTTATTTTTATTAAGTAAAGACATTATTTATATATACTATATTATGTTATATCGAAAATGTTCCGTAAATAACAAATTAAATATTATTAATTAAATTTTAAAAAATATATAAATTTTCTATTTAAAAATATTTTTATATAATTAATATTTAAATTAATTATACGTAAAATATCAGAAATATGAAATTTATCAAATATAATGTAAGTAAAATATTAAAAATATTATTATGCATTATTATTTTCATAATGAAAAGAAATTATAAAATCGGAAAATATTCTATTAATCTTGCTCTGATTTATATTTATAATGTTGTTCTAAAAATATGGTTATATTCATTTCACATTCTTAATAAAAGTGAATATATTTTGAAAATTATTATTTTTTTTTTGTATTTTATGAAAACAGTGTTCAATTATATTTTATTTACTCTTATATAGATTCTTCAACACAAAAAATAGAATTTATTTTAAAATAATTTATTGAGCCTACAAAAATAGATTTGATATATATATATATATATATATATATATATATATATATACAGTACAAAGAGTACACACGCGTGCAATGGCAAAGGTGAATTATTATTTGAGTGTGTTTATATATATTCACGCGCGGGTATGTGTAGAGCTAACATCTATTTTTGTACATTCAGATTATAATTATGAACATTAAAATTTATTAATTAGCATAGTACACATGAAGAAGGTGCTAATTAATTTTTATTTTAAAGGTTTAATGTACGAAATTTTTTAAGCACAAACACTTTAATGAGAAATTACTTAACAAATTAAAAAGAATTTTTTTTCTATTTGATGATGCTATACATTTTATAAGCAGAGAAGTAAAAACAATTGAAAATAATATAATTTACAAAATTTTTTTTTCTTAATAGTTGTAAATTTATGTACCTCTCATAAGGCAAGGCGTAGGTAAAATAAAGTAAAACTCCAACCAAAGTAAATTAAGACAGTAAAGAATGTTTGATGTTTACATCGCTACGGTTAAATATAATCTCTCATTAAAACTTACCTCGATTAGCGACTAACACGCTACGTATGGGTTTGTATTCAACCTCTGTACCGAATTTCTTGCTCGAGGCATTCCAAATTCGGAAAGTCATTCTTCTTCTATTCATCATTTTATTAGCTTTTCGTATTGAATACATTTTATATTTGTTATACTTCTTTTTA